>OX451346.1:24080497-24271661 GCA_949629155.1 Myopa testacea | reverse complement strand
TTGGATTCTTACGAGGTTCTTCTATTTCATCAGAAGGCGAGATGCCCTCTTCTTCTTTATGCATTCCTAAGCTTGCATTTTTACCTGCCGTTTTTTTGCCATGATGTTTTCACAGTAAAAACACGATGCAGATTTCCGAGATTATTTTTATTTTTTGTCGCTGGGCTACTGGTTTTTGGGTTTTCCCTATTTATTTACATACATATATAAATACATATGTATGTTTGTGACAATTGTTATAATGTACCTTTAAGGAGTTACTTTATATTAACGATGTTCCCACCGCTAGTATTGAGGCAATAAATGAGCAAGGGTAAATATATTAAAACAGGTAGCTGAGGAAAATTTACAGTACAATGGTGAAAACCGCATCGAAATCGGTCCAACGGTTTAAGAGTTAACTAACTCTAAAGGGACATGCGACTAATGAGAATTATATTAAATAATTAATTAACTACATGAAATGATTGGATATTCCTTGTTTCTTTAAACTCCTTTATTTCCCTTAAATCAACAAACTCAACAATAACAACACATGAATTTCCGCAGATGCCGAAAAATAAGTTGTTATTGTACTGCGATGCCGCCACACGGTCGCCGAAAAAGGGTACGAAAGAGAAATTGATAACACACAGTCAGCATTTGCTAGCAGAGCAGTACATCTATACACCTACTCAGCGACAATTACCGTCTATCAACCGTCTATCGATGACAAAATTTTTTTAAAACCATCCACCACTTATCCGCGCTTAATTATATTCGTAATATGGTATATAAAATGAATGTATGTACGCAAAAACATATGTATACTTAGTCATAAATGTAGAATTAACTTAAATAATTACTTTTTAAATAAATAGTAAAATTTAAATATTATATAATATTATTTGCACCTCTCGCAGATAATGGTCAAAATCTGTCTTGTTAATTTTACTATAGATTAGCAAAGCAAAAATTTTTCTTTCACAGAATCCCGTTGTGCGGTAAATACCTACTATAAATCTACAAAAGTAACGAAGATTCATTAAAGTAACGTCGTTAAAGTTTTTAGTTACTCGTTCTTTTAACTAGTTCAAGAACAACTTCGTTGCTTCAACGTTAACGACCCGAACTAACTTCGTTACATTAACTATAACGATCAGAACAACGATCTTACTTTCGTTACTTTAACTATAACGATCAGAACAACGATCTTACTTTCGTTACTTTAACGCTAACGATTGCAAAGTAACTTCGTTACATTAACGAAAATGATCAGAACAACGATCCTACTTTCGTTACTTTAACGTTAACGATTGCAAAGCAACTTCGTTACTTTAACGATAACGATCAGAACAACGATCTTGCTTTCGTTACTTTAACGTTAACGATTGCAAAGCAACTTCGCTACTTTAACGATAACGATCAGAACAACGATCCTACTTTCGTTACTTTAACGTTAACGATTGCAAAGTAACTTCGTTACTTTAACGATAACGAAGGCGTCTGTGAAAGTAACGAAGTTAAATTAACTTTAACTATAACGATAACTAGTTAACGATTTAACTAGTTGTGCCCAACTCTGGTTTTCCGACAGGGTAGAGATATGATGTATTGTGGAACGATTTTTCGTCATCCCATGTCAAGTTTGGTTTGGAGAAAAACCGCTTTCGGCGTTGTGCCATCTTCAGTGCATTTTATTAAGATTTTGTGGTCCCTGTGGCAGTATTTAGTTTTCAGGTATTTATTCGTCAGGTAGCGAGCTGTTGTTAGGTATGGTAGGTAACACAGGTAGCTGGGTTCAATTAGTTTTTTGTGTTTTATTGATTGTTGCTAATTGGGTTTTCCGTGATTCCGGTATCCGTGTTTATTGGACCATCGTCTTTATGGTTTCTGGGTAGAAGTCTCTTCTTCTTTGTTTATGGGTTTTTATAGTTTGATCTTGTGTATTGGCGTATATGATTCCTTCCTTATGTTTGTTTCGTTTTTTATAGAGCAATTTTAGGGGTTAGAATATTACGTCTGAGATAGTGTTTGTTTGTTCATTTATTATACTCCCGTCAAATGTTTTTTGTTTGTATATTTCCCTCTTTTCTAGTATGTTCAGTCGACGTCCTTTATGCTTTACATGTAAAAATTTTACCGTCTTTTTTATGTATTTACTTTCGCGTACATTTGTTGTCAAACATGTGGTTTGTGAAATTTGATTCCGGCGTCACGCCCGGTTTTCGTGTCTTCTTATTGTAGTCCCGTATGTGTTCGCGGAATCTTGTTATACCTTAAACCTTAAGGTTAAGGGTATATTCACTTTGTCACGAAATGTGTAACGTATAGAAATAAAGACGATAGGTATAGAAAAGTATATATATTATTGATCAGCGTGACCTCCTGAGTCGATTTAGCCATGTCCGTCCGTCTGTCTGTCTGTCTGTTGAAATCACGATCACAGGAGAACCGGTGAAGATATCGTGATGAAGAACTATCGTTTCTTGTGGTGTGCAGATTGGTATTAAAAATGGGCAAAATCGGTCCACGACCACGCCTATTTTTTATTAGAAATGTGATATCAGCGTTCGGTTTTGAGTTATGACAACAAAATTTCATTCCTGAGTATAGAGAGTAGTTTAATATGCCAAATATGGCATCCGCCCACTTTTAGGTTTCACAAAAGAGAAAGGCAAAAGATGGTTATATTGTTAAATATATAAACGTCCTGAATAAAACTTTAGATAACAACTTGTTTTCCAAAAAAACATTATTACATCAAAACTGGGTGCGGTCCGCCCACTTTTACACTACTTATACAGTATAACTCATGAAAACAAGTTTATTACCACGTAAATAAAGTTTAAATTTGAACACAATAATAAAACAACTAAGCTAGTTATTTTGTTTGGAAAAAGGTAATGACCACGCATACTATTTATACAGAGGCGTAGCTAGGTCTTATGGAGCACGGGATGGTTAATCAACTTGCAGCCCCAAAATTTCCTAGAATTCAATAAGTCAATACTTGATTTCCACAACTGCCGCCACCGACATTGTGCCGCCCAGAGTGGACCGCCACCCCCACCCCACCCTAGCTTCGCCACTGTACTTATACCCGTCTGTGATTAAATGCGATTAATCACAAACTTCATAATATATGAAAAACGACCTGAAAAAGGTAACTCAAATATCTCAGAAACGACAGCCAATCTAGCAATACCAGTAACAGATTCGTGAACAGCGAGCTTGAGCCACTCAAAAAACATATTTTCTGGTAAAGTATGCACATATTTTTATCAATTTTGTTACCCTGTAATTATTATTATTAAAAAGATATTAAAATTAATTTTTTTGTTTCCAAATTAAAAAGAATATTTTATTATGTTCGCGGAATCTTGTTTTTATCTTACGTCCTGTTTGCCCTATGTAGCTGTATTGGCATGAGCAAGTTAGTTTGTACACACCTTGCTTGTCCAGTGGATCTTCTTGGTTTGTGCTGCTTGGTAATATTCGTCCCAAATTGTTTCTTGTTTTAAATGCTGTGTGAATGTTGTATTTTTTTAAAAATGCGGCTTTGTATTTCGATTTCGATTTTGCCTTGTACATCAAAACTATCCATGTTTTGTCGTCACTCTCTTTGTTATTCCTTGTAGTTAGAGAGAAAAGTGAAAATTACGAACTAAACTCCTTCCGCAGAGCAATCTTTTTCCATATTTTTGCGCAAGTACTAAAACACAAGTAGCCAAAAAGTTGGTATTTGAAAGGAAAATATGCTCCCTCATTTTCAGTTTTCTCGGAAACTACAAAACATAGATCCTTCCTGTTTGAAGAATTTTCTCTAGTATTGATTACAGCTTTTTCGACTTTGAAGAAAATTTATACTTATTAACATATTTTTGTTTAAAATTTATTTTAAAAAGATAAATTTAATTCTTAGAGGAATAATAAGGCTGAAATTTCATTTTTAACAGGCCGCTAACATCAGATAGCGTGTCTAAATACCTATCCAACGCGATATTGCCTACTTCTATCGGTTTAAATTTCATAGAACCGTTTGTCCAGTTTAACAAAACCAGCAAAATGAAAATTTAATACAGATTTCATTTTATCGCCTTTCCCTGGGAAACAAATTACGCGCCTATCATAAAAACAATGTTTTCTTACTATCTTTATGTCGCTGTTCATAAATCTGGTATTGGATTTACTGCATTGGCTCTCCGCTTCGTGAGATGTTTGAATTTATACGTGCTGCATAAAACAAACAATTTTTGGGACGATCCTATTCACAATCCAGAGATTGGACCAAGAAGAGTCAGTACAGGGAATTTAAAGCAACGTAACAATTGGTGTCAGAAGTGGGATTCCTGAATAATCCTAAACCATGGTGAAATTTTTTGACCACAGGATATCTCAGTTGAAAGACGAGAATAAAGAAAGAATAAAGCAGAATTGCAAACACGGTTGCGTGACGCAATTGGGAGTGAGGCCATCGATGATGGACATGAGTGCTGTTATGATGCTTCAGGGACCTCATCTAAGGCCGAGGAACAGTTGGTAGAGTAGGAGCAGCAGCGTGAGTAGCTGGCACAAAACACGTTACTACTGCAGGACCAACTATCGCGCATCGACTGGAATTCTGCCGAACTGCAAGCAAAGCCAGGATAAAGTGGAGTATGAACTACATAGACTAGAAGCAAAAATATTGCGGTTGGATGGTCATATGCGAGAGATACAGTCCAATGAACCACTTACAGCCGTTAGCGCAACGAAATTGAATGCGCCAACGTTTGATGGTACCGTACCTTTTAAAATCTTTAAACTACAGTTCGAGACCACAGCACAAACCAATCACTGGAATACGACATGCGGATACCAAATGCGCAGTTTATTCCATACCAAAGAGGACGATTGCCTAGACGATTTCATTTGCTTTGACACAGGAAACAGCAAACCTTCTATGCAAACAAAGGCATCATGTTCGTCGGGTAGAACCTGAGCGAAGTGAATCCCTGGAGAAAACCATAACCAAACCATCCAGACTATTTCTCAAATGATGCCAACCATCCGCAAAGACTATGAACCGAAATGCTACAGCTGTGGAAAAGCAGGACACCTTGAACGGAATTGTAATGCGTCTGATAGGAAACGCGAAAACGCCAGGAAGTGAAGCACTGGTAATGCAAGTGGTGTTTCTGGAGAAAAAGAATCGTTAAACTAAAACGACCAGCCCAAAGGGGTGTGAGCTGGTTCCCGCAATTGGTTACCCCACCGTCTCCGTTTCACAAATACATCGCAGAAACAACAATTTAACAATAACCGGTGCTATAAATGAACGATCGCTGGTCTTACTCCTGGACACCGGCGCAACACATTCCATCGTTCGATCAGACTTACCAGGTAATAATATTGAGCCGTTAATTGGTTGCAAATTACGAATTACAGGAGAGGAAGCCGAGAGTTTCGGGAAATTGGTGTGTAAGGTACAGATTGGAATGCTAGAAGTGATGCATATCTTCCTATTGGCTGGAATAATGATTTTATGCTATCACAAGGTCTTACTTTAAATCTGAAGGAAAGAACGCTGACATGCCAGAACATCGAGATACCCCTAAGCACTGGGTATGAACAGCCTCAGATCAGGAATGTAAGTGTAAGTCACCGTCAGCAGATTCCACCAAAGTACGAAGCAGTTCTGTGGGCATGAGTAGAGGGAGACTGTGGAGCAGACAAGCTGTGGGTAATGAAGGCATCACACAGGACTGCGAATATATTGGTGGGACAAACCTTGGTACAAACGGGGAAGAATAAGCAGATTCCAATTTTAGTAATGAATGAGTTTAGGTCACCGATCATCTTTGATAAAGGAGCGATAGTAGGACAGTGTCAAGCTGTGGAAGCTGTAGTAAATTGTGACGATCCTTCCCATAAATATAAAAATGAGATCTTCAAAAGAAGGCGCGGAAACTAATAAGTGGGAAAGCAAAACGGTTACTAGAAGAATTTAGCTCCGTATTTGCCAATGATGACAATAAATTTGGAAAAACTGCCATCGTGCAACATCGGATACTGGCGATGCGCGACCGATTCGGCAAGTTCCACGAAAAGTGCCGCTGTCACGTGAAGAGGCGGGACAGATAGTAGACGAAATGCAGAAAGATGGAGTTATTGAACCATCAACAAGCCCATAGAGTTCAACGATCGTGCTAGTTAAAGGAAACATGGATGGATATAGCTTGCATATATCCTGATGGAACCGCTGTCCTTGTTCCTCACTATAGTCGTCCAGGTTGTCCGGAAATATATCAAAATGGCTATACAAAAAATGTATTTTTACATTCGTACCTATTAGTTCCAAGATTTTCAAAATTATTAAGCATTGCGGCAACTATTTCACAATAATTTGCTGCTTTGTGGTTCCCAAAAAAATTTTGCACCACTGACACTAAGCTTGTCCACGGTTGCAGTTCTATGTGAGTCGTGTGGTTTGTGAAATCATTGTTCTTCATCGGGCTACGGATTTGTGAACCATCAGATACACCTGCTTTTCATTTTTACACACTGATTTTGGAAAATCTTTTACATATATGTATATTTAAAACAATCTTAGTCTATGTCAATGGAACTTACATTTCATTACAAGTTGTATTTCATTTCAATGGAACTTGTATTTCATTACAAGCGCGTAAAATGTCATGGGATAATTACAAAAATTACTCCAATTGCTCGCTACGAATTTTGTAATTTCTTCACGTATCTCTATACCCAATTTTTGGGTGTCATAGTTTATATAGAAGAGTGCGCGGAACAGGTAAGCACCAGCTGCTAAAAAGTGCTATAAAATAAGGAACCAACTGACCACTTATGCTTAATTTCTCAATTTGCATTTTCCTTATATAGACAGTCGTTTTTGAAAGGCACAAATATTTAACTTGAATTAAGATGAAATATTTCAGGTAAGTATTTATAACGTTTGTGAAAAAGCCCGCTCGAGTTTGAATCACACCAACAAAAATAAAAAGTAGTCCATATAATCTCTTAAGCCATAAATTTTATTTCCATTTATTTTCTTCAACAGTGTTTCACTTTTAGTAACTTTTGTCCTCATTGATGTCTTAGGGGGTTGGTTTTGAAACATCATGAACACGTATTTGTGTACAGAATTAGAAAAAAAGCTTATCTAGAAAAAATATATACTTATATTATTTATATATTATTATTTAAAAACAAACAAATGCAAACTGAAAAACAAAGTTGATAAAATTCATAAACTTACGCGCATATTTTTCACTTTTTAAAACACATAACTGTGTTAAAAAAATTAAATTAAAAATACTTCAATAATTAGATTTTATTTATAAATTGTCAAAAATATTGAATTATATGCTAATTTTTCGAATATAATGCCAATGTTTACATAATTAAGCACTTGACTATTATGAGTGCTATATTCGGCCTGGCCGAATCTTAGATACCCAACACCTAAAAGTTTTGAAAAATTTAATTGAACGAAATAGTTTTATTTATTTAAATTTTTAATTTATTTAGATTTTTCATTGTATAACAATAACATTATAGAGTGAAATACAAACTGAAACTAGAGGACATATGTCGTTATAAGGAAAGCTAACTTATAATCACATTTAATCACAGACGGGTACAAATAAAGTGGCGTAGCTAAGGTGGGGCGAGGGTGGCGGCCCGCCCCCTGCGGCACAATTTCGGGGGTGGCAGTTTTGGAAATCAAGTATTGACTTTTTGAATTCTAGGAATTTTTGGGGCTGCAAGTTGTTCCGGGCTCGATGAGTCCTAGCTAAGCCACTGTTTAAATAGTAGGCGTGGTTGTTACCTGTTTTCAAAACAAAATATAGCTTAGTGTTTTTATAAATTAGATAAAATTAGTGCTATAAAAAATTTCCCAATCCCAAGAAATCAAAGGATTCCTAGGACTACTCGGTTATTACAGAAAGTTCATTAAGGGCTTTGCTAATATAGTAAAACCCTTAACAGAATGCCTGAAAAAAGGCAAAGTCGTCGTCAAACTAACGGAAATTTACGTCAAAACAAAAAACCTCCTAACTTTTTATTTCATGATAAACATTGCACTTTTAACCAAATTGTGCCCTCTTTGGACCTTTGAGGGAAGAGTTTTTTAAAAATTCTGAAAATGGTGTTTAGGCATTTGTATGCGAGACCTTTTTGCGGAAAAAGGAAATCCATATTTGATGACTAAGAAAAAAAGAAAATATATAATATAGGGTCTATCGCTAACGCTATCTAACGTTTTTCTTTTCAACTAGTGCTTATTTCGTGAATGGTATCACTTAGCTCATGTCTGATTTGACAGATAATTAGTTTTATCCTTCCACTGAACGAATATGGTTGTGTATACGCTTGAACAACGCTGGGAAATATTGCGACATTACTTTGAAAATCCGATGCCGATTTTGCCAAAAAATCATCTTTTCAGATGAAGCTCATTGATCTTGGCGGGTATGTAAACAAGCAAAATTGTCGCATTTGGGGCACAGAAAACCCGCACGCATACATTGAAAAGCCGGTGCACCCAAAACGAGTCACTGTTTGGTGCGGATTTTGGTCCAGAGGCATAATTGGGCCATTTTTCTTCGAAAATGAGCAAGGAGTGGCCGTTACAGTCAATGGCGATCGTTATCGGGCCATGTTGAAGAGGAGGATATTGGCAACATTTGGTTTCAACAGGACGGCGCTACGTGCCACACAGCCGAAGCTACACTCGCATTTTCAAAATAAATAAAAAAAACTACATGAAATACAGCCGATCAAACATTTAAAAATATTTTCTATTGGTACCTGAATTCATGTTTTCTTCCGCCCTTGCTGTGGGTGTTATCTACGAGTATAACAAAACCCAAATTAAAAGGCAGATACAAAATTTTTAGACGGTGCTTCGAATTTTGAATGCATGTCTTTGTGTCTGAAGCTCGAATTAGATGTCGGGTTTCCAATACAAACAACTAAGGCCAAATCCAAGAATAAAGCCAAGACCAAGTTCAATGCAATAATGGAACCACTGCCCTTTGCTTGGTTGACAATAAAAGATACCGGATCATCGCATACTTCTTCGTTCCGTATATACTACATACAATATAACAGTTTACATTCGCGGCAGAATTGCTGATTGTTATTACCAACAGTTGGCCAACAACAAATATGTCGAATTTAACCCAACTTAAAATTCCGTAGCAAATGCGTCTACCGAACTGGAAGTTTTAGTCTGTAGATGAACTTATAATGGTGAAGTCGTTAAAATACCGTGGAACGATTAAGTCAAGAAATTAACGTCAACGTAAGACTAAAAAAATATATAACGCAGGACCGAAAAGTCTAGAGTGTAACGGTAAATTAAATGTACTGAACTGTAAAAATTAATATGCGTGATAAGTATAAAAATATATAATAATAACCATACAGAATAAGTGGAAATAAAACAGTTACGGCAAACAGAGTAGATTGTGGTTTTAATCAACAAGGCGATGGACATAATATTTTTTTGGGCAGCCGGTAGGATTTTTCGAGCCAAGGATCGATCGATTAAAAATAAAGGTAAGTTAAATAATATTAAAATATAAGCAACAAGAAATAGTGCTCTAGCAAGTGACAAATAGTTAACTTTAAAATGCTAAAAAGCCGAAAGTAATGCTGAAACTAAACTACATTATTTGTGTTTTAAATAATAATTTTACTTATTATTTTGTTGACCTTTTGTTGTATTATAAGAGTTCGTATTGTGTGGTCTCTAGGTCCTTTTTGACCTAGAAAACTAATTAACGTTTTCAAAATGACCTAGAGCCCACACAATACGAACTCTTATAATAATATTATTTAAAACACAAATAAAACTGTACGGCGGATGACCCATCAATTCGATCTTTTGGGTGTTCAAATACGCTTTTGTTTCACGTGATGTGTGTGAGCTCGCAATATCGTGGTGCAAAGTGATACGTCGTTTTTGATTGGTTTCTCTCAATTTACCTAAAATTTCTGGCAAACAAATGTTCATATACCAAGCTGAATTTACGGTCTTTTGATGTTCAAGAGCCACAGTTGACAAATGGCTGGTTTTCGAGGAAAAAAACGCCACCATTGGCTTCGCAGTGCTTCGCGCTCGCAAAACTTTCGTTGGATTTCCTTCGGATTGGAACACCCAAAAAGTCGATTGGTTTTTTGTTTCGGGTTCATACGCATAAATCCACGATTCATCACCTGTGACGATGTAGTAGACACTTTTGGAAGCACCGTTCTCGTATTTTCTGGTAATTTCTCGGCACCAATCGACACGTATCTTTTTTCTTCGTCAGTTAATTTATGTGGAATCCTACTCGCAAATAGCTTCCCCAGGCACAAATGTTCATGCCAGATCTTATGTATGCTAGTCGCCGATATGCCTAAGGTTGCCACTATCTCGACATGTTACATGACGATCTTACTGGATCAGTTTTTGCACAGCATCAATGTTTGCTGGCACAACAACCGATTTTGGACGACCTTCTCGTGGGTCGTCAGTGAACGACCACATTGAACTTGTTGTACCAATTTTTCACAGTACTTCATCGCCAAAGGTTGAATTAAGTGATTCAAAACACTGTTGTCGAATCAGCCAATTAACAATAAATTGCAATTTCGTAATGTATGTATCTTTGACATCTGATTTCAGTGTATGTGTGTTTAGAATTCTATTGAATTTTGGGAATTATCTTGAATTACTGTGGCACATTTTATTTAAGGAAGTTAAAATATCGTTTTTTTTTTAAAATTCTACACAACGTCTCAAGATTACCAGTGCGACGACCACAATTCCAAAGAATTCTAGCACATACACCGAACTGAAGAGGCAAAGATAAATACTTGTTAAATGTTATACTACACGACTACATTCATTCGTTACATTTTTGTTTATTGTTATACGAACACGAAGTTTATATTTAGGCAATTCACAGTTTCCCTCATAAGTCGTCATAAGTCATAAGTTGTCATAACTTAAAACAATTTATGACTGTCGTAAGAAAATTTTTTGTTGTTTTGTATGAAAATCTATGTTAGTACGATTACAACACTCGCAGGTCTGTATTAGGAAAATTTTTAACACTTTAGAGCTGGGCCACAATACGGCAGCAACAGTGTCAGTGTTTCTCTCAGTTTCGCTGTCAGCCTACAATGAGAACAGTGGCAGCGCGCAGCGCTATCTGTCATTTGTCATTTGTTTTCACATTTGTATTTGTTTGAGTATTTGTTTTGTTTCATTCCTATAGAATAAGTGAGATTTTGTCTAAAAGGGTTGCAACACTTTTATCCAAAAAAAGAGAGGATTTTAATTTCACTGCTAACTGCCGGACTAGAGTCTATAATATTGCATGATGAGAGAAACACTGACACTGTCGCTGCCGTATTGTGGCCCAGCTCTTATAAAGCGACTGTGCACAGTTCGAAGTCATAACTTAGTATCTCATAACTTATGAGGGTAAACTGTGAATTGCCTAATTATATTTGTATCGCACTTATATTTATGAGCAGCATTTTTTTAATTAATTTACCTTTATTATGATAATAAAACATTGAATTAAGTTAAATTAATTATTTTATTGTAAATTAATTATTACGCAAGAGAATTTGTTTCATATTGTCAGTTAACCATCTAACCGGGAAGAGTGCCTCAAGTGCCTTGAGAGGGAAGATTTGTCTGTTAGATGGTTTAGGTATCCATACAGCAAGAGAGAGAGCAAAAGCAACTACAACGAACACACCAACAAGAACTTTACAATCGAAAGGAAACGAACGAAGAAAAAAGCGAACACAGAAGTAACAAGAAGAACGCTGAGTAGCCAGCATCGAAAATTTAGCCTTTTTGAAGCTAAATGTGGCGTTTTTTTATCCTCTAAGATTTGTGTTTAGGCTCTACATTTTTTTAGCGTTTCATAAATAGAGTAAATGGTTAATGGGTTATGTAATTAGTATATTATAAGTACATATAAAAAATTGTTTCAACCATTTAATTTAAATTACATTTTCCATATACCGGGGGAACACCCTATCTATCGTGTGTCAGTTTTATCAATAAATATTAAACAGAGCTCTGTATTTTCGTGTCTGCATTTTTTTCATTTGTGTTTTATTCTTTCTTAATAATTTTGTAACTTTATAGGCTGAAATATTATGTCTAATATACATGCATACTTTTCATTTATTGATCCTTTGTCAAACGTTTTTTATATTAAGTATACAAATAAGTTTCCGCGGTTTTTTATAAAAAGTTAGGAATTTATTGTGAAGGAACAGTACATTACGTTTTATTCAAAGTATTTTCCATCATTTGCCACTACTTTTCCCCATCTTTCTGGCAACATTTGGATACCCAATTTTTGGTGTCTTCATATGATGTGAAGCGCTGCTCAGACAGACCATGTGCCATCGACCGGAACAGTTGATAATCAGAAGGGGCTAAATCTGGTGAATACGGCGGGTGGGGTAAAACTTCCCAGTTGAGTGTTTCCAAGTATGTATTTACCGGCGCCGTTCATATGCAACCCAAGTTCCTTGTTTTTGAATCATTCCCAACGATTTTAAACGATGTGAAATTGCTTGTTGAGTCACTTGTCATGTAAGTGCAAGTTCTTTTTGCGTTTGGGACGAATCTTCCTCCAATAATACTTCTAATTCCATGTCTTCGTACACTTTCGGCCTTCCACTGCGTTCTTTGTCCTTCACGTCAAACTCACCGTTCTAAAACTTTTGAAACTATTCCTGACAACTTCTCTCATATAAAGCAGCTTCACCATATGCCTCTAGAAGCAATCGATGCGCATCAGCTGCAGATTTTTTCAAATTAAAGAAGTAAATCAAAAGTTCCCGCAAATGATGCTTATTCGGCACAAAACTTGACATTTTTGCAGGAAAGAAATTACGTGATGCTGATACGGAATCACTAGTACTTTAAGGTAATGGTGTTGCCGGATGACGAAACTTGGGATATTACGTGTTACATCTGACAATTTCTCCATTACCTTCTGGTGGGGCCATCTTTTGACAAACCGCGGAAACTTATTTGTATACCTTATTTGTATAACAATTTCCATATTTTCTAGTACGCCTAAATGTTACCCTTTGTTTTGAATGTTTAGGACCGTTTTATGTTATGTATAATTTCGAAATGAACTGCTCTTTAAGCTTGGCAAAATTTTAGCTTTTTCCTTATTTCCTTAGCCTTTTTTAGCTTTTTTTACACTCTACACACGAAGTGATGAGGGTATATACACTTTGTGCTATCGTTTGTAACGCATTAAAGGTTGCGTTACAAAACAGGTATATACGAGGGTGTTCCCAGAAGTACCCGACCTGACGTACAAATGGCGGTTGTTGTTTGAAAAGAATGACTATGGTAGAGAGTACCAACTTTATAAAGCTTAAGTTTGAAGTTTGACGACGCTACGTTGTTCATCTATCTACGAGTATAACAAATAACTTTATGATTGATGGCTCCAAACAAATACTGAACAACGTAGGGTCGTCAAACTTCAAACTTAAGCTTTATAAAGATGGTACTCTCTACCATAGTCATTCTTTTCAAACAACAACCGCCATCTATACGTCAGCTCCGGTACTTCTGGGACTACCCTCGTATATATTCTTGATCAGCTTCACCTCCTAAGTCAATTTAACCCTATCCGCCGTCTGTCTGTCTCTGTATCTGTTCGTCTTAGGAAATCACGTTTACATGAGAACGAATAAAGATATTTTCATCAACTTTGGCGCGGATGTACTCTATCATCAGAAACTCATTGGTATTAGAGATGGGCAAAATCGCCCCTATGCCGCGCGCACTTTTTATGGTGAATATAAATTCATTCATGCTTATAGCTCAATTTCTCAGCTTATAGAGCGAATTTAAGGTTGAAATTTTATTCACGAGTCCACTGTCTTGGACCAAAAATGGGCTTGGACCACCCATTAATTAAATCAAACTAGATTACAGTACAACTACTAGAGGTATTGTCATGAAATTCGGCGCGCATATTATCCTTCCGGTTTGAAGCTTTCTCTCTAGAATTGTTCAGAGAATTTTATGGTCGCAAACATTTTTGTACTTAACTAGTATATAAGCCTGGATTCGCCAGGAAGTTATTATTTTTTATTTCGTAAATAAATAATTTTCGTAAAATAAATTATCTTGGACTTTCTCACATTACACTTTTTTGGTTTATTTATTTTGGAGCATCAAAAGTACAAAATTAATCGCAATTACAGCCTTATTACAGCCAGTATTTTTCGAAGAATTGAGAGAGAAAAATTTGTAAACCTCTCAAACGCACTCGAAACGCGAAACCAAATGCAAACGCAGTTTTGTTGGTAATTTACATGCTTAGCAGACTTCACTACGTATTTGTGGCATGATGGATGAACTATTTCGTGGAAAAAGTCTCTCAAACCAGACGATCGCAAAATGCTCACGTTTGGTGTGATTCTGAACAGTGGCTCATACAATTTTTTTTATGCACGGCGCTACCTTCTCCAAAAGATTCAGAAAAACTTCTTTTTTCATGCGTAGTTCGTCATAAACCTGTTCATTATATAAAATAAAATAACGCGCATACATAAGTGGTTGAGAATTGGACTGATGGCAACCCTAACTACTCACTCTCAATTTTTTATATAGTTACTTTAATAGTGCAAAACCTGTTTTTCTCTTTATTGTAATTCGGCACATGTACATAACTGAGAGTACAGTTACTTGTGTGTCTATTTAAGAAAATAAACGTTCAAACTTGTACAGTCAAAAAAGGTTCGGCAATTATTCAACATCATAAAATTTGGTCCTTCTTCGCCAACGGATATACCTATTTCTAATTCGATTCAATTTATAATTCTGTTAACTAAATTCTAACTAATTAAAATATTTTAAAATATGTCTTCGGAAAATTCGCTGAAGGGTAAGAGAACACGTGTAAAGGCTTGTATTACGCGAGTATACAACTTCGCTGCACATGTACCGGAATCTACCGACATCGAAGAGCTACAGTCACGCTTAAAATTAGTTGAAGATTACTGGAGTGAATTCAAATTGGTTGAAGACGCTTTATTAGAATTTGCAGACCCACCTATCGACCCAAACGAAGATAGCGATGATCGAGCTGCTGGTGGCGCACCTAACATAACATCTTTTGAGGAATATGAGTCAAAATATTTAAGTGCGCAATCTTCGCTATCAAAGGCCATTCGAGCGCGCCAAGCGACATCGAATTCAATCTCCATTCCTACGCCGCTGCCAGAAAATGGAAACATCGAAGTAGCTGCAAATCAAATAAAACTACCAAAAATTATCGTTCCATCATTTTCGGGTGAATATTCTCAATGGACTGCGTTTCGTGACATGTTTTACGGATCGGTTGACAGCCAGCGAAGTCTAACGCGCACGCAAAAATTCTACTACTTAGTATCCTACTTGCGTGGAGAAGCTGCAGATTTGGCCAAAAACATTCCCATATCTGAAGATCATTATCTTGAAGCATGGGAAAAGCTTGAGCAAAGATATGACCGACCAAATCTCGTTGCTCAGTCTCATATCAAACAGTTCATGAAGCTTCCAACATTATCAACCAGCAACATAAAAACGCTTCGTAAAATCGTGGACGGTGCAGATGAGTGCCTGCGTGGGTTAAACGCTATTGAAATGAATGGTCGCGATCCGTGGTTGTTATATATATTATTAACAAAATTAGATAGTGAGACAAGACAAGCTTGGTCTGAAGAAATAGGTCAGCGTAATAACACCACTATTCACGAATTATTAAAATTTTTAGAAATCCGATTTACATATCTTGAATCCAACGAAATGCTTGGAAGTTCGACGTCATCGAGAGGTGGTATCATTCGGTCTCATCTAGTGAAGACAAATTCTACATCAGATACCATTCGGTCTCGCACAGCCGAGAGAAACAAATCTTGCACAAAATGCAAGGATACACATTTCCTTTCGCAGTGTCCTAATTTCATTTTGTTGAGCAGTGAGAATCGTCGCAGGTTCGTAAAAGAAAATTCTCTGTGTTTCAATTGTTTATGACAAGGACATACGGTAACAAGATGAAAAGAATTATTATTATTCATCGTTTCGGTGCCGAGTATGCAATTCTCGACATAATACATTATTGCACATGAATTCATCAGAGTCCGAGTTAATTTCAACCAACATTGCTACTTCGTCGGGGCTCTCATCAGGACTTACGAATTCTGTATCAGCACAACCATTGGTGAGCAATCACATGGTTTCCAGTGCCAAACAAATGCAAGTTGTGTTACCAATTGCTGAAGTATTCGTCAGGAATAATTCGGCTATTCGGAGTGCTAATAGACTCTGGCTCACAAGTGTCATTAATTTCGGAAGCTTGTGTCCAAACATTAGGCATTTCGAGGTCAAACTCTAGGCTAGCTGTGGTGGGCGTTGCAGCGTCAAATGGAGGTGTAACCAGAGGTAGCGTAACATTATGTATAAGATCGTGCTTCGATTCTGCAGAATTCTATGTCAACGCGTTCCTAATTTTAATTCCCCAGGAAAAATTTACTTACTTTTAGGTGCTGATATGGTGTGGTCCATATTAAAGCATGGAAAAATATGTTTAAGCCCTCATCTCTTCGCACTTAACTCGAATTTCGGTTGGATTGTATCAGGAACAGCTGACATCCATCAAGAATGTCATCATATTGCTTCATACATGACGTTAATTGACATCGATCAATACCTACAACGGTTTTGGGCGCTTGAGGAGGTTCGAGAGCTAAATCATAATTCTGAACAAGACGATCCTGCAGAAATTAACTTTCGTGTGACACATTCTCGTTCGTTGCATGGCAGGTATGTGGTAGAACTTCCATTTAAGGAGAAATTTCCTATATTTAAGGATACTCTAACTGGGGCGTTGTCTCGGTTTTACAAATTGGAGCGTAGACTTAAACTAAATTCAGAACTGCACACACAATATAAGTCGTTTATGGCTGAATATCTGGCGTTAGGGCATATGCAATTGATTCCATCGCCTGACACTTTGCGGCATCCTCAATATTATTTACCGCATCACGCAGTTTTCAAGCCCGATAGTAGTACAACTAAAATAAGGGTTGTGTTTGATGGCTCGTTTAAGGATTCACTTGGGAGATCCCTAAATGATACCCTGTTAATCGGCCCATCTATTCAACGCGATTTCATTGGGGTCTCTATTCGCTTCCGCAAGTTTTCATTTGTTTTCACTGCCGACATAGTGAAAATGTTTAGACAGATTTGGGTAGCCAGTCAACACAGAGATTACCAACGTATTGTGTGGAGGAATGACGTTGATGAACTAATACAACATTTCCGTTTATGCACGGTAACATACGGAACGGCTTCAGCGCCATTCTTATCAATTAGAGTTCTACAACAACTCTCAATCGATCATCAGAAGGAGTTTCCAGGGGCAGCTGAAATTCTACTCAACAACGTCTACGTCGATGACATCATGGTTGGAGCTGAATCGTTAAAGGAGCTCTTAGCATTAAAGACTCAGCTTGGTACGCTGTTGTTGCGAGGTGGGTTCGCGCTCAAGAAGTGGACTTCTAACTCGAAAGACTTCTTGAACCATGTGCCATCTGAGGACCAGGAGTCTGTTGACAGTAAAGGCGAAGATTCGAAAAGTAGCTGCATAAAAATACTTGGTTTGTATTGGAATCCATCTTCAGATGCCTATTCATTTCGAGTGAAAACCCCAACAGCAGGTACTGTAACAAAGCGATTTTTTCTATCCGAAGTGGCATATTCGATATTTATGGATTTCTTACACCTTCAATCGTTTTAATGAAAATTATATTGCAGAAACTTTGGCTACTAAAGGTGGATTGGGATGAAACCCTTCCAACTCAAATAATAACAAAATGGACACAGTTGCGCGAGTCAATTAAACTCTTCGAAAAGCTTTCTATTCCGCGTCCAATTTACAGAAATCCAACAGATTTAGAATTTCATGGCTTTTGTGACGCATCGAATTCCGCGTACGCTGCAGTTATTTATTGTGTGTCTCGGTCTAACAAATTAACTACAACAATCAATATCGTAATTGCGAAATCTCGAGTCGCGCCGTTAAAACCAATGACAATTCCGCGATTAGAACTGTGCGGTGCTCTACTTCTGTGCCGGTTGTTTGCATTCTTAAAACAGTCGCTTAACATTGTGCAAAACAAATTGTATGCTTGGACAGATTCAGAAATAGTGCTCCACTGGCTATCTGCGCCTCCTCGGACGTGGAAGATTTTCGTCGCGAATCGCACTGATGAAATCATAAATACGATACCAAGAAACTGTTGGAATCACATACGGTCGATAGATAACCCTGCCGACTGTGCATCGCGTGGTTTCAAACCAGAAGACTTAATAAACTTTCGGTTGTGGTGGGATGGACCTTCGTGGTTAAGTTTACCAAACGCCGCATGGCCTACATTAAGGTTAAAGACAACAAAAAATGACTCAGACGTTCTTTTGGAACAAAGAGGTGCTGTTATAAGTTGCATCGTCGCAAACATAGAACGACCGGTTTTGATTGAACTATCCGAAAAATGTTCTTCGTGGTATCGTTTAATTCGTATAATCGCGTATGTTCGACGGTTTATAACCAAGTTAAAATCCCCAAGAGAATTCAATTGTGTTCCAATATCATACAGCGAATTGAATTCTGCGCGTATTCAATTGCTAATCTGTGTTCAAAGGGAATCATTTAATGAGACAATTAATGATATTTATTCGAAACGTTTACTACGTAAACGGGATACGCTAATAACACTTTCACCATTTATAGATTCTAACGGACTTCTTCGTGTTGGCGGTAGAATTCAAAATTCGTTAGCAACCTACAATATAAAACACCCTTTAATTCTTCCTCGTGGTCATGTCGCGGAACTAACTTGTAAAGATATGCACGAAAGTTACATGCACGTGGGTGCATCACAATTATTTGTCATTTTACGTCAACAGTTTTGGGTAGTAAGTGCGCGTAATCTAGTTCGTTCGATCGTATATAAATGTAAACGATGCTTCATGTTGAGACGTCAAACTGCAGTTCAAATGGCTAACCTACCTTATTCACGTGTGCACCAATCGCGACCGTTTTTAAATAGTGGCTGTGATTTCGCCGGTCCGGTAAGCCTAAAAATAACAATTTCTAAGCGTTCACGAGCGTACAAGGCCTACATTTGCCTTTTCGTTTGTATGTCTACAAAAACAATCCATTTGGAGCTGGTGACAGATTTAAGTGCCAATGGTTTCATAGCAGCTTTCAAAAGATTTGTCAGTCGTCGTGGCAAGTGCAGCAATTTGTACACGGACAATGGTACAAACTTTCACGGTGCTCGTCGAGTCATGGATGAAATGTATCGGCTCTTGCAAGACGAAACTACAAACGATGATATTAATTCATCGTTGGCAAGAAATGGGACACACTGGCACTTTATTCCACCATCATCACCTCACTTCGGAGGCCTGTGGGAGTCAGGAGTACGGTCGGTTAAACTGCACCTACGACGTATAATTGGAAGTGCACTGGTGACGTTTGAAGAAATGTACACCGTGCTGACCCAGATCGAAGCAATCCTCAACAGTCGTCCACTATGTGCAATATCAGACACTGACGTAAGCCCACTGACACCTGCCCACTTCCTTATATGTGAGCCTCTAACTGCAGTGCCAGAGCCGTGTCGACTGCAACATCCTCCGTCTCGACTAACGCATTGGAATTGGCTCCAGAATATGGTTCAGGGTTTTTGGAAGCAGTGGTCTCGAGACTATATAACGTCACTTCAGCAGCGACCAAAATGACAGCAACCAACAAGAAATTTTGCTGAAGGAGACATCGTTGTTATGAAGGAGCCTAACCTACCTCAACAAAACTGGTTACTAGGTCGCATCATTGCTGTTCATCCTGGAAATGATGGCCGTGTTCGTGTAGTTACTGTGAGAACGAAGGGAGGAATCTACAAACGACCCATTACAAGACTTGCATTGCTTCCCATATCCTAAAACAACGTTTCAGGGGCGACAGTATGGTTGAGAATCGGACTGATGGCAACCCTAACTATTCACTCTCAATTTTTTATATAGTTACTTTAATAGTGCAAAACCTGTTTTTCTCTTTATTGTAATTTGGCACATGTACATAACTGAGAGTACAGTTACTTGTGTGTCTATTTAAGAAAATAAACGTTCAAACTTGTACAGTCAAAAAAGGTTCGGCAATTATTCAACATCACATAAGTAACAAATAATATTAGAGTTACTGAAGCTCCGGCATATGTAAAAGACCCGATTTGTCCCTCTTCTGAGTATCCCCGTATTTTGTTCCTTGCTATGACGCTGCGCTGTGGTAGTCGCACGAGAAATATTGCTGCTATATTCACTCTCACATAAAGAGCACACGATAATAAACACAATATCAATATGTAAACATTGTGTGCGGCTTATCAGATTTGCTTTTGTTGTACAAATTGTTGCCATACATCAATTATAGCACTAATTCATTGGGATTCCTGAAAATACTTGTAAAAATGCTAAAAATGCTTCATGCATGGTAAGTCTTTGTGCTCTGCAGGCAGGGGAAGTCTGCAAGTCTACGTAAAGTTTATTTACCTTTGTGTTTCTCCTCAAAACTGAAATGCAGTCTACTCGAAAAAGTTTGATAATACCATTTGGAACGCATTGCGTTTGAGTCGCGTTTGAGTTTGCGTTTGCGTTTAAAAATACGCGATAAGGCTGTTAATATCGATTGTTTGTATTTGATTCCAATATTGTTTGAGAATATTTCTTTAAAAACAACATTTTTTGTGATAACCGTCGTCTCCACCAGCGACCTCCTTTCAAAAACCTCCTTTCCTGCTTGTTGAAATATATGTATATTGTATTAACTTAGTACTCTACAACATTTCACTAGCAAACTTGTTCATTCAAACAATCTCTTTACCAGAGAATTAATATTCTAGTTGTGAAAATTTTTTCTTTCTATGGGTGTGTGTCAATTGATTACTTTTTACTAGTGGTAAGTAATGTTGAAATAAATTTACTCTGGTGAGTAAAATTTTGTTATATTTGCTGTGCCAATTCATGGATGAAATTTTGACAGAAACAAAATTTTGAGTTTCAAGATTGTCTGCAAAATTAAACAAATAATTATGCATAGAATATCAAAAAAGTATTTTCCTTTGTTATTAGCTATTTTATTAAAAGCACAACATCTTAAAAAAATTAACAGAATGATGCTAATGCTAATATGCGAGAAAGAGACCAGACATGTTAGTGTTTCAAGGAAATGCAACAAGGGCAACAATTAATTTTTTGAATTCTTTTAATTTTTCGTAGGGTCTCGTGTATCTTAAACCAAAAGTATATTCCGATACAATAAATTCTATAATGAATGGAGAAGATAGAGCGACTCGCAAGCATTTAAGGGTATGCTACAATTCTTTCCGAAAAATATCGGATTTCGTTCCTCTAAAACGACATGGATGGTCAACGGAATATGAAGTGATGTGCTTTTTATATTGGATGGCCTGTGGATGCAGCTACAGAGTTGCTGGAGAATTCATGGGATTAAGCCGCTTTACGGTGAAAAATATCATTCACAAGCTTTTAGATGTATTTCTTGAAATGCGCCACATCATAAACCATGGATCTGCTGAGGATTATGAAAGAACTGGTATAAAATTTTGTAGGAAAGCTAAATCAATGGCTTTTAGAAATGTTATTGGCGCAATTGATGGCACACATATTCGAATTCAATGCCCAGTCAATAAGCATGACGAATATATAAATCACAAAAAATTCTATTCCATACAAGCTCAAGCAGTTGTTGACAGCAATTATAAGTTCACAGATGTATTTGTGGGTTATCCTGGATCAGTTCACGATACACGTGTGTTCCTTAACAGCCCAATATTCAACGCAGGCACTTATCCTCCGAGGGGATATTTTTTGTTAGGCGATAAAGGATACCCTTGCCAAACAGAGCCAGTAGCAATTATTACTCCTTTTAAGGAACCTTTAACGTCTTCGCAAATGAGATTTAATGCGGCTCATAGTCAAGCAAGAATTGCTGTGGAATGTGCATTCGGAATGCTTAAATCAAGATGGAGGAATATATTCAACAGAGACCTTGAACTCAGCGTAAAAAATTGCATCAAGACTGTTTTCGCTGCATTCATTTTACACAATGTTTGCATATTACATGATGACTTCGATCCATACGATGTATCAGTTGAGCTTCTCTCACATGCAGATCCAACCGAATCAACACTATCTGACTCCGAAGAAGGAATATTACAAAGAAATGCCATGTTTAACGAATTCTTGCAGTCTAGTATATAGTATATGTATAATATGGTATTTTATAAAATTATTTAAACATTTGACTCTTTCTGAGCGGTAATTTGAAAATCACGAATCCAGCAACTGGGAGAATTTATGCAAATAAGAACAAAACAATGTCCCCTTCTTGCAATCTTATACTGCTATGCGAACTACTAAAGAAAAAACAATTTTGTTATAAAAATAATTTAATTTATTAACTATTATTATTTTCAATAAATAAAAACAAATTTGATTTAACTGGTCGGAACATTCATTAGTCGGAATCGGATGACTCTATCAACAGTGATGTTGTGTCAATATGCGGATAGTCTGATTGCACCATTTGTCCGAAAACTGAAAGCAATGAAGACATTTGCTTCCTTGTTCTTTTTTCACTTTTTGTGATAAGACGCTCTAGCCTATCCAAACGGCTGTGAGAGCGATGGGACGATGAGGGTCTTGGGGATGGATGGGGCGATTCACTTCTTGGTGTGGTGGACGGTGTTGTGGAGCGACTTTCACATTGGGGCCTTAACACCCCCTGGCTTGAGTCTAGGAGGAATGGAGGGTTGAAATTGTCCTTTCTACCTGCATACGTCTTTATAATTTCGAAAAAAGGCCAATCTTCCGCATCCTCCACAGACAACTCATCTGCCGTACCTTCACCCGTCCTGATACGGCTAAGTTCTTTATATTTTTTTATTAAAGAGTTCCACTGATTTTTGCAGCTGGTGTGGTCTTTGCTGGGATCCAAAAGTGTTTCTTGGAGGGAGCCCGCCACTTTTCTGAAAAAAATTGCATATCAAAATGCATAAACGTGAGCATATTAAATTTGCTTACCTCCAACCATCGTTGCTGTTGGCATTTTTTGAACTAAAGAGTTTGTCCAGCTCTATTCTTCTTGTTAATAATGCCATACGGTCGCTGTTACTCCCTAATATAATCGAAATAAGAACATTTTAACATTCAGTGAAACTTTATGCAGCATATTTTATTTTATACTTACATGTAATATAAGTTTTCCTAATTTTCTTTTCCATTTTTAAATAATTTTAAATATTCGACGTTGAAGATAATATTCAACGGTTGTCAAAAATTTACCTAGCCCTCAGGGCTACGTAAAATTTTGAAGTTTGAATTCACCTCACTCACGTCAAAATTTCAGTTTCTTATGTCAAAATTTTCCAAATCGAGGAAAAAGTAACCAATTGGCACACACCCTATCTAATAAAAAACTCATTTGAAACGTATCAACATTTTTCCTTTCCTTTGCTCAACAATTGTAATACCAATAGGTTATGGGCCAGGACCCATTTAAGTAAATAGAAATGAGTACACCATCGTTATATCGAATAGAAAAACTCGACGAGTCCAACTATCAATCATGGAGCGTACACATGCGCAGCGTCCTAATTTGTTCAGAGCAATAGGCGATTGTAAATGGCAAATTGGCGAGACCGTAAGCTGCATCGGATGCGCTGAAGTGGGACGTAACAGACGAAAAGGCTTTAGCATACATAAGGCTTAGTGTAAAACCCTCGCAGTTAAATTACATCAGGCATTGTAAGTCTTCTAAAGAGGCGTGGGAAAAATTACGAGATGTGTAACAACCACATGGCCCCGCTAGAAAAGTACCCCTTTATAAGCAGTTAGTATATTTGAAAATGTCGGAAAGCGATACCATACTGAAACACCTGAATTTATTTATGGACATCGTCGAAAGGCTACTTGGAATAAATATTGAAATACCAGAGGAGCAGTTAGTAATCATATTACTCTCCAGTCTTACAGCTTCTTTTGATAATTTCGTGATCGCAATGGATACTCGAGACTAGTTGCCTAGTTTATTCACTTTGAAACTAAAACTCACAGAAGAAGGAGACCATTGATATAAGTGCAAGGAACAGGACGAAAATGTGAACAGCACACAGCAGCAAGCTTTCGTCGCAAGAGAACAAAACACAAGACATCAGAAAAGTGGAAACACAAATAGAAAATACAAAAATGATGGAAAATGCTTCAATTGTGGAAAAAGAGGACATTTCGCAGCGAAATGCAGATCAGAGAAGAAGAAGAAAGAAAGAAGAAGAATCAATCTTTTAATCTTCTTGCAGCTAAGGGGTCTCAAAGACTTTCTAGAAATGTATGGTGCTTTGACAGTGGAGCAACTACACATATGTGTTGCGAAAGAAACATGTTTAGTACATTTGACAACTACAGTGAAAAGATTGAGCTGGCAGGTAACCAATATATTCATGCCCACGGTAATGTAACCAATATATTCATGCCAAAGGTAATGTAACGGTTACCACAAAATTGAATAAAATAACCTTAAAGCAAGTGTTATTCGTCCCTGAATTACAAGCAAACTTCTTGTCTGTTTCGAAAGCTGTTGAATGGTTTGAAGGTAAACTTTTGCGAACAATTTGCACAAATCAAAGATCGGAATGGAACTCTAGTACTGAAAGCTAGAAGAATCAACGACTTGTTCAATTTAGAAAACGAAACCATACCAAACAAATGTTTTTATGCGAACAATGACGAATCCATGAAGTGGCACATACGCTATGGACATTTAAATTTTCAAAGCCTTAATGACTTATCTAAGGACGAGATGGTAAGTGGTTTGAAAATTAAGAGCGTTGCAAATAATTTACAATGTCAAACTTGTATCATACAATTGACTCATACTATAAAAATTAAATAAAGAAAGGATATAAAATTTCTCAATTCTTAGCTCGACCCAATATTGCATTCAAAAGACAAAAAACACTCATTCAATGCCTTTATCTGCGTACAAGACTTTGCCTTGGATGTGTTGGCTAGCTGCACATCTAGCACGCACGATTCTGCTCTTTTCGTAGCACAATTCTGCTCTTTTCGTAGTACAATTCGGCTCTTTTTGCTAGCACAATCCGGCTCTTTTCGTAGCACAATTCGGCTCTTTTTGCTAGCACGATGCTAGAGCTAATTTTCGCGCTGCTTTCTCGCTGTCGGTGCGGAGAAGCAAATGTGAAACACATGATAGGTGCTGAGCTCGGTGTATAATGAAAGTGTGTTTCGTGCTAGCGTTCGTCTCCGAAACACGGAGCTGTGTTGCTGTAGCTAGCTCTGGCACGGTGTTTTTCTTTGTTTGTGTTTGCACAGTGCTTGTGTTCTAAGCTGAGGGCATCACACGGTGCTAAGCAAAATTGTGTTTGTGTTTTTAAGAGAGCACATTTCCGAACTCTGCTTGTATGACATCAAAGATATGCACGAAATCATTCCCGAAAAGTTCTGATAGTCGCGCTAAAGAAATGTTAGACCTAATTCACACAGATGTGTGCGGACCTATGAATCCTTATATTTCGTGACATTTATTGACGATATGTCGAAGGATTTTTGTGTATTTCATAAAAAGTAAGGATCAGGTCTTAGAGAAATTTAGAGAGTTCAAATCAATGGTTGAATGTCAGACAGGTAGAAGAATTAAGGCGATTCGTAGCGACAATGGTAAAGAGTATCGAAACAAGTCCTTCGATAATTTCTTGAGTGAACATGGCATTATTAGGCAGTTGACTGTTCCGTACACTCCATAACAAAATGGAGTTGCGGAAAGGGCCAATCAAACTTTAGTCGAAATGGCACGGAGTATGCTTATTCACGCTGGGGTTAATGAAACACTGCATACCTAAG
Organism: Myopa testacea; assembly: GCA_949629155.1. Taxonomy (NCBI): domain Eukaryota; kingdom Metazoa; phylum Arthropoda; class Insecta; order Diptera; family Conopidae; genus Myopa; species Myopa testacea. Next base: position 24,245,635 of record OX451346.1, on the reverse strand, counting down.
AAATCGATCGCCTACAAAAGTGTTAGACAAGAAAACACCTCACGAAATATTTATTTATTTATTTATTTATTTAAAAATTAAAACTAAGCCATAGGCTTTATAGTTTACATAACATTTTGGTAAATAATAAATAAATGAATAAATACATAGCAAAGTAAATATATTACTGTTGATTTTTTAGGAATTGAAGAATTTTGATTCTTGTTAAATGAATTGAATCAGAGAAGGTGATGTTGCAATTAACATAGTTGAAGTCGGCACAAGCATTCCTAAGTGGTTCGTGCTGGAGATAGTTTGATCGACAGAAACTCAGTTGACGGAAGATTAATGAGTTCCAAACGATAATTATAAGATGGTAAGTTCTGCAAATCGTTCCGGTAGATATTTCGTAAGCAAAAGAGTAGAAATTGCTTTTGAACTGACTCGATTTGAGAAATATAACAGTTGTAGTTAGGACACCACACTCCATAAATTCTTTGGCCCACCATTTAATGAATCCCAAAATGCTATAAGCCTTATTAGTTATGCGGTTGATGTGTATATGAAATCTGAGTTTTTGGTCCATAGTAATACCAAGATCATCCATATGCTCAAGAGAATCCAAATAGTGGCCTCCAATAGAATAGTTGACATTAATGTGGGCTGCACGATAGAAAGTCATTTGCTTGCATTTGGAAAGATTCAGCTTCATACAGTTAAAATTACACCACATGACTAAGTTGTCCAGGTCATTTTGAAGCAATAACGTATCCGTTTTATTTTTGAATGAAAGAAAAATTTTTAGATCATCAGCGAACATCAGCGTGTTACTGTTATGTATAACCGTGGGTAGGTCGTCAATGAAAATTAAGAATAATAAAGGTCCTAAGTGGCTACCTTGAGGGACACCGGAAGTAACAGGAATTGCTCTTGATTTTCTATTGTTTAGGAACACCATCTGCGTGCGACCTTGAAGGTAGGAGGCAATCCATTTTAACAAATTTTGTGGAAATCCGAACAATTTCAGCTTTAACAGTAGTAGCTTATGATTCACAACATCAAAGGCCTTAGCAAAATCCGTGTAGATAACATCCGTTTGATTGCCATATTTGAAATTATTAATTGTACGGAAGACGAAGTTCAATAGATTTGTAGTAGTTGACATACCCGGGCGAAAACCATGTTGAACAGGAGATAAAGCTGCATTCACTTGACGCGCAATTTGGTGAGTTATTATCTTTTCGAATAGTTTGGGCAGAGCACTTAACTTGGCAATACCTCGATAATGGGTTATATTTGATCTATTACCAGATTTATGCAAAGGAATGATGTATGAGGTCTTCCATGCGGCTGGGAAGTAACCGGTGCGTATGGATTGATCAAATATTGCTGTAATCGGAATTACCAATTCGCTTGCACAGTGTTTTAGGATGCAAGAAGGTAGATTATCTGGACCAGGGTTATAGGTACTCTTAAGATCCATCAAAAATTCGAGAACGACATTTTCATCAATAATTGGATGATCAATGTTCCCACAACTTATGGAATATGGATAGAATCCAGAATCAAACTCCAATTGGGAATAAGTTGAGCTAAAGAATTTCGCAAACAATTCGCATATTGAATCTGCATCGCTAGCTTGGTTATCTTCAAATTTCATCACGGTTGGAAGTATATCGCTCCTCCGCTTAGAATTTATAAAGCTCCAAAAGTAGTTAGGATCAGATTTTAGTTTAAGTTTCATTCTTAATAGATAATTATTGTACGACTGCTTGCAAGCTATCTGATATCTATTTCGTATTGACGCATATCTAACAAAGCTGTCTGTTGCATGAAGATTACAGTGAATTTTATAAAATTTTGATTTTAGATTCCTTAGGGTGCGAACCTCCTTGGAAAACCATGTTGGATATAAGATGCTAGATACCTTTCGTTTCTCTACCGATAGTTTGAAACCGTCGTGAAGAATTTGGTTGAACTGAGCAACAGCATAATCCAGGCACGATTTGGTAGATGTCACGCTAAGTGATGATGCAAAGCTCCAGCTTACACCCCTTAAATAATTTTTCAGGTATACATAATTAGTCTTTTTGAAATAAAAGACAGTTTGTTGCACCATCAAGTTTCCAGGAGGTGGTAGATGCTTATTACAATTTTTAACACATAAATTCAATTCCAAGGCTGGATGATGAAAATCTTCAGGTAACAGGAGAGGGGTCGAACGATGTACTTCAACAATGTCCTTATCGTCAGTAAATATTAAGTCCAGCATACGGTTATTTGGGTTTCGAATATTATTTATCTGATATAAACCAGTAGAGGATAAGTTGTTCAAGAAATCAAAATTCGCGAAACCATATGTTGACGGTAATAAGACAGCCGGGTCATCAGTACTTTCCCAAAAGACACGAGGTATATTAAAGTCTCCCAATACAAGTAAACGATCATCAGGTAACATTCTGTTTACTAGTGAAGATATGCAATACGAGTGCAAGTTATAAGTCGTTTCACTAGAATTCGGTGGGATATAGGAGCAGGTGATGTAGAAGGATAATAGCTCAGATTTAACATACACACAACAGAACTCGATCTCCGAGTCTATATCAAAGTGCACTTCCTCTGAGAAATACGACGATTTAACAGCAATTAAAACACCTCCACCTCTTGACAATTGTGTTGAACAAGAATTTCTGTCCTTCCGAAATACAACAAATTGGTTAGAGAATATTTCCAGATTTTGTACATCAGTTTTAAGCCATGTTTCAGTAAATGCAACAATTTCATAATCCAGACCAAAACTCATAGTATGAATATCTTTTAATTTAGTATTAATGCCACGTACGTTTTGATAAAAAATATTCAAATTATCGGTTAGAAACGAGTGGCTTAGTTTTTTGATGAAATGTTTTTATGTAGGTTACCATTATATCGTGGCAATGAGGTATTTCTTCTAGGTTCGAATAAATGAACAACGGCATTATCTGGCCAGAAGTTAGATTTAAGTACTTGACTTGTTAAGTGATCCGGTAAGTAAATTCTAAATGAAGATATAGTTCTCGGGTTATTAAATTTGTATTTAACAACAGATATACTCGTATCATTGAAGCCTAGCTTTGAAGTGATGTAGTTACGAATATCTTCAATTGTAGTATCAGCAGCAAATCGGGAGGCAAAGATAGATTTTCTCGGCTGAATCACCACAAGCTTCTTAACCGGTTCAATACCCTGAGCAGAGGTCCCAGCCTGTACGTTTAGTAGGCCATTATCTATTGGCCCCGATGGAGAACTACTAGATCCGCCAACAGAATTGAGTAGCGTTTCCGTGGTTATTGTCCTGGAAGCATTCGCACTGTCAGCCGGGCCATGCACAGCAATAGCATCTCGCGATTCTGTCTCAGAAGAGATCGAGGGAGTCAATAAATTAGGGAGTGTATCACCAGGTATGGCAGGGCTCAGAAGATTAATCAACTGAGTAGGTTGAGTTAATAATGGTGGCAACGGCTTAGCCAAAGCGGGAGGAATTGGCAAGGGATTGTTATCTGCGCACTCTCGAGCATTGCATAGAGCCACCTGTGAGCGAGTTCGTTTCCGTTTAGGCGAAGCATCATCAATAAGTTTAAAGTTTTTAAAAAGTTGTTCGTATTTTACAAGCTTAGAACGAATTGCGGAGAAATCTTTATCAATGTCTTGAAAATTTAAACGTGCTTGACGTAATAATTTTATTATGTCAACTTCAATTGATCGACACTGCCGACAAGACCAGCGTAAACCACCGTCAACGCCAATCATATCAGCTATTTTGCCCGTTAACCCCGCACATTTAACGTGAAGTTCCGCATCACACATCCAGCAGAACACGAAGCGTTCAGAATCACCCCGTATTTTGCAGCCTTTCAAGTTACACGCCATTGTATATTTATATTACGAAACAAAATACTTTCGCGTAATAATCCACGAACTTAAAAAGTTATTAGTACTTCAGTTCTTTCGTGTTATAAAAAGATTTTATTTTAATGATTGGATTTAATGATAGTATTATAGATTTTAGTTTTCTAGTTTATAACTTTATACTCAAATCAAAATAGTTGGTGAAAAAGTAATAGGTTGTGAATACCCTGAATCAACAACACAAGTAATTGCAGTTTGACATGCACTAGACACTCTCAGAGCGCGAAGAAACAGCACTTTTATCAAAACTTCTCACTCTCAGCGCGCACTTTTAGCAACAGCTTCGCTACCAAACCGGTTTAAAGAATAATATTTTATGCAAATTATTGTTTTATATGTAATTCGTTATATTATGCAAATAAAGATTTAGTCTTCAAAAAATCAATGATCGACCGCGAAGAATCACAAAATTTATAAAAAACCAATAGAAACAGTTCTGAAGAAAATTTAACAATAAAATGCACAATAATAGAGAAATTTTTAGGAGCAAAACCAAAACACTTGGTCCTGTAAGCGTGGTCGTGGTGGCCATTTGGCTGATGTTGTTTTTCATTATTAACGGCATACCTTCCTCTTTATTACGAAATAAACATGCGATAATTTATCTCAAAAAATGGCATTTTTCTTTGAATATCAAAATTACACCTCTTATTGAAAAACCTTTTAGTAGAAAAGCGCGATGTTAGGTTTGATGAGAGCAAATTTTTTAAGTATGAAGAGAGCTTGAAGAAACGTGATGGAAGTGCAACAAGAGAAGTTCAGTCTGACAAAATAGAACTAATAGATCTAGTAAGTAAGTACAAATAATAATGCAGAATCGCATCACGAAGATTCGATTATTGCAGAAGGTGGTATAGAGGAACCATTTAATGTAGTTAATAATGATGAAAACTCGAGCAGTTCTGATTCAGATATTTATATTGATGCCGAAAAGGATAATACTACAGCAGAAGGAGTACAACAACAGAATCATCAGCAGCAAGAACTTCAGCGGCAACAAAAAGTGGGACCTGGTAGACCAAAAATCATTCGAAGTGGTCGACGCGGTCGCCCACGAAAGCAATATAATGAATAAGCAAAACCAGAAACTGTTGATCAGCCGTTAAATAGTCAACATTCCGAAGAATGGAAGTCCGCTATGCAGAAGGAGTATGATTCCTTAATTCAAAACAAGACTTGGTCATTAGTGGATTTACCAGAAGATAAAAAATCAGTAAATTGCAAGTGGGTCTTCGCAGTAAAAAACAACAAAGAAGGTCGTGTAGAACGTCTTAAAGCTCGATTAGTAGCAAAAGGTAGCAGTCAACAATATGGAGTAAATTACATATATGGAAACATTTTCGCCAGTGGTACGGTATGCCACGATAAGAATGTTGATAGCAATAGCAGTAGAGTATAAACTACATATGCATCAAATGGACGTAACAACAGCATATCTCAATAGTGAATTACATGATGATGTCTATATGAAACAACCACAAGGATTTGTAAATAAAAAATCACCCGATAAGGTCTTAAAACTTAATAAAGCTATCTACGGTCTGAAACAATCTGGCCGTGAATGGAATCTAAAAATAGATGAAGTATTAAGAAGTATTGGCTTTTCTTCTTGTGAATCGGAACCATGTTTATATAAGAAAAATGACAATGGAAAGTACAACTTTATAGCAATATATGTAGATGACATTATTCTAGCAAGTAGCAATAAAGACGATCTAATAGAAATCAAAAAGCAGATTTCGAACAACTTTGATGTTGTAGACAAAGGACCGTTGAACTTTATATTGGGTATGCAAATTGAGGGAGACGGAGAAACTGGTAATATTACCTCTTTCAAGGTAGCCACTAGCCACTTCATCTATTCAAATAGTGAATTGAAAAAAAAAAACAAGAAAAAATACTCGGAGAATCTACACGAGCATTAAAGTTGCATTCCTTAAAATCTGATTCCATCTCCTTTCTAACAGTTGAGGTTCGATCGTTGCACACCTCCTCCGAGGTAGCCACTTCACCCTGACCACTTACTACTAAAATAGTGAAATTAAAAAAAAACAGAAAAAATATTCAAATAATAATACTGCTCAAATTTAATTTATTTCCTTTGTCTGATTGGAAAACTACTTTATGTTGCATTTTCAATTTTGTCGACGCAGGTAATTATGACTCATGCGCGATACTCCTATGTATACTTCTCTTCTTCATGGCATAGTTAACGAGTTATGTGCTGTATTGTTCATAGCACGCATATCTTAATAAATATATTGATTCCGGATCTTTAGGTCTAACGTACCGTGATGTCTCGTTCGTAATTTAAGAAAAAAAGAAAGGGAATTAGGCTGCCTGATTCGAGATAAACAATCATTTCAATCTGACTTGTGAAACCTTTGGCGATTCGTGCAAATGTGCTTTACAAATTCCTTATATTTTAATAATATGTATCTGTGAATTCTGGTTTTCATATTAATATCTGTACGCACAATGATTTGCATTTCCATTTTTTATAAAATATTTTTGTGTAGTGTAAAGACACAAATTTTAATAATAGTAACTAATTAACGTAACAACAACAGTTTTGAAATAAATTTTAATTTACTTTTTTCCATCAAACCAGTCTCCATCAGTTACAATTAACGTACAATAATAAATGAAGGCACCTGAATATGTGCCCAAAGCAGGGTTGGCCATTGCCAATGCACGCGTGCACTTTTTTCAGTCGGTTATTCACATGTACAGTGTGGCCAGAACTTTTCAGAAAAGCTGAATCTAAAAAAAGCTGAAAAACGCTACAAAAAATAAAGAAAAAGCTAAAAAAAGAGCTAAAATTTCCCCAAGTTTAAAACGCCGTTAATTTAATAAAATAATTTGAATAATTTTCTTGACAATTGTTTGTCTAATTTTTTTAAATATTTTGAAAAATTTCATCGAAAAGTATGGCATACTCTTTTCCAAAAAATGTCGTAAAAAGCTGTAAGAAAATTAGAAAATTTTACGACGACGCACAGTGGCCGGTTTTTCAACTTAGCGGTCAAAAATCCATATCTTTTGACTCTCTTGGAATTTTTTATTCCGGTTTTTTTTGTTGGATTCTTCTAATCTTATGCTTTAATGTGAGACTAAAATCACATTAAAAATCACTAAAAATCGATCGTTGAAAACCAGAGATATGAGAGTTCCAATCAGGATACCTATTAAAATTTTCTTAAAAGCCTAAAAAAGAGATTATAAAAATAATACATTTCTTTTTATTTAATGATTAAAGACTTTTTATTATCAATAACGAACATATTAATAAAATACATTAATAAAAATTAGGTAATAAGTAAGGAACTAATGCAAATTAAACAATTTTTTCAAAACATTCATTGATAGAATTCTGCTCATCTAGTAGTAATTTTTGTGCATCACTATCTAACTCGATTGAGCTGGATTTCCATTTTTGGCGGATATTTGAAATATATGGATCCGATGTACACAGCAAAACTGCAAACAGATCCTCATTGGTACAATATCTTGAAATTTCCTTTTTAATCCTTGTTTCTTTTTTCTTGTGCTTCTTCAGAAAGATCACCAAATGGTAGTATACTATTTTCAATAATTTGCTCGCCATGATAAAGAATTTTATGAATGGTTGATGGCATATTCCTCCAGGGATATATTTCGTTGTAACTTTTTTGGCATCAATCATCCTGCTGCATGTTACAACTTTTATTATTATTTTGAATCGCTTAATTAATTTCCGTCCACTCCTGTAATGAAAGCTGCCGTCTCAGGATCTGAGAAAAATCTTCTAGCGGTTTTTCCATCATTCGTATTTCCCTCTCCTTGTTTTGGCTGGTCAATTATTAGCCCCATTTCACGATTTTGTTCCTGTATTTGGCTTTTTTTCAGCTTCCGTTTCTCCTTATTCACTACGTTTTGTCTAACCGTTCGCAACCGTTCCTGTTGCTTCGAATTCTAAATCATAGCCCAATTTGAGTATATGTTCCATGAAACGAATTCTAGTGTGAAGAGGCGACAATCTGAATTCGTATGCCTCTTCAGAATAATTGTCATATGCTGGTGCTTGGGTAAGTGTACTCGCGGTTTGATGGCATATAATGGAGCTAGAGGATGCCTTAGTATCAGTTAAGGCTTGTCCGACTTTTCCATCAATCATGGTCAGCAGAAGTTTGAAATCTATTTGAATAATATGGCCATGATACTCAAAGCCGCGACTGAAATTCATCAATTTGCCTCCTAATTTTATTAACTTCTTCGGTTATCACATCTTTTATCACATCACTTACAAAAGCCAAGACTTTTCACATAATTCTCTTCCAATGAAAGCAATAATCTCTTCACATTTACAGTAAGAGCTAATTACATGATAATTAAAAAAACCTAATTACTGCAAACTATCCCAGTACCTTTCCATACTTTGAAATATACATATAATTTGAAAGAAAAGTATAACACTAACGAAGAAAAAATAACGGAAAACATGTTAAAAACGTTTGCAGTGTGCGACTTTTAGAGTATGGGCTTTTAGAGGAAACTTTCAGCTTTACTAAAATTTCAGCTAATGGTGTAAAATTTGTTTTGGAGCATTTTGGAGCGCAAAAGTCCTGCTCCAAAATACGACGAAATTTAACCAAATTTGGAGCATTTCTGGAATTCTTGTTACGTAATAACTATACCACAGTTTTACTCAATTTTAACAACATTTGACAACGAATATATCCAAGAATTTAATAAAAAAAACCGGAACTTAATATCTGAAATATTGACAGAGATATGGATATCTAAATCTGTGAAAAGTTGAAAAAATGTGTTTATTTTAGTTGAAAATAAAAAGTGCTGTCTTTTATTGCATAGTTACTAATGAAATAATCAAGATAAAGCTGTAATTTTGCTGCAACGTCGTTGCGTTGTGGATAGACGGTTAGTCGTACTCTGCAGTTATAGGGTCGTACATTAAAATCCTTTCCGCTGAGAGACATGGAAATCTTGATTTTAAAACACCAAAACATCGCTCAACACAGTTTCTGGCTTTCTTATGTGCGCGATTATAATTATCCTCCGCTTCTGTTGTTTGGCTTAAAATGGGGTCATTAAGAATGGCGCTTGCGGTTATCCACTGTCTCCTACAAATAAATTGACATTTAAATAAATGAAATGATATAGAATGCCTGTTACCTAATAGCCAAAAATTTCCAATAACACCTGCTCGATCTCCAAACGGATGCATCATGTGCAGTCCCACCAAAACGCGCGTTGCAGTCCAAAATTCGCAGTTTGTTGTCGCATACCTAACGTGAAGCATAAATTACTTTTATTGGCAAAATTTTTTAACTTACTATTTGCAGGTTGATGGAATGTCCCCCTTTTCTACATACATACATATATGTGTTCCATTCCACGAAAGGGACGTTTGATTTTAATATGCTATGACCCTTGGGAATCCGAACGTTTCAAAAAGTCTACAAAATAAAGGAAATACGTTGTTATTTAAATAAATATATTTATAATGCATTTATGATATTCACTTGTACACTAACAAAAAGAATTTCTTGATTGGTTATGATCTTGATTGGTGACGATCGAAATGTTTACTACTTCCCTAACGCATCGACTGACACACTGGGAGACATTAAGAAGAAAGTCATGCCCAATCGAACGCTGATAACTGCCTAATGAAGAATTGAAGATATTTAGTTAATTATATCCGTCAAACTACGTAAATCTCTTTTTCTTTTTCGCAGATTATTAATATAAATATCTGAATTAAATAGCAGCATACATCTTGTTCGCGAATTCATTATTGAAGTGGAAATTTGAAACAACAAAAATTTGAAATTTCATTTGTAATTTATACCCAAAAAATTGACACTTCAAATCGCTAAAATAGCGCAATGGTGGCGAGTAGAAGAAACAAAATTTTTAGCTACGATACGCTAGACTCAAGGCCCAATTATAATATGCTTAACCGAGCTTACGCCGGCTTAAGCAAACGAGCGATAACACAGAAATTGTATCTCGCAATTATAATGTGCATAATAGTGTTGGGCATTATAGTTCACTACAGAGATCGATCTTTCTAGTTCAATCAGCTGTCGTGAACTAGTTCGTTCATATAGTTCACTCGGTCATTTAGTTCAGTAGTTCGTTCGCTCATTTAGTTCAGTACTTTACTCGGTTAATTGGCAAAATTATATTTAATTTTGATCTTAATGTCTAATACTGACTACATGATTAAATTATATATTGTTAGATTTTTAGTAACATTTTTTTTCTATTCATTAATTTTTTTTTAAATGGACATAACTCGGAAACAAGACGAGAGCTCCACTAGCTCATATTGTTGTTGTCGTTCCAACAATAAAGAAACAACAACAAAAATAACTACAAAATCGGAGTTATCTCATTGTGCCTGAATTGTGCCAAGATTTCAAATAAAAATTTCGTATGGAAACATCTTTTGAAATTAATTTAACCAACTGAAACATACAGAAAAACTAATGTACTGCTGAACTAAAAGAACGAGTGAACTAAAAGAGCAACTGAACTAAAAGACCGAATGAACTAAAAGAACTAAGAACTGTGAACTAGATCTCATAGCTCACGCAAGTGATTCGTTCAATTGAACTGGTTCGTTCACGAACTACCCAACTCTAGTACATAACGTCGTTTCGTTAAATTTATTTTGCTTAAGCAAGGAGCGAAACAAATCGCACATTGCGTACGAAATCAGCTGATTTCAAAAATTGAAAACTAATAAAGTTCAAAACAATAAAGTTCACATAAGCATATTATCTTCTGCATTTGACATGCAGTTCGTTCACTTCTGACAGTTGCTTATGCCAACGTAAGCATATTATAATTGGGCCTTCAGAATCGCATTTTGCGACGTCGCTAAAAGTTTTCGGTTAGTTTATTTTTAGCATTTTAGCAATGGAGTTTTAGCATTAGGTAGGAGAATCTTAGAATCCGGCTGCAGGATGGCGAAGCTAATATCGCTGTTAAAAGTTTTCATGATCTTCAACTATTTGATGAGACTTCAATGTAGCAGTTTTTTTTTACTTTGTTTTTAGTTTTGTGCCTGAAATGAAATGTGCAACTCACGTTAATTTTAAAGATTATGTTTAGCATACTTTTATTTCTTCCAGTTCTGCTTACTGTTCTATTCTTCCCTTTTAAATTACTGCATTATCTTGTTTACTTATTCCTTTGCTTACAATTTTTGTTTCTTATCAATAGTTCTCTACGAAGATTTCCTTATTATAGCGCTCATCGTTCGGACGGTATTGACGAAAACCATAAAGCATTACTGAATGTATTATGTAAGCAACATTCTGGATTAAATGTTGTCCAATTCAATGCAAGGATTTTAAATGTGGACAAATAAGACTACATTCGCGTTATTTTTGAGAAGTCTTTGGTTGACATACATAATATGTGTCACTCAGATCTGGTGGGATGAGTATTTGTGTGATTCGGTGTGCAATATTCACAATTATAATATTTTTAGAAATGACAGATTGGTGACAAGAGGTTATAATCCTGACAAAGCGATCTCAATTAGTCCATTAATGTCTATTTTATCAGATTGTATTTTAGAGTATGATTATGACGCTTTGTGGTAATTTCAATGTTATTATTTTATCAAATGATAGATATAAGCAAAACCTGTATGACAACCTTGCAACATTAGGCCATCTGTTGTTAATGAAACCAACCCTACTCGTTTTTCTCCGTCCATTGTCCTAGTCTGTTGGATTAATTCATTGTGTGTGATATCTCTATTTGATCAAATAGATTTTATATCTCACCATGATTTAATTTTCTGCTCCATAAATATAAATATGTCCTTCAGAGCTGATGGGGAGACGTTTTCGTATTGTGATTTTCGTTCAATAAATTTTTTCTTTCTATATAGCGACCTTTCTTAAATAAATTTCGAGAGCTGTTATTTTTATAGTTATATTAATGATAAGTTAAGCTCATTTTTATCTCCTATTGCCTTGATTTTTGATTCTGACGTACCTTTGCGTACCATTGTGATTAAGGATAAGGCAAGCCTCTGGTTCTCGAATCGTGTTCTCAATGCTATTCGGAAAAGGAATAGGTTGCATAAGATATGGAAGAAACACCAGTCTATGCTCAATTGGGAAAACTATAGACGTGCTAGAAATACTGCTGTGTTGATAATCAGGCAAGCGATGATCAGATTTTACTCTTCCAAATTAAACCCAGACTTACCTACTAAAGATCTCTGGAATAATATTAAGAAGTAAGGAGTAAGATCTAAGTACGAGGTAAACTGTAAGTTTGATCCTGATACTCTTAATAATTTTTATGTTCAATCACTTGATAATTCGCCAGTTAGTTTCTGCTCTCTTACATCTCCATCTATCTGCATACCACAATCTTTTTTTCTTATGTCTGTTAGTGAATATGAAGTCTGCAAATATGTCATGAAAATAAAATCCAATTCAATTGGTGAAGATGGTATTCCTATAAGATTCATAAAACTTATTTTGCCAATCATAATAAAACCATTGACACACATAATAAATTTCTGTTTCACTTCCTCATCATTCCCTGATCTGTGGAAATTCAACCAATTCCAAAATTAAATAGTCCATCTGTACTCTGTGATTCTAGACCAGTTAGCATCTTGTCGGATTTATCTAAAGTATGTGATGACTTGAGATTCGGGAGCAATATCTTTATTCGGAATGCTCGATTTTTCCAAACACTTCGATAAGGTAAGCCATGTGTTATTGTGCTCAAAGTTAAAGAGATTCCTTGGTTTTAGTGATAGTGCTCAAAAGCTTTTATTGTCCTACTTATCTAACAGGTATCAGAGTATTAAGGCTTGCGGTAGGATTTCTCAGCTCACACCTGTTTCTGGTGGAGTTCCTCAGGGTTCCATCCTTGGTCTTCTACTGTTCTCAATTTTCCTAAATGATATATTTAGTGTATGCAAGTATGTATCATTATATGCGTATGCTGATGACATCCAAGTATATATATCTAGCCACAAGAACCATGTCTTGCAACTGTGTAGGGCAAAGAATGAGGATTTGAGTAACATTTACCAGTGGGCTATTGCTAATAGACTTCAACTGAATGCTGCCAAATCTTATATTTTACCTATTAGTAAAATTAAAACCAAAAACCTTAATTTTCCGCAGATCTTTATTGCTAATAGTCAGTTAAAGGTTGTTACCAACATTAAGAATCTTGGCTATGTACTATATTCAAGACTAATATGCGCAGATCATATCAACATGATAGTTAGGAACTTGATTACATTTTACGCAACCTTAGAGTATTGGCATATTGCACACCTATCAGTGTGTTGGTTTTACAACTTGTATTGCCTATAATAACATATGCGGATGTGGTGTACAGTAAACTAGACTCTTCTTCCAAATTAAAACTACTACTAGTTTATAACTATACTACTCGATATGTATATGGCTTGAGTAAATTTGACCATATAGCTAGTTTTAGGAGGTCCCTGTTAGGTTGTGATCTTATTAATTATTTAAATGCTCGCAACTGCATTTTCCGTCATAAGTTAATCCTGACTCAAACTCCTCGACTTTTATTCCCGAAATTACAATTCGCACAATTGCAACGTAGTCGAATTGCAACATACATCGTATATTTTTTTTGGCAATGCTGTTAGATTATGGAATTCGCTGTTACGATGTATTAAAGATGTGACTAGCCGGGAGATCTTTAGAAGAACTGTTATTTCTCATTTCTATACTCTCTATCTTCTAAAACTTTTTCTATCTACTTTTTGCTTTTTAACTTTTCTATTCTTCTCTGATACTTTTCCTCCTTACTCTTCTAGTTATAAGCTCGTTTTATAATTTATAATTAATAATACTTTGTACTTAATGCTTAATATTTTATACTTAGTGCTAAGTATTAAATTCTTTTTGTACTGTAAAAACTCTCTCAATAAACTGTAAACTGTAATAGAGGTTTTTCTGTTGCGACGACATTTCTGTACATGCTGCAGCTAGAAAAGTAACTACAGTCACAGATAAGGAAAAGCTGGCAATAGCTAAACGATACATGATAATGCCAGTTAACGAAGAATACCAATTATTTAATATGGAGTTGAATGATGAAAATTTCATCATTTGATGCCTTTTTATATTGTATAATGTTTGCTGTGAAAAATGAAGGATGCATGTCAAATGAGTGTGACAACTGCGAGTTTAACATAACATGCACTGGTTCCTTTATGTTACATAAGTAGACTTGATGAAACGGTCAAATGGAAGCATTGGAGGATTGTGGATAACCGAATGTTATGCAACTCAGAGAAGTCGTGTCATGTGCTTATTTTTGAAATCGAATTACAATTGCCATTTTTCAAACAGCATTATTAAAATTATTTAAAACTTGATGAGCTACACATCCAAATCGATTTTGCAAAAAATTACAGGCTTACTATGCAAACTACTACAAACTATGCTGCAAGCTATACTTACTCATTTCAAGTTACAATTTCTACATTCTTGGCTTAAAAAAGAAACGAAATTGTTTGCTATTGTAAGCGACAAACTAACCCACAACAAACACGATGTCTATTGCTTTTTATTGTAAATGATAAATAATTTGAAAGAAAATTATGAAATTTACAAAAAGTTTTCTCTTTTTTGATTGCTGCGCCAGTCAATTTAAAAATAAGTTCATTTCAAGAACTATCCCAATTTTATTAAATCTAAATGAAAATAACAGTTTTGTAATATATCAACATATAGGCTATTAAAGAGTATGCGAAACTTAACGCCCTTATAAACGATAAACGCTGTTTCAGTTTAATACCCGTTTTGTTTTGTGCTTTTCGTAGTTTTTCGTTATTTTGACAAACGGAGGATAACAGATGACTAATGAAATAGACCACGCACTAAGAAAGTTTGTTGTTAGTATTTTCACATGCTTTGCAGATTTACGTTTACGAAACGGATATAATGGAAGACAAAATTCCAGAGAAAAAGTTCTTCAAACAGACGCAAGCAAAGAGGCTAGCGTTTAGTGCAATTGTGCGTTATTATAATTTGTATTTTGCATACAAAATGAGAAAGTACATATGAATGTATTAAATCGATAAAGTTAAACGCGAAGTATCGTTTATAAAGGCATTAAAGTTATAAAGAGATAAATGTTTATATGAAAAGTGATTTTATAGTGAAAAAACATGGTGAATGCACGTGTTGCTGCAATATTCTGCTGAATATATTATTTCAATGATATTATACAATCTTAATTACAGTTCTGTGTGAAAATATAAACGTAATTAATTCACAAATAATTTCCACAATAATAAACACAAATAATATCAGCATGAATGCCAGATTGTTGCGACACCACCACCGCGACATTTCTCTGTGATTCTCAAAAATTCATGCACCAAATCTGTGGATTTTTAAAAATTCCCTAGAAAATTCCCTAAAATATTGTACATATGGCATCACCTTTCTGTCTGCAAACAATGGCGATCTGCAAACTTAGACGTACACGCAAATGTCGGGTCGAAAAGCTTACATTATAGGAGTTTGGCTTAGTTGAGTTTGAGTTTCAGTTTCCGTTTGCGTTTACGTTTACGTTTACGTTTGCGTGTCATTTTAGTTTATAAGGCTGTAAAAAAAAGTGTACGAACGTAACGTTCGAACGCCAGGATTTGCCTATGTACGTCTGAAGTTTCCAAACTTTAAAGGGTCATAACTCCAACGTCAGACGTGTGCTCCATCAACAGATGTTTTTGGAGTTCCAACAACAAACCACAACGAAAACAAGACCGAAATAGGAGTTATGTCACTGTGTCTGAATTGTGCCCAAGACTATACATAGCATTTTATGGTCCAACAATTTGCTGCTATTCCGAAACTGGGCATGGTTCGCCCACTTCAAGGTGTAGGGTTTTTAAGATTCGGTCAGGCCGAATTAGCACTCTTTCTGGTTTGTAAAATGTTAATCTTTCATAATGAATACACACATAGCTAGGACGTGTAGGTTAGGCCACCTCTTATTTTAGTAAGGCGTATTACACGAAAGAAACGCATTGTATCCGTAAAATATACACAAAATTCAAATTTTGCATAGTAAGTATTTTGCACATATAAAAAACTAATTTTAATTAAAATTAAAAACTAATTCGTAAATATTTCCAATTCTTTTATGAGTTGGTTATTGCAATTGTTCTGCTAGCACTAGTTTGATCTTATAGAGTTAATATTTGGTGAGAAATACTATCTATATATAAATGTACTTAATTACTTGTACTAATATGCATTTAAATTTTCAATTAACATTTTCTTTTTTGTTTCTTACAGCGCTGCCGTAAAAATGTAGCAAACGCTTCAGCAGTACTTATTTTGCTTTTGATGATTGCTTTTTTCTTTAAGTTTAGATTTCAATTAGTGTTGCCCTTGTTATTTAAAAGATTATGATTCTTACATAGGTGTTGAAATATCAGAAAAATCTAACTTTGGCTTAACTTTACCGTTAGAAACTCACTTCAATTGGGTTGTTGTTGTCCTTGTAGTTTTGGGTGATGATTACAACATCACCCACTGCTCTCGAATAGTTATCATGTTATAGCCCGTCGAAAATTTCTACTCTTACCACTATATCTCCTAAACGTTTAAAGATATCCGGGTGGGATATCCGTTATAAAGGAAATTGAAATACCTTTTATTTATGTGAAATAACATTTTATCAAAAAACCTAATAAGGTATAGACAGCTTTTAACATCGCTGGAATAGTAAAGAAAGTATTTTTAAACTCGCGGAAAGCTCTGCATTATTCAACACATTGTTTTGTACTTACGTTATTTATTATTATATAGGGAAAAATTAATAAATGGGAGAAAAAAGTACTAAAATTGTAAAAAATCGCCTTCCTCCAAAGCTTTTCGAAAAAATTTTGTTTTACATACAAAAAATGTATATGAAATTCCTTTACAACGGATATCCGGATATCTTAAATAGGAGATATAGCGGTAAAAATTTACATTTTTGACGGGCTATAACTCGATAACTATATGAGAGCAGAAGATGTTATTGTAATCAGTGCCAAAAACTACAACAACACCAACAAATTTGGAACGAGTTTGTAACGCTAAAGCTGTTCCGCATTTTTTCGTTTTAAGTACAAGAAGCTTAATTTATATAAGTAAATTAATGCTAGGTTTATATACAATATTACACATACACACAAACCCATCCACAAGCTCGAAAGTGCACATAATCATATACATATGTATGTATATATTTAATAATACATAAGTATATATGGTATACGAAGCCTAACCAAAACATCATTGCAACGTTCAGATAATCATACCTGATAATGTAATTTAAATTTTGAACCATGAACTCCATAAACCAATATCTTATACCATTTATATTAAATTTATTTTACTTTTATAAAATGTATGTATTGACATTTCTTTTAAAAACTGTACTTAATTTTTTCCTCTGAATTTAATTTTTTCTCTTTTTATATGCGTTCATTCTACGTGCAATAAACAAATTAACAATTAAACACACACACCCAAATCTAATTAATAAAAACTTGCACTCATAATGGATACAAACAAACAACAACAAACTGAATTGCTTGGGCAATACATCAAAAAATGGTCCTAAATAATTTTTTCATATACGTATTGCCAAACGTATGCAATCTGGATATTTCATCGTAACGGAAATTAAATCCATGATCACACCGATCATATGAAATGTGCTCTTCGCAATTATCACCGTATTTGCTGACTGTTAATCTTTTATCTCTTATCTAATTTTTACTGCTGCATGGACCCAAACGAAACTCCGAACTCTTAACAAATATTAACAAGTTTTTATTTATTTTGAATTATTTATTTAACTTACGAAAATTGAAATATATATCTATGTACATTTATATATATTTATATATGTATATAATATATATATATTGTTGTATGCGTCGCTTCGTGGTTACTGAAAATGCATATTTATAACATTTATATACAACGCTATATACATAAAAAATGAATTCTAAATTAAAGCATCTTATAAAGCTTCTTTAAATGCTTCATATGTAATTTACACAGATACAAATGGACAGGTTAATATAAACACTCTGCGTTTCATTTTAGGAATTAACTATTTTAATTATTTCTATGACAGTATTACTTTCGGTCAGATTTCCGTCATTCTTTGTCAAGTTTGGTTTAGAGTCAAAACGATTTTGGTTTGGACCGCAGAAAAATTTAAAAATGCCAATTATGAACAGCCTATAACAAAACCTAAAATTGATTTACATAACATAAATTCACATAACATAGACGAATGCGTACCTGAAAACCAATTACAGACAAAAATTAATAAAGGAACCGCACAATCCTAATAAAGACAAATTACCTAAAACGAAACTTTCGAAAAAAGACACTGAAAATGGCACAATGCTCAAATCGATTTGCCACCAAACCAAACTTGGGATGGCGGAAATTTGTTCCTAAGCCCATGATTACCTAATTCTATCGGAAAAATCAATAAATTTGAAGAAACAATATTCCATATTTTCCTTTTTTATCTTGTAATCGTTTCAATAATCGTTAATATTTATATATTTACAATTTAATAATATTTAATAATAATAGTATTGTAAAATCCTTTTTTCTTATACAAATACCATATAGTTAAAAAAAAGTTAAAATTATATACATACATATATATGAAATATTATAAAAGCAGCAAGATTAAGTTTGACATTGTCGTATAATTACATTCTAATCAACCCTGAAATTTTGTTATTAATTAGCTATAAGCAGTAAGTTTCCTCCAAACAAAAAAATACACTACTTTCATAAAAACGCGTATACGAGTATATGTATACATATGTATGTTAGTAAAACTATTTAAAGTACAGAAATTCTAGAAACTTGTTCAAATGAACTATAAGGTGTAGGATTGGCTGGGTGAACCAGTCCAGCATTATATTACAGAGAGCAAGATTAGTCATTGCATAGGGTCGTTATCTTTCTTCATTTCAGAATGAAGTTAAAAGATCCAAAAATTGACAGTTTCTTTTAAGTTGTGAAATCACTTTTTTGCGTCGATCGGCTTAAACTTGTTTTACATGATTCTTTATTGATACCAGAGAACTGCAAAGAATAAAACGAAGTTTCGAATCAATCGCTAAAATACGGATTCCGAGCCGAATTTTGTTTTATTTCTTAATTTGTTTTTTTGTTCTTTTCAGAACGTGCTCTAACTTGGTCAGTGTGATTCGGTTTTTCTAAATAAATTTGTTTTGTTTCATTTAGTGCCTGACCAAAATTCTGTGCTTTTTGTTCGTGGATATTGTGTTTTTGCTTTCATCTACCATTTGTATTTCATTTTGTGTTGCGCAGATAGGAATGAGTCTATTCATTCCAGTTTCCTGATTGATACGTATTAAGCAGGGTTCGTAATCGCTCGCTTTCGAGCGCTCTTTTCCGCTTTAGCTCGCTCTTTCGAGCTCAAAAGAGCGTTTGTTTTCGAGAGCGCGAGCGAGCATATATATATACATATATACTTATGTACACATATTGTATTATTATGTACCTGTCTATTCGTAGAAACGGTATCTGAAGTTTCCACATGAAAAACCAAGGAAAAAAACAGCAATAAAAGCATTACGACTTTTTTAGCGATTCTTTGAAATTTGGTAAGTGAGCCCTATTCTTCACCAGAACTTATAAAAAAATTTTCAGTGTTAAAAAATAAGAAATATTTGACAAAGTTTTTTTTATTGCATTTGACTTGCTTCAATTATAAATATTGAACAAATTATTTACTTGCCACCAGGTCAGAAACAGCTTGGCCTCAGAACAAGAGCGCGAGTGAGCAAGAGCGCGAGCGAGCAAGAGCGCGAGCGACCAAGAGTGCGGGCGACCAAGAGCGGGGGCGATCAAGTTTTATCTGTGGCTCCCGCTCGCGGATGCGAGCGAGCATTTACGAACCCTGGTGTTAATTTAAAATGCTTTCACGGTAAAGTGGTTCGTTATGTATATTCAAATTCTCCAGGATCAGTTAGTCGTGCCGTTTCTTACGTATCTTGGAGAGCCTGCTTAGCGATTAGTTAAAATTTGTCATTTGAGAAGCAATTATATGTCAACGAGAGAATTGCAACGAATACAAACGTTCTTATCTGTGCAACGATAAATGAATACATATTTGTGCTATAGGCCAATTCGTATTCGTAAGCTTAATATACGATCCTAATTCGTCATCGTTCTAAAGCGAACAACGAATTCAAATGCCATGAAGAATTCGAATGCCGACGATAATCACGACCAGGAATGGCAAACAATCGCAAAAGAATCGGATTTTGATCTGAACGACTGATCAGCGCTGAACGGCTGATGAAGGATTACATTTCGAAAACTCGAGACTTTTTATGATTGTTTGGATTGGATTGTGTTTCCTGGAAATACATTTTAAATTGAAATTTTGTTTCAAGCTTTGTTAGATTTCTGTATTTTGGTTTGCATAGCTATGCGCAGCACCAGCAGGACTTACTGGTTAATTGTAGTGCTCTAGAAAAAAATTACTAGAGAGAAAAAGTAAATATTGCCGGCACTTTGTATCAACAGCGGCAGTATTTCATTTTGAAAGAAAATTTTACTATCATTATACACAATAGGGTTTTTCGAAAGTATCTCCCAATGCCAAGAAACACATCCTGTTGAGGACCCTTGGTCACAAGTTACAACTTTAACTATGATGCCAAAACTGTTCAAAAATGTTAAATTTCGAACAATTATCAGCAGAAAGTCCATTTTTGGAAACAAAATAATTAAATGTAAGCGCCCAGTTGGAAAACATTGATTTAATCAAAAAAACACAATTGTTTGTAATGGATTGTCCTTTCAACCCCATTTTTCTCAAACCCATCCACTAAATCTAGTTTGGAATTGTATCGCAATTCCCTTCTAATCGCCATTTCATCCATGATCAGAATCATATTATTCTTTTCGTACTGGTTGAAATCCAAGCACTTCTTTTTTATTAACTCCAACTTATTGGAACAACTGAGGGGAAGATCAAACACCGTGTGAAGCTTCGAAAGAGCTTGTTTTGCGAAGGAAATCTCTTTCTGAGGTACACTGAAAAGATACCAGCACGGGCGGCGCATCAATTAAAGGAAAAAGAATTATAAACATTAATGGGAATGATACTGTAGTCAATATTGATCAAGAAATCAGACATTGTGGTTCGCCTAAATTATTTTCAAAAAACAAAAAGTGAATCTCCCATTCTTTATTAAACATTTTGCACAGTGCATTCATAAAACAGCGTGGTACGATATTCCTTGCTTGAAGTCTCTACCTCGACTGACTGCTCTTTATATGAACGATCGCTAATATCGGTGTGAAAAAACGACGAGTGCTGTCGTGTATATGTGAATAGCCGAGAGAAAAACGAAGATAGGGTGCCAATATTGGAACCCTAGAACAAAATTTGCTTTGTACGAGATGCAACTTCTTTATACTATTTATTCTGTGGTTATACTCAAAATACCACGCAAGCCGCGGCCGTAGTCCTGCCACCCTTAAAACCAAGTTGTTCCAAAATCTGCCCAACACACACTCAAAATTAGATAGACTAAATTAACCTGGAGTCAGTAAATGTTTTAATTTGCAGTGCCAATAAATTTCAGTTGCATTGGAACTTGTCTGCTTTACTTAATTTGCCGTAAAAAATTTTACAGTCTATTTGAATACAACAAAGAAAAAATAAGAATGCTTTTTTCTTCATACAAATTATTTCTACTTAACCGTTTGGCACATGAGTCCGGCCAGACTTTTTTTGATTTCAATTGTAGGTATAATGTATTTCTAATTGACTCAGCGACTTGAAATTTCGTGTACCTTATTAAATTTTATTAGCTATTCGATTTATATAGAATGAGGATGAAAAGGCGTATAAAAACAAAATTAAAAGGAAATTATGGTGTACACCTCGCATTCGTGCCTCATGAGTCTGCCTGGACTCATTTACATTTTATATACAGGGTTTTTCGCATAAGAGGGGACAGAAGACCAGGGCGTGTAGGTTGGGTCGAGACAAGAAAAAAATCGTATGGGAGGGGGTAAAAAATAATGGTTTGACCTAGATAGCTTTTGCTTACTGATTTCCAAAGCCAAATATCCGCTTCTTAATATCCCTTTTAAATTAGGTTCCTATGTCAAACAGTTTTCGAGAAAATTAGTGCCAAAGTTAAAATATGAAAAAAATTCCGAAAAAAATTTTTGGTCGCAATTTTTTTTTAAAGTACGGTAATAAGAATAAATTTTTTTCCGACCATAAAATTCTCTAATCAATTCTAGAGAGAGTAGTTTCTGAGAAAAGTGAAAATTGGTAGATCGTGTTGTGTGTTAGATCGAAGTGCATCAGAACAATAACAAGTGCTAATAAAAGATGCTCTTTATTATTTGTTTTATTTCAAAATGAGTGAGGAAGTGGAGTTCTTTTACAATACGCGACAACGCAGCCATAATTGTGATGATAAATATTTATTTATCATCACAATAGCTCAATATTTACATATAATAAATATAAAAAATATATGTGGGGTCTCGCCAGACTCATGGGTTACGAATGTGCCAAACCACAGATGTGCCAAACGGAGGGTTAAGCAGTTTTCCTTCATTAATAACTAAAGATTAAATATATTTATTTTTCTCTCTATTTCGTTTAATTGCAACGCTTAGGTCGGCCGGAGATGGTTTTTTTATATCCTCAGTGTTCGGTTTTATTGAACGGCATCGTTTCTATGTCCATATTTAGTTTTCTTTTGAGTTTTGTATTCGGGTCATATCAATATTGTTACTTACAGGTGGATAAATAATATACATAATTAAAGCTGTTGTAATTAATTTCAAATGTGATTAATATAGTTACGAATGAGGGATTCTAAATAGAAATACAAAAACGTTCCGTTACTTTCCATTCGTTTGTCTTCACTCTGAGGAGATATACAAAAAATAAAATGTTATACGGGTACTAAAAAAATTTTAGATTTCATAAAGAAACTTAGAAAAGGTTAAGAAAAAATAACCAAAATATACAATAATATTTATATCCTCGAGGCATAAATCTAGTTTAGCCTATAAATTCCATAAATTTAAAGCAAATGAAATTATCTTTCTTTTGATACCCACAACGCAGAGGTACACACAGCAGTTTTGTATATATACGTATTCCGATTTTAGATTTCAACACCCCTCACGCCCACATCCTTCGCGAGCAAGTTATTTTTCACAATTCGGATTTTAATTCTAAATACTTAAAAAAAATCGGGGCTAATGGGCTAAAGTAGTTTGTTCCATAATTGGTTCCATTAAGTATTGATATTGAAGTGATAACCACTTAATTTTCCAATAATTGGAATATCCTGGTTGAAGATCGACTTGCAGGCTTATTCCAAGAGTCACCACGACTACGATGTCTGTGGTTCTTTTGATTCTTTTCGTCGATTACAAAAACATTACTAAATGTCAATGTCGACGAAAAGAACAAAAGAGATTCACCAATATCGTCGTTTGTGACTCTTAGAATACAGCTCTTAATCTTTACTGAAGTTGGTGGTGCAAACTAAAAGATTCACAAAACCGTGGGATCCGAAATCGGATAGTTTCTGAGGTTAATTATAATTTTCTTATCCTAGAGTTAATAATCAAAATACTTTGAGCTACTATGTAAAAATCACTGAAGCAAAACGTCAAGAGCAATAAAACCATTAATGAGGTTTAAGCATTATCGATTAATCTCTGAACGCTTGTGGAAAAATTTTTGAGATAATCTTCTTGGTTCAGAATGTTAATAATATCCGTGAACACCTACATATATTTTTTAGATATTCAGATATACATTTGTATATTATTATTTAATATTCATTATTCAATAAATTAAATTAATAAATTCAACCAATACGAAATAGTTTCCTTTGGGACAGTCAACACAGATAAAACTTCTGGTATTTTCTATCTATTTCTTTCTCTCTTTTATATTTCTAGTGCCGCCTATTAGGATTTGTCACTGTTACCGCATGATGCATCCAATAAACTGTTAGAAAAAGAAAATCAAGTCAAACGCGTTGTGAAAATACACTAAAACCCAATCAAATTTAAGAAAAAAGCATTTAATTAATAAATAAAATTACAAAAACAATGAAAACTAAACAATGTGAGTTTAAAAATTTGAGTTTAAAAACTACTTTATTTTTTTATAGGCATACGCTAATATATTCAAATTAATATTTAAAAAAAAATTAATATTTTTTTTTTACAAGCTAATCTTGCTGATTTTGTATTAAATAAATCCTACCAATATGAGTTGCCAAAAGACCCGAAGCTATTAGCTCTTTTCTTGGGTCGATAGTTATTACAAACTTTCGAAAAGAGGATTACCTTTTATTTAGCTACCAAAATTTGTCTTTATGTTGTTTTTTCGCTGTGATAAAGAAACAAATTTTTAAGCATGCATATACACATGTTTTTTCAGCTTTCTTCTTTCGTGTAAACATCAAGTTATTCAAACAATCAACGCAAACACAGTTGAGCTCAGTTGGACGCAGCAAACTTAACAAATTTGGAGAATGCTGAAGCCTTTGAGTTGCGCTGATACTCAATCAAAATGTTCCACCAAAGAATTACTGACAACACATCTTTTTTAATTACACCTATGATTGTTTTCCTGGAGTTCATACAATTTTTTAATTTGTTCATTATATATTTTACTTAATAACAAATTTTAATTTCCGACTCTAAGCGATAAACACCTAAAAATGTGAAACTAATTTCGTCTTCCTTTGTTTTTCTTGTACTCCCTATTTCTTCTTTATTTTACTTCTTGATGTCACATGTGCATAATTTGGGGTCTTTGATGTCATACGTGCTCAATTTCGGAATCCTTATCCGCATCCAGTTACTGGACACCCTCCCGGTGTGCCAAGATTTTAATAAATCAATGTGCAGTCGATTAAATTGTAGATTCGTTCATTTAACTAAAGGTAAGTGCATATATAAATAATTGTTTCTATTAATACTTTATTTCATTATTATATTTCTTGCAATAATTAAAGACAAATGTTATTTATTATTTAAGCTTTTTCAAATATCTTTAAATTGGTAATGAGTTAATACAATTTTCCTCTGAATGCAAGCAGTTTATCTGCAGCGCTTTGCTTTTTATCTATTCATTTACCCTTAACAGTATTCACTTATCACAGGAATAATAGTAATTATATACTGGAGGGCACTACTGGTATACAATGATCATCCCATCTGTAAGTTATTTGTTAGAAATATTGCTTATTAAACCCGACAAAAAAAACACGACGACCAATCTATTTAACTTCATTTATTCAAGTGAGAGAAAACTTCCATATTATACATACAAAATATGGAAACACAGTTGGGTTGGAGAGTTGCCAACAAATCCGCTCAACCCAAATGCGATTTATATTATATTGGTTTTAATATTATTCTTAAAAATTTACACGCACTGAAATATTTTTGTTTACACAATGTTTTAGTAAGTATATCAGCTGCGTTTTCCTCTGTGGGTACATATTCTACTTCGATAGAACCATCATTGTATATTTCTCTGATATAATGGAACTTAAGGTCTATATGTTTGCTCCTTTTCTGTACTGCAGCGTTTTTAACCATAAACAGTGCAGACTGGTTGTCGCTGTTTATGACTGTAGGATCCGTCACATGTTCACAGAAGACATGGGGGGTCTTCTGAAATTAGGAGCCCTTATGGACTTCGAATTAAACTTTTCTTGTTGCTTGGATACTTAGTATTTTATTAACACTTTTCTTTTAGTTTTCTTAACGTGACTTCGTCGCTTTACGTTTTACACTTGACTTTAGTTAGAATCTTTTTTTGTTTCCACTTTGGCTCGATTGACGCACCCATCGATCGAACCAAAGTGGGTCAGACTGGCGTGTTTCGCAATTTCGATTATTTCGCAATATCAATATAGGCAGAATTAATCGCTCCCAATTTAATTCTTCCGCTTTTGGTTTCTTATTTTTTGTATTTCCATGGCAAGCTCTTTATTGGTTTAGGAGCTTGCTACTGAAAGTTAGCTTCCACAATGAATTTCTTACAAAGTGCTATTGGTTGCTAACTTGGCTTGCGAGTTTACTTTAAGCAAAGCTTGACTGTGGCTTATGGCTTACCAAGCAAAGTGCTGTGGTTGCATTAATGATATGAACTTGGCCTTGACTCACTCACGGAGTATTATTATAAAAATAATAATAGTGGCCTTGAAGGTTCATATTACCCGGAACTGGAAATTGCGATTACGACATACAACATCCCTCCACTCGTAGGGAAAGAAAAATTTTGTATCGTACAAGGCGATATTAAATCTTTCTTGTACAATTATGTTTTGGTTTTTGGTGGCTTATGTGTGTTATGGCATATATCTTTGAAACTTTCGCTTTCATTTCCATTGGTGCCCATTGTATTGATGATCAGATGTGGTTGTCCGTTGTTTGTAATATCAGTTGTTCCACAATTGTTATCAATTATTGTTCGTTTGATCTGTAGTCCAGGTTCATGGTTGAGATTTTCGCCAGAATCAGCAATTATATTAATCCTAATTATATTAATGTGAAATTCTTTAACTTTAATACATTTACTTGCAAAATTCTTGCTCTTTTAACTTGCTTAGTACATGCTTATTTTCCTACGTTCACCAATTTTCACGTTTATAAATTATAAGTTGTGTATTTTTCAACGTTTAACAGTAAGGCGAATTTAAATCATTATTATTTAAGTAATTACACACACAGTTAGATTAAGTAATATATTTTAAGTCTTATGCTAATAAGGGAAATTGAAATCATTACTATTTAAATTGAAGTTAATTACATTTAACTTAATTACAATTAAATTAATGATATTATTTCTTACTCTTGTAGAAGCCGCAATTGGTAAGAAGCTAGCGCCATCTACATAGTTCTTAGTTCATGATCATATTCTATTTCTATTTTCAACTTCATGTAAAGCCTTCCAAAGTTAATGAGGTCTTTGATGGCCAACGATTCTTCCTTTTCATTTGTGACACTCGAGGTAAGCGGCTGCATGCAACTCGTGGTAAGCGATGGCTTGCCGTTTTGTATTCGTCCAATCAATATAATTTTAATTGAAAGTGGTTCGGGCGTGGTAAGTGGCAGGCGATAGTTTGCCGTCTATACCCGGGCATTTTTCACTTATTGCCTAAAGTTTAAGGAATTCAACGCAGTTATTTAGTTACTTCTTACTATTTACTTATTATATGTACCTACTTTTGTATAAGAAGTAAACTCATACAATTTTATGCGAATATTTACATTTCTTTTAATAAATAATAAAAAAACGCTAAACTTTATCGCCCAACGTAAAGCTAATTGTGAAATCCTGGAAATTTAATTACTAGCGATTTATTAGCAGTTAGCAAAATGGCGAATTTGACAGCAGAGCAATTTAAGGAGCTGATGGACACTGTTCTCGCTTTCAGTATTAAGACAGGTTCTTTTGTTGCATGTACAGCGAGGTATAAAGGCGAGCGTAATCCAGCCAAGAGTTCATTGCAGCCATAACTATATTCAAAACAGTAGAGAAGGTTCCCGATGCTGATGCAGTCAACAGTATGCCAATGCTGCTTGAGGCCGGCGGAGCTGAGTGACCTCCACCTAGACCACCTCCACCTTTTGTGTCGAAACTCAAAATTAGCACTTTTGAAGAGTTGCTCAGAGACGCACGAGAAGCAGAACAGTATATAAGAAAGGGCACACACATGAACACTGCTTTACGATGTTTCCAAAGAAACATTTAACAAAAGTGAAATTGTATTAGCGAACCCAAAGTTGGCGTGTTATGGCTGTAATACACCAGGCTTAATTCGCGCTAACTGTCCGAAGTGTAACAGAGATGGCAAAGAGAACTCCGTCACTTTTAATTCATTGTCTTTTTGTGCGAGTTGGACGTGTATTTGAGTCGTTCATAAGCGGTGCTTAATTTATTCTTTTCGTTGAAACTCCCTCCGGCTTCTTTGTAATAAATATCCATGCACAGTGTAATTTTTCATTAATTAGTGGCTACCTTACGCAAATGAGTTTAAAATTTGGATAAAGAATTATTATTTTCTTCTTATTACATTAAAATGTCTAACCTAAATCTGAGATCCAAACAAGGTGCAAAGTCCGCTATACGCAGTGATTCTCTCACTCCCAGTAAATTGCAGACGCTGGTAGCAAACGCCGACTCTTCTTCATCGCTACTGCAAATGCTGAATGAACGCATGAGCACATGCAATGATAATCTAGCTGAAGAATCAACCAATTGCGTGAAGATGTGTATGATAAATTCTTAAGGGAACTACGCAGCTTACGTGAAGAATTTAGAGGTCATCTTATTTCCATCAAGGGAGCCTGGACAAAACAATTTCAGGATATGAAGGATACTATTACCGCTCTTTCTGCACGACTAGAAATGACGGAGTCAGCCTTGCCTGACGTTTGCAGACTTCACCAAAAGCATGACGAAATTTTAGATCGAGTTGATACCCTAGAGCGTCGGGAAATTTCCACTAATGCTGTGATTTTTGGTATCCCTGTACTGAAGGATGAGGATCTGCATAGCATCTTTTCAAATCTATGTTCAACAATCGGTACTAGTAAGTTCCAACTAATTCATGTCTTTCGTGCCGGCGGTAGAGTGCCTTCAAATAACAGTGCTACTCCAGCAAGAACAAACTCTCCTCCTATAATTCTAAGCTTCCGTCATTCTCGCGAGCGAAACCTAATCCTGAAGGCAGCGAGTAACCATCGCAAGGCGGCAAATCGCTTTCTTCACCTATCTGATGTTGGTCTCTCTTCAAACTCACCTATTTTTGTAAACGAAAGTCTAACCAAGAGAAATCGTGATGTACTCTTTCGTGCAGTTAATTTGAAGAGGAGGAAAGAAATCGTTGCTGCATTTACGCGGCATGGATCCATCATAACATCCTCTACATTCCCTAACGCATGGAAATTCACAAAAATTGTACCAATACTAAAAAAGGGAAATTCTCGTGTACCAGATTTCCGACCGATTGCCATAGTACTTTTCTTCTCTAAAGTCTTCGAAAAATCAATCTCCAAACAAATAACCGATTATGTATCCAGATATAATCTACTTAGCAACTATCAGTCAGGTTTTCGAGTAAGACGGAGCTGTATGACTGTCTTAACCTTAGTAATAGAAAACCTGAGAAGAGCAATGGATAAATCATTTATTTCACTCCTAACGCTACTGGATTTCTCCAAAGCATTTGACACCGTAAACCACGATCTTCTATACAAAAAACTAGCACATAATTTTAAATTTGCCTTGTAATCTAGCAAACTAGTGCTTTCATATCTAACCGACAGGCTGCAAAGAGTAGTAATAAATGGCAAAATGTCCTTTCTTCCAATCCGTGCAGGTGTCCCCAAGGATCGATTCTGGGTCCTCTGCTCTTTCTGCTATACGTTAATGGTATATCAGAAGTGATCAAGTACTGTTTCATGCATATGTATGCTGATGACGTTCAGTTGATTTTTAGCTGCCCTTTAAATGAGATAAACACCGCATCCAGATTGCTTAACGAAGACCTCGCCTCAGTAAGCAAATGGGCGTATAATAACTGCTTGAGCCTCAATTCGGTTAAGTCTAAAGTTCTACCGATATATAAAAGACATATGGATCCATCTAATTTGCCAAAAATTTGTATTGGCAATGATGCTATTGAATATGTGGACTCAGCCAAAAACCTTGGAGTGATTTTTAATTCCACGCTTACGTGGACAACACATATTCATGCCAATATTGGCAAAGTACACTCCCGTTCATTTAAATAGCAACAGTAAAAAAGATAAACATTAATTGGATTTTCAAATCAAACTAGTAAAAATTAGTCCAAATAAAATTTTTTTTGGATAATTTATTTCATTCTTTATTATCTGCAACAAAAATTATATTCGAAAAATTAACCGTTATTTTTATTTATTTTTTTTAATAAAACATTACCAAAAAACGATGAAAAAAAATAGTTCATTTGAATAACAACAATAGTTCGTTTTTGATATTTTTGATCGATTGTTTTGCGTAGAGTGGTAATCCTTGATTAGTTAGTTAAATTTCACCTGACGAAGTAATAATTCAACAAAAATGGGTAGAGGAAATCCTTTAAACTCAGAAGAAAGAGGAAAAATTAATGCCTATTTCGATCAAAAGTTATCGCTCAGAAAAATTGCACAAAAAATTGGAGAAGTCCCCGTGTTGTCTTCAATTACCTAAAAAATAAGTATTCCTGTGGCAAAAACATGAAAGGAAGACCAGAAAGTGTTTTATCGCCAGCATACAAGCGCGCTATCTTACGGAAAGCCTCAAACTCTAGTGATTCTATACCAAAAATAAAGGCAAAAGCGGGAATATCAGCTAGTATTTCAACTGTTTGGCGCTTGATTGTTAAAGCTCAGCATATCCAAAGACGTAAACTAAAAAAAAAATCATTACCATTAACGTCATTCATAAGGCATGACTTAAATTTTACGTTTTTTTATAAATTTTTTTTTACAATTTTTAAAAATGGTGGCACACAAAGCGTTCTGCCGACAAAATAAAAATGTTACTAGCAAAGTCGATACTGAACGCTTCTCTAGGGCTGTGAAATTTACGGTGAAGTTGACTCTGACTCGTTGAGAAAATACGCGGTAGTATACAACAGTATAGCACGGTACATATTCAACAGAAAGCGCGGTGATCACATATCCCATTTAACACTAACAATTTTTAATTGCTCTTCAGCGAACCTGTAAAGTTACGATCACTTGTGCTGCTCCATAAAATAAACTACATAAGTCAACCAGAATATCTGTTTACCATCCTGAATTTCTCTACCTCCCCGAGGTCATCTAAGTTGGTTCCTCCAAGATTCTCAAATCTTACATCAAAGCGACAGTTTTTTGTTAATGCAATTCGTCTCTGGAACGCCCTCCCACCGTACATGCAAAGGATTAGCAACAGTTGCAAATTTGAGTCTAACATTCGGAATCACTTTAATTTCATTTAGCATAGCAGTTTCCACAATCTACTCTCAATTTTGCTCCTTTCATACAAATTTTCATGCTACTTCTCTGATCCCGGCTATTCTATTTTCACTCTATTTATTTCTCTCATTTCCCACTCACTTAACTCAAAATATTCTTTTGTAAAGAAATAATTAAATTTAGGCTACCATTATTTTATAAGATTTGTAATCTTACTATGATTAGTTGCATATGATAAGAATGAATGAAATTAAATGAAATTTAGTCCATACTAAATATTGGTTACGAGGTTCCAGTAGCTAATATTCAGCTATTTGTTACGGTCTTCAAAAAGTGCCAATATGAGACAATTAAATACGAAGTCACGCTAACAGATGGAAGTACGTCTAAACCAAATTGCTTGACAATTGTATGTAAAATAGTTATCGGCGGGAGATGTCTAAATATTCGTTTTGTAATCCTAAGCAATGCAAAGGGTAATCGCACGCTTACCTGCAGCTTTATGCAGCAAGCAAGAATAGTTATCATTTATCATTTACGCCATTTATCATAATACCATATCGCTTATCATTTACTAAGACGAGAGAACTCAAAAAAGAAATCGAAAGTACAATACATATGCTCGAAAACATCATAATTGAGGAGAGCGAATCAGCATGTGCATCCCCAGTAATGATGGTGCCTAAGAAAGATGGTGGTGGTGGTGGAAGAGTGTGTGTTGACTACAGGAAGTTGAACGCTATTACTGTTCCTGATAAATATCCTTTACCACGAATAGATGATCTTATCCATGCAGCTAAAACCACGAAATACATATATGAGCACGCTCGACCTACAAAGCTGTTATTATCAAATAAAAGTAAATGAAAAAGACTATGATAAAACTTGTTTTATTACTCCTTTTGGAAGACTTAGTTTTAAAAGAATGCCGTTCGGATTACTTAATGCGCCAGCACCCTTCCAACGACTCATGGATAGATTCAAGTCAACATTAGCATCTGTGAATCTTCTGGTTTATCTTGATGACCTCATCTGTTCTCCGTCATTCATTGAACATATCAGTGACCTCAACTTGGTTTTTGAAAAGTTCAAGTTATTTAGGTTACGAATCAACACTAAATGCAAATTCTGTTGCGCTTTTGTAAAGTTCATAGGACATCTATTAACTCGGGATGAAAGACGTTAGAAATCAGCCTGCGAAATGAGCCGAGAAATATAAAGGAGTGTTTCTGGTCGGCGATTATTTGATTTAATATTCAAACGTGTTTTTGGTATCGGCGATTTATTGAAGGGTACTCGAAAATTGCGAAGCCACTCACCGAATTGACAAAGAAAAATGCACCCTGGAAATTGAGTGATGATCAACGAAACGCTTTTAATACATTAAAACAAAAACTCATTACGTACCCAATACTGAAGCATACGGAGGATAATAAGGGGTTCTCAATAAACACAGCCGCCAGCAGCTACGCTTTGGGAGCAGTTCTACTCCAGGGAGAGGGTGAACATGGCAACAACAATAGAATATGCAAGTCTCCGTTTATCTAAAGCGGAAACAGACTATAATACAACGAACGTGAAGCCGTCGCAATTGTATGGGCCTGTGCAAAATTAGCCTATATACTCTCATGAACAAATTACTCTCATAACAGATCAACCCTCAAAATGGATGCCAACTAAATGGATTATTATCACGCTTAAACGGATTATTAGTTCTCTAGAATCAGACGAAGACATTAACCAATGGGTTAACAGAGGGTACATTCTAAATGAGGTTGTCTTATATTGTTGTAGCAATGATGATTCGGAAGATGCTGGGTATCTTTCTATTATGCGGTTCTTATACAAGAACGAGAAAATATTTTGAAGAATTGAAGAAAATATTTTGAAGAATTACCATGTTTGTTTTTGAAAAACAAAAACAAAACAATGATAGCACAGCGGGACATTATGAAGGAAAAAAACAATCGAAAGAATAATAAAAAAATACTATTGGCCTGGAATGAGTTCTGATATATTGAAACATGTCAAGTACTGATTCGATTGTCAACAAGCTTAAAATATGAAACCATACGGCCTTCTGTAAACTACAAGTAGTCGCCAACGATTCGAGGTTGTCACAGTAGACCTTTTCGGACCATTACCTCGAACAGATTGCGGACTTCAGTGGTTTCTTATCGCAGAAGATGTAGCCAGCAGGTGGGTAGAGCTTTTCGCTCTAAAAGAGGCAACTGCGGAATCATGCGCAAAACTGCTTATAGAAGAAATATTTATGCGTTACGGAATACCTCGGCGACTCAAATCTGAGAACGGAGTACAATTTATATCCGCAATAATGCAAAAGGTGGCATATTGTTTCAGGATACATCAACAGTTCATATCCATTTACCATAGAGTGGCGAATCCTGTAGAACGACGTAATGTTGACCTCAAAGCCCAACTATTGATTCATTTCTATTCCATTTTCATTCTAATTCAACATGATCCGATTTGCCATGAATACAGCAAGTTGCAAAAGTACCGGTTATACTCCATCCTTCTTGACATTCGGTAGAGAACTGCTTACTCTAGATGACATTCACAACGATATAATTCTCTAGCTACACCGGAGGAATTCTCCGTAACATAATCTGAGAAGAGTACAACATAAGAAACTTAACCAGACTGAAACGCAAACTGGAAAATACAAAAAAACAAAGAAAACATTATCTCCTTGGACGTCATCTCACTGTTTACAAACATACCAATAAGTTTAGCCATTAAAGTGATTATGAAACATTGAACAGAAATCGAAAAACACACAACCATTCCCAAACCTTAATTTTTAAAGCTACTGGAGTTCACGTTTAGAGACAACAATTATTTCACATTTAACAAAAGATACTACAGGAGAACTAAACTCCTTCTGCAGAGCGATGTTTATCCATATTTTTGCACCAGTAATAAAACACAAGTAGCCAAAAAATTGGTGTTTGAAAGGAAAGTATGCTTCGTAATTTTCACTTTTCTCGAAAATACAAAACATAGATCCCTCCGGTTTGAGGCATTCTCTCTAGAATTGATTAGAGAATTTTATGGTCGGAAAAAAAATTTAACTTAATACATACCGTATTTAAAAGGCGAATTTACCGACCAAAAATTTTTTTACGGCATTTTTATTCCAAATTTTAACTTTGGCATTAATTTTGTCAAAAACTGTTTGACGTAGAAACCTAATTTAAAAAGGATACTAAGAAGCGGACATTTGTGTTTAAAAATCAGCAAGCAAAAGTTATCTTGATCTAAGCATTATTTCCGGAGAAATATAAAAACGCTTTGTGATATAAAATAAATATAGAAACGCAATTATTTCTATTTCAAAACTTAGTGTTCGATGTGCCACGTCTTCCCGATGTCAAATCGATCTAAAATTTTGTACAAATTACTTTTTCATGAAATAGTACAACTTTAGAGGGCGGCGTGGTAAAAATGTTATGGCCGAAAAATAAGGTCAACCCTAGTGCACATATGCTCGTATAGTGTGTGTGTGTATATCATATGCTTGAATAATAATTACAAATGCAAAGCTTTATTGAGTGTGTATTTAAAACGGAACAGCTACTTTACATAAACCGTTTACTATTAATATTAATTTCTCGTTCAATTATCTTATATTTCTACGTTTAAATAACCAATGGTTTGACTATTAACTTTTGATTTTCTTTCTTGTGAATATTTCATTATATCTATATTTTACGTTTCGAATGACAAGCAATGTTTGGTTTATACCCGCCATCGAGATGGCTACTCTTGGTCCTACTATGAATTTAGAACTTATACAGGGTGTAACGCATAAGGTACGCCAAAAAGTTAGGACGGGTAGGTTGGGTCGAGACAAGAAAAAAATCGTATGGTGGGGGGGGGGGGGGGTTCATTTTCCCCCGTTTAGGCGGGAGGGGGCATTTTCTAAAAACCCGACTTAACATCGGAAAAAAAATATTATAAAATAACGGTGATATCTGGATCACTTATGCTTATTGACTTTGAAAGCCAAATATCGGCCTCTTAACATCCTTTTTAAATTAGGTTTCTATGTCAAACAGTTTCTGAGAAAATTAATGCCAAACATATGCCCCTCCCATACGATTTTTTTCTTGTCTCGACCCAATCTACCCATCCTAGCTGTTTGGCGTACCTTATGCGTTACACCCTGTATTTGCTTATGGTGGTAGTTATTATGCATTATGGTTATTAGTAGTTCTGAATTTTTATATTTATACAATTCAAATCTCTAACTGAATGCTTCAACTTATTAGTAATAAACTTAAAAATGTTAATTTCATACTACCCATAATATATCCTATAGATCCTATTCTATATATATTTATTTTACCTTCTCCTAATAAGGGTCCTATTGTGATTAAATAAATTTAATTTTCTTATTATTCCT
Organism: Myopa testacea; assembly: GCA_949629155.1. Classification (NCBI taxonomy): domain Eukaryota; kingdom Metazoa; phylum Arthropoda; class Insecta; order Diptera; family Conopidae; genus Myopa; species Myopa testacea. The sequence continues at coordinate 24,210,169 of OX451346.1, read as the reverse complement.
ATTTTTTTAAGTGCTTTTAATGATTACCTACACATATAATTGTCTAGGTAATCCTATTTCCCTCTTAATTTCTGTTATAAAACTTAAGTAAGTTATTGTGTTTTTCCCTTCCCTTAATATTTAAAACTGTCGTAATTTGACTTTTAATCCCTACTACCTTATACGGCCCCATCCATATTGGAGAAAGCTTAGTTTTTCTCGCTTGATTCTTAATTAATACACTATTTCCTACCTTAAATACTACTAAATTTAATTTATTGCCATACTGATTTTTGGCTACTTGTTAAGCCATTACTTGACTTTTTCTCACTATTTCGTGAGCTCTCTGTCTTTTAAACTAGTCGGCATTTCTATATCGAATCCGAATGGAGTGCAAAATGTTGTTTTCTTGGTCGTAATGAACATACATACCTGCCGCAAGTATTCCGCTAAAGGTCTGTGGCTTCTTTCTAATGAATCATTGGATTTTGGATGGTATGGAGTTATATGTAATTTTTTAATACCCAGTAATTTACAGGTATTCGGGAAAATACCTACTATGTCCATGTAACTTTATCAAATGGCCTCATTAGTGTATCTGCTAGCATCATGGGCATTTTTGTTAATTTCGAACTTTTGTTCGCTTGACATTTCGGGCTGTTTTTTTCATAATCCTTGATTTGTCTGTGCATCCCTGGTCACCTATATTGTTGCCTAATTCGTAGGTTTTCACCGCTGCAGTTATGGGGCATTTGATATGTGTTATTTGCCCCACTTTCTGGGTTTAACAAACTTAGCTTAACAACACGGTTGTTTCGTACAACGTACAAAAAACTTATGTTGTCTCTTACACGTTTTATATAAACACAAGAGTCTACTTTGCATCTTGGGAAACTCATTTCCAATAAAATCGCCGTGGTGTTTTCATTCCACTCATAATCGGCTTGTTTCGAGTCATATATAGCCTTCGTCAACTACATATATACTTTACGATAGTTTAATGTGTACTATACTTTATTGGGATTGTTTGTGTCTTCAAACAAGGGCGGTTGCCGCATACATATGTATATACGTCGTCGTTTAATTCTCCGTTTAAGTAAGCCGCAACGATATTAATGTGATTGACTAATAGCTGATGCTTAACCGCTAAAGCCAACAATATGCGTATTGTTGAATAACATACTATTGGTGCGAATGCTTCATTTCATATTTTTGTGAACAGCCCTACGCCAATAATCTAGCTTTATATTTATCTATAGATCCGTCGGGCTTTCTTTTAACCGCAAACACAATTTTGGTCCAATTATATTTTTATTAGTCGGCTTATCTACCAAAATCCAGGTATTGTTTTTTACCAGTGAATTATATTCAGCGTCCATTGCATTCTTTCACTATAAGGCTTCATCTGAATTTAAAGCTTCATTAATTGTTCGTGGGTTTTTATATTATATTATACGAATATTATAATTATTATTATATTATATACGAAAAATATTTATATTATATTATTAAGTATGAAATGTCCGATTTTCATAAAAGCTGAGTTTGAGAGTTGATATCTCTGACACTTGACTACAACGATTTTAATGTTTTTTCGTATCATGAAGGTGCATCAGTATTCTTTCAAACTCATAGTGCAAATCGTAGTTCCTTTTTGAATCTTTTGATATAGAGGAACCAATGCATCGCAGGCAGTTCAAAACATCAATGAAGTGTTTGGGGAAGGTGCAGCTAATCATCGGACCTTACGTCGTTGGTCAAAAAGCTGGATCGATGGGTTTCGTATGAGTTAAACGAGCGTAAAAAAAATTGTTTCGAAGCTTGCAGCATTTGTCTACTGCAATCACTTGGACATGATGATGAGAGAGCTTTCCATTAAACAGTCTTTCCAATAACAGATTGGTCAATAGAGTCCGGCCAATCCTCTTACAAGACAACGCGCGACCACATGTTGCTCGAACAACGCTACTCAAATTAGAGGAGCTAGGCTTGGAAACTCTCTGTCACCCATCTTATTCCACCAGACCTTGCACCAACGGACTACCACTTATTCCACTTATAGAAGGAAAACCCTCGAGTCTCAAGAAGCTGTGAAAGATGCTGTTTCGGATTTCACTGCCTCACGCCTTCTTCGCAGACTTCTTCGCTGCAGACATAAAAAAATTACCGTTAAAATGGCAAAACACCATCGATAGCTTAGGCGCATATTTTGATTAATCATATTGTTTCTTGTTGGAGATCATATAAACTAAACTTTCGTTTCAAAATCGGACATTTCATACTTAACGACTTAATAACATCTCTTGCTTTCACAATCGTACGATTTTTTATATTATGCAATAAGCCTTAGTTAAATTTTCATATTCATTTTATTTATTTATTTATTTATTTTTCATTTATTCACAATATTCAATGTACGCTAAGACCTACGTCCTTTTTAGTACTAGCAACATATATTACACGTAACAAAAAAACTTAAATATATGTAACTTAAAATTATACAATTATAACTATAACCACAGAATAAATAGTATACAGAAGTTGCATCTCGTACAAAGCAAATTTTGTTCTAGGGTTCCAATATTGGCACCCTATCTTCGTTTTTCTCTCGGCTATTCACATATACACGACAGCACTCGTAATTTTTTCACACCGACATTAGCGATCGTTCATATAAAGAGCAGTCAGTCGACGTGCAGACATCAAGCAAGCAAGATCGTACCACGCTGTTTTATAAATGCACTGTGAAAAATGTTTAATAAGGAATGGGAGAATCACTTTTTGTTTTTTGAAAATAATTTAGGCGAAACACAATGTCTGATTTGTTGATCAATATTGACTACAATATCATTCCCATTAATGTTTATGGTTATTTTTCCTTTTTTTTATTGGTGCGCTGCCGGTGCTTCCATCTTTTCAGTGTAACTCAGAAAGAGATTTCTTTCGCAAAACAAGCTCTCTCGGAGCTTCACACGTTGTTTGGTCTTCCCCTCAGCTGTTCTACCCGTTCCATAAGTTGGAGTTAATAAAAAAGGAGTGCTTGGGATTTGAACCAGTTCGAAAAAAATAATATTATTTTGGTAATAGATGAAATGGCGATTAGAAGGGAATTGCGATACAATTCCAAACTAGATTTAGTAGATGGGTTTGAGGAAAATGGGGTTGAAAGGACAAACCAATCAATGTCCGAATGTTTTTAGTAAAGTTCTATAAATCGAAAGGAAACAAAGTGGAAAACAAAAATTTTTCTTCGCGAAAATATTATACCAATTTTCTCCAGAAAAAAACAGTTTTCCAAAATAACATTATATAATATATATTTATTTATTTTATAATACAATAAAATATAATTATAACAAAAAAAATCATAAAAGATAAATATAAAACATAAGCAATAACCTGCAAAATATTTCATTTTTATAAAGACACGACACCTAAAATGCTGTCGTCGTATTTGACAGCTCATGTCGTTGGTTGTCGTCTCCTTGAATAGGTAGGTTTTTGCTCACCTCGAAACGACGTAAGACACGACACCATGCTTAGCTAAGACACGTTCAGTTTGTATTTTACTCTATGCTCTAATGTAGTTTAGCCCATTAGCCCCGACCTTGTTTCTTTTTTTACCAGATATGTAGAATTGTGAGCAAATCCGAATGGTGAAAAACAACTCTGCTCGCGATTATAGTGGGCGTGTTGAAAAAAATCTAAATAAATTAAAAATTTAAAAATAAAATAAGTTTTTCGTTGTTTGAATTTCGTCGAATTAAATTTTTCCTAAACTTTTAGATGTAGGGTATCTAAGATTCGGCCAGGCCGAATATAGCACTCTTACTGGTTTTTCGGAATTTTTATTCCAAATTTGAACTTTGGCATTAATTTTCTCAAAAATTGTTTGACGTAGGAACCTAATTTAAAAAGGAGAAGCGGATTTGAAGCAAGCAAAAGTTATCTAGATCTAACCATTATTTTTTAATATTATTTTTTTCGATGTTAAATCGTATTTCTATAAAATGGCCCCTCCCGTCTAAACGGGGGGAAATGGAGCCCCTCTTCCATGCGAAACATACACGTCCTAGTCGTTTGTCCCCTCTTATACGAAACACCTTGTATAATGAAAAGCATGATTACCTGGTTTTAATCAAAATTGACTACTGATTTCCGAGGATGACAACAAATTTAATTTTAAATGTAAAAAAATATTTTAAGTTTTTTATCATTAAGTCTTGATGCGCTTATAAGAACATAAAACAATAATAGTTAATAACCAGAAAGAGTATTAATTTCGGCCTGGCCGACGTTCATATACCCTATACACTTGTACTTAGAAATTAGGCGTGACAATGGTCTAATTTTTTCCTTTCCAATCTCAAATAGCCTGTGATGAAAGACAATATTCGTGCCAAATTTAATGAAAATATCTCTATTCGTTCTCCTGTAATCCAATTTTATTTAATTATTGGGCGGACCACGCCCATTTGTGGTAGTCTTTTTTGGTCAGAGACAGTAGACTTCTGGACAAAATTTTAATCGCAACTTCGTTTTACAAGCTCAGAAATTGAGCTATAAGCATGGATAAGCACATTCACTATAACAAGTAGGTGTAATGGTCCGATTTAGCCCATTTTCAATTCCGATGAGTTTCTAATGATAGACAATATTCGTGCCAAGTTTGATGAAGATATCTCTATTCGTTCTCTTGTAATCGTGATTTCCACAGACAGACAGACGGACATGGCTAAATCTGTCACGTAACACGCCTCCTTTAATGCGTTACAAACGGAAGCAGTAAGTGAATATACCCTATTCACTTCGTGTGTAGGGTATAAAAAGATAATAAACATTTTTGTGTCTATACACTTTTGTGTATAGATTGAATTTATTAAATATCTTTACATCTAGGAACAATGTTATATATTCATCCAAACATGGGTATGGCCCAGCCACATGCTATAAAAATTATGATAGTGTGAGGTATTTAAACTTCGAGCAGGCCAGAACTAACTGATAACTTTGTCTAAAAAAGACTTAAGGAAGTAATTTATTTTATACAGGGTGGCGCTGAACGACCGATATGGTTTGAATGTTTAATAACTTTTTTATTTAATGAATTATTATTATTTTTTTTTTTGGTGTTATAAAGTATATTAATGGGGAATATTTTTGGCTTAAGTATGAAAAATTATATCCCGCAAGTGATGGCCGTTTTCGGCTTCGCACATTCGTGCTCTTTCCAGTACATTTTGCATAACTTTTCGTAAATATTCCAGTGTTATGGCTTGAATTTCATTGCGAAGGTTTTCTTTTAGCTGTGGTATGGTGGCTGGCTTATTAATGTATACCCTTTCTTTCAAATAACCTCAGACCTCCGTGATAGCTCCGTGATAGTTGTGCCGAGCGTCTTCTTGTTGATGTTTGTGGACTGTCCTGCACACTATCCGCAACACTGGATATTTTCTTCCGTATGGTCCGTGCGTGGTCTCCCGGTACGCGGCAGGTGTCTTACTGTACCATGTTGTCGAAAATTTGCAACAGGGCGGTTTATTGTTGATGCTGAAGGTCCAGTACGTACATTAAAAAAACGACGATAAGCACGCTGCGTCAAAACAATTGACCGTTGATTTTCAAAATAAAATTCAACAATTGTTGATCGCTGTTCTGTTGTGTAGTATTCCATTTCAAATTCGCCAAGTGTTCTTCACAAAATTCTGAAATAAAAATAAACAAAATAAAAAATTTAAAAAGTTATTAAACATTCAAACCATATCGGCCATTAAGCGCCACCCTGTACTTGTTTATTTATGTATATCTTTTTTTTAATATAACTGACATTAAATCTTAATAAACTTGTTTATTCGTGTGTTTATGTCTACATTTTAATAATTAATATTATATTGTTAAAACAAAAACTATTTTAGTAAAGCCTGTTTTGTTTACTGACGGTCAGGTATTCCTCCGTCACTGTTGGTTGCTGGTGATTGGTAAGAGTAGCTAGTTCTTTTATCAGATACTCTTATTTCAGACTATTGTGGATGGAGGTATTTGGTACTTGAACCATACCAATACTTCCTGTGTTGTTATTTCATAAAAATAAAAACATCACCCGAACTAATACCATTTGCCAATATTTTTAAATTCCCTTGAATATGTCGACATATGAATAAATTAACGTATACCACTTTCAAAAATAGCAACCCATACTTAGTATAGGTATATACGATTTTGGTCTGTGTTTTATATATTTATTTATTTGTATATTATATATCTGTGGCCACAAATCAAAACCTCTTAACTCGAGTTAGGACGGAGTTTATTTTAGTTGTAGCAATTTTAGAATAACAACTTAACTTAAAATATGTTTTAGAATGGTTCAACGTTAATTTGCTAATTTTATATTAGACATTTCAGTATTAAGTTTTCGGTATGGAATAACACCCTAAGTCGATATAATGCATTTGTTGTGCGCAATCTTCAATTTCTTAATTATATCAAAACTCGATTTTAGTAACATTTACAATAAAGAATACATTCCTAAGTTGACTTATCATTACTGTAGCACATTTGTTTATTTGGGAATAACACAAACCTAACCTGTCCTAACTGCCCTAATTTATAAACTCGCGTAAGACATAAGAACCGAAATCTTACTTTTGTTTATTGCATTTCAGTAAAAATATGAAGGGTAATTAGTCTTACATCAAAAGAAAGTGTAAAATGCGGTACATTCCTAAAAAAAAATTAAATAAAACCAGTAAGAAAGCTATATTCGGCCTGGCCGAATCTTAGATACCCTACACCTAAAAGTTTTGAAAAAAATTTAAAAGGGGGCGTAGTAAGGGGGGCGGGCGTGGCGGTCCACTCTGGGCGGCACGATGTCGGGGGTGGCAGTTGTGGAATTCAAGTAGTGACTTATTGAATTCTAGGAATTTTTGGGGCTGCAAGTTGATTGACCGTCGCGGGCTCCATGAGACCTAGCTACGCCTCTGTATAAATAGTAGGCGTGGTCATTACCTTTTTCAAAACAAAATAACTAGTTTAGTTATTTTATTATTGTGTTCAAATTTAAACTTTATTTCCGTGGTAATAAACTTGTTTTCATGAGCTATTCTGTATACATAAGTAGTGTAAAAGTGGGCGGACCGCACCCAGTTTTGATGTAATAATGTTTTTTTGGTAACCAAGTTGTTATCTAAAGTTTTATTCAGGAAGTTCATATATTTAACAATATAACCCTCTTTTGTCTGTGTAACCTAAAAGTGGGCGGATCACGCCCATATTTGGGTTATTAACGGATAATGCTACTCTATACTCAGGAATGAAATTTCGTTGTCGTAACTCAAAAACGAACGCTGATATCACATTTTTACTAAAAAATAGGCGTGGTCGTTGACCGATTTTGCCCATTTTCAATACCAACCTGCACACCACAAGAAACAATATTTCTGGAAAATTTCATTACGATATCTTTACCGGTTCTCCTGTGATCGTGATTTCAACAGACAGACAGACAGACAGACAGACAGACAGACAGACGGACGGACATGGCTAAATCGACTCAGGAGGTCACGCTGATCAAGAATATATATACTTTTCTATACCTATCGTCTCTATTTCTATGCGTTACACATTTCGTGACAAAGTGAATATACCCTTAACCTTAAGGTGTAGGGTATAATTAAGAGTTATTGACTTGTAGGAATTAAACGAAACTTTAAATAATTCTCCTAAAAAGTAAGAAAAACAGACTTGGGCTGTTGCGGCTTGTGGCCACAGATAAATTTGCAAATTTTAGATATTTGCTTATAATATTGTATATACTACATTTGCTTATTTACGGTTGCATGCAACTAATTAGAAATGCCATGAGGATGGTGGGAAACTATTTATCTATAGTACGAGTACATACGAGGTCTGTTCAAAACGTATCGCGAATTTTGAATCTTTTTGTTTTTAGGTTGACAGCCCTTGATTCATACCTGTGTAGAATATCATAAATACGTCATTACGTATTTTCTTTGGTTAGTTTCATTTTTTCTAAATGGCTTTCAGTCGTTTGAGCTTAGAGAATAGCCAGAAGTGACATGGAGCAAATAGGATATGCATCGAATTTTTGATGAAAAAGTCTCGAAGAAATAGAGTGGTCCAAAAACAGACTGTGGTTGTTCGAAGAAACAGAGTAGTTCGAGATTTGACTTTTCTCAAGCATAAATGCTGTTTCATAATGGTTTGGACCGATCCAAATGAAATGTTTACATTATAAGCAAGGTCGCTAATTGTCAACCGATGATTTTTGAGCACCAAATCTTTAATTTCAATTACATGTTTTTCTTTGATTGATGAAAACCACCTGTAAGCGGTCCAAAATTAACTAAACCATAAGAGATAATTAGTTGAACAACAAATTCTTGGGTTTCGTCAAAGGTGTTCAAAGGGTTTCTTTATCTTTGTTTCTTGTTGTTTCTTTAAATAAAATCAATAGTATTATAAAGGCAGTAACTAAAGTTATTTGAGTAAATAGCAAAATCCTTAGATAATTACATAGTTTCGCTCCATCCTTATGGCGTTCGTAATTAATTGCGTTTGTTGCTTAGAACTATAACATGGTTTGTTCAGCTTAGCGGGTTTTTTGTGATTAACTTCAAGAAAATCGATTCAATTCCGATAATTTTCTCTTTCACCCTTTTTTATTTATTCCTTTTCTTCGATCACAACATGCGATGTACTTTTGCAGACGACAAAATTGAAGTATATGATCAACGTGTAGCTGTGTGCCGCGATCATGCAAATGGTCAGTGCAGACGAAAACAGTGTAAATACTACCACATCCCAGTTGTTTTGCCACCAGCTAATATCATGGCAGGCATTATAAATAATAATAGCAGCAAACATAATCAATTGTCTGCAAATATGCAGCAGCAACAGTTTATTGAGCATGATCATCAACAGGAAAAAATGTCTAACATGCTAACAAAAACAACTACTGATTCCACAAAAGCAATAATGGAAACAAACAATATGAATATAAGAATAATTAAGCCTAAGCATCAACAACAAAGACAGACAAGCTCCGCATTGCAACAATTAAATCACAACCAGTTAGCCACATACAATCCCATGCAACATCACTCACCAGCATACCAACAACAAGCACATTCTTTACAGTTTAGCCAGCTAAGCTCTTGCAATATCCCTTCGTCTTACCCTGTTACCACACACGCCCCCTCTTACCCAACGACATCTGTTTCATCATCCCGCAGTTCATCAAATACAACATCGCCCACTCTTTCGTTAGCGACTACGCATACAACTTGGAACACAATACATACGTCCATAAACTCAGCCGCCAATAACTATCAACTACAGCAACAATTTACAGAGGCGCCTATTTCAATGAATCCATCAACAGTAAAATATTATGATACCGTTGCATCGGCGCAACCTACAACTGTAGTGTCAAGTCATGACTACAATAAAAACTGTATATCTGTAATAGCTGCCGGGTACGACAATCCCACTTTCGTATATCCCACAACTGTAGCCGAAATAGCGCTTCAGCAACATGTAAACACTTTTAGTAATTCTCAGAGACAGCAACATCATCTGTTAATGCTACGTAATTTACAACATGTATCTCAGCAGCTTTTCTATCGACCAATCACAACAACACAGCATGTCGCCATCGTCACAACAACATCACCAACTTCATCAGCAAAAATATAGAGACAAATACAATTACAACCATAACTGCAACGACAACAGAACTGCATGTGCAACAAAATAATGAATATTGCTGAACTTCGGTAATCATGATCTACAAGTTAAGTTATCAATTTTACTAAAATTAATTTTTAATTTGAAATTGTAAGAAAGAAAGAAAGAAAATCTGTTAATTGCAGTAGGGTAAATTCAATAAAACAAAATAACATCTCAATATTTCCAAAGTATAAAGAGAGAAGTATATTTACAGAAAATTCATAATAATATGGAAGCACATTAGCAAGGAACTCTTTCTACAATTTAAAAACTTGATACCAATAAGACGCAGTTAGTTTACATGCAATAAAACATCCAAACACCTATTACATGTTTACACAGAGGATAGATTTAATAATTCTAGCATTATTCTTACTTCACAAAACTTTAACATACAAAACTTATCGTACATTACATTTTCGCCGAAGAAATTAAATGAAAATCGTAATTTCAACTGCAACCTACTAACTGCAAAATCGAAATATTACCGAATATGACTATTGAGGAAAAGAAATTGCCTCCTAAGCAATAAGTAAAGATGTTCCTGTGAGTATTGTTGTTAGTTTAACGGTAAGTATCTTTTGTATATTCACAATGTAAAAGAGGTTAGACTCTTTTTCCAAACCAAAATAATAATTTCCAGAGATTTATCTGGTTTGAAACTAATGAGATTTCTATTTTGTACTAATATAATTTTAATAATAAAACCAAAATTTACACACGAAATAAAGGGTTTGAAACATTTATCAATACAAATGAACGTAGTAAACTAGACAAAACTGAAGAAATATTTTCAATCTAATCACACTGTAATCCCTTCTACATTTCTCATTTTGTAAGGTTTATATTTTGATACTATTTTCGATATTTTCACATTTATTAAACACATAGTTGCTTAGGCCCAGTTTTTCAGTGCTCGTTTAAACGGCGTTTAAACGGAGATTAGTTAAACGCCAAACAAAAGTTAACTGAGATTTGAGTTTTACAGTGCGAGTTTAACTTATCTATGTTAAAAGTATCTTTTCTATATTTCATACAGAAGTTATCTAAATTCAATGAATATTTAGCGTATACCTAAACCTTTTCTGGCAGCACTTGACAATATTTTCATTTTTACAAAGAGAACAGCTGTTCTGGTGCAAATAAACAAAATTATTAGCATAGTTTTGAACAAAGGTAAATGTCTGTACTCGAAGAAACAGCTGTTTCTTTATCTATTAAAAAGATAAATTTAACGGAGTTTAACTGAGCAATATCGGCCGGTTAACCTCCGTTTAAACGAGCACTGAAAAACACAATGTGTCGTTTAAACGAAGGTTAACTGAGAAACGACGATAACCGAGCACTGAAAAACTGGCCCTTAGTACTTTACTCTTTTAAGGCCCAGTTTTTCAGTGCTCGTTTAAACGGCGTTTAAACGGAGATTAGTTAAACGCCAAACAAAAGTTAACTGAGATTTGAGTTTTACAGTGCGAGTTTAACTTATCTACGTTAAACGTATCTTTTCTATATTTCATACAGAAGTTATCTAAATTCAATGAATATTTAGCGTATACCTAAACCTTTTTTGGCAGCACTTGACAATATTTTCATTTTTACAAAGAGAACAGCTGTTCTGGTGCAAATAAACAAAATTATTAGCATAGTTTTGAACAAAGGTAAATGTCTGTACTCGAAGAAACAGCTGTTTCTTTATCTATTAAAAAGATAAATTTACCGGAGTTTAACCTGAGTTTAACTGAGCAATATCGGCCGGTTAACCTCCGTTTAAACGAGCACTGAAAAACACAATGTGTCGTTTAAACGAAGGTTAACTGAGAAACGACGATAACTGAGCACTGAAAAACTGGGCCTAAGTCAAGTTGACTCCACTTAACTTTTAAACTTTAAGTGCGGTGAACACCAACCTTCCACACAAACTCCAAAACGACATTTCAGAAGGCATAAAAAAACAATTTTCGAACAAAACAATTTCGATCGAAATATACGAGTAAATGCGATTCATAAAGTTTCATAATAAAAATTGAATTTGCAGAATGCATGTACTACTATATATAGACATATACATACGTATAGTACATAAATATAAAATATATATATAACATATATATATATTTAAACATATATACAAGAATATTAGCAAAAACAAAGACATAAAAAGTTATGAATATATACATATATGTATATATATATACTCGTATGTATTTTGTCTTTATTATTTTATTTTACAATTTGTTTCAACTTTAAAAAGATTTCTATTAACTGCACGTTTATTTATTCTACATCAATCAACTATTCTAAAAAATTCAAACATTTTCATTTTGATTATCAATAAGAAATTAATGAACGTTTTAACTTTTTCAATTGATAATATATAACAGCATATATATCGAACATTAAGGCTGTTTCACATAAGTTGCGACAAAAGGCCTAGGACTTGTACGTTGTGTTCCGTTTTCTGCCTAAACGGTGTGAAATTTACTCCCTTCCCCTGCGATTTTTTCCTTGTCGCGACTCAACCTCCACATTCTAGCCCCCTTATCAAACTTATGCGGAACAGTCTGTATATATGCATATATATATAATATATGTACGTGGATGTGTATTATACAAATTACTATACAAATAGAGGTATATATCAATATTTACATCATAACAAATAGATATATCTACATATGTATCTTAATACATAAAGAAATTAAATAAAACATTGAAATGTGATCTTTTAAAATAAAATTCTTAAAAATACACTGAAATTTACTTTAAAGAAATTTTTGAAATTTTTGATTTCAAACCACAAAGGAAAACTAGAATATATATATATAAACTATATAATACGAAGGTATTTCAAACAGACACATACCTAAGTACATATATGATATATATATATGTATGCTTACATACATATATATACATACATATATGAAAGTACACATAGGAACATCAAATCATAAAAATATTGTTTGTATATGTACATATATGTATTTTTTTGAGGACTGGTTATAATTACCGAAATTTAATACCTCAACATCAAAAATGTTTTAAACAGAATACATACAGAATTTTAAACAGAATATATTTAAAAAATTAAGAATCATTGCAATTGCACAGATTCTATAAAACATAGTAGCTATTCGCCTAGAAGATTCCGGCTCAGTTTTGTATTCAACGGTTTTTCGTACATCTACTGATTTTGAATTGAAAAAGTTATTTTAAATTAAAAACAGTATTAAATTCTGTAAAAGCAGTTTTAGGTTATTTATTTATAATTTTGTTTTGTGTAATTTGTTTTCACTATTTCACTCTCCATTACAGTACTTGGTTCGTGGTTCATGTGGATGTAATGGATTACTGTAATATTAGTTAATCTCTTTACGGAAATAAATGACATATATTTTCATAATATATATTTCATTGTCCTCTACTTGGGAATGCATAGTAAATTATAACCTGATAATAATTATTTTAAGAAATTAAGAAATAACAAATGAAAGATAGAAAAAAAACATTATTTTAGTATAATAAAGAATATATGTTTTGCACACACATTTTATTTTTTTTGCATTTCAGCAGTTTACAGTTCCAAAATCCAGTCCTTTTCTTAATGATTACATATAAATTCGTAATTCTTATATTTTGCAATGTATGGTACATCTAAAAAATAATCTTCATATCTTAACTGAAGTATTTATTAAGAAAGCTCCTGGCGGGCTGAATTTAGGTACATAAAGAATCCTTTTGCTCTATACAATACTATCAATAACTGCATGAATCGAAATTTCAAGCGATCAAAGCCCAAGTCAGTCTTGAATCCACCAGCGAAAAATATACACAATCTACAGTTCTATAAAAGTATAATAATGCCTAAATAATTTTCCGTCCATTATAAGCAGACCTTAAATATATGTAAATATATGTACATGCAACAACAAGAGCAAACAACTAAATGAATATAAAATTTTATAATCAAAATATATCCCACAAACCAAAAAATCCTAAGATTTTTCGACATTTTCTAGTTACTATTAATTTAAATTTCAATAGCAAGTATAATTATATTTATAAATTTTCTAGCATGCGTATAATACACAAATGGAACTACACATACCTACTTTACAAATATAATGTTTACATATATTAAATAAACACAATGCAATTTTTTAAATTATATTTATGGTCTATATAAGTCTAATATTAAAAAAGTTCTAAAACTAGTTTGTAAGGATATTAATAACGGTCAACTTCATTTGTAAACATTTAAAATATTGAAATTGAAGTTTAATTCGAGGCAGAAAAACATATTTGAATGCATAAAACTAAACAGCATTGTCTATTTATAATTAATTAAAAATTAAATAATTTATGATTAACAGCAGTTAGAAACAATCTTTTAAATATTCAATGGGCAACATTTAAAAACGAAATAGAAAAAACGAAGGAAACAAACAACTTTTGAGATATGTTCAAAAAAAAAAAAGGAAATGAAAAGATAAAAGCAGATAACGTAACTAAACTTGTTTATGTTCAAACGTTATATGGATGTACAATGACGTGTATGGAAACACAAAACAATTCAAATATGAATCCACATTTTTTATGTAGCAATTGTTTAATAAATTGGAAATCGTTTTTATGTAGTATATAAAAATACTTAATTAAAATAATGTGATGATTTAATTAAAGAAAAGTATGGGATTAAATAAATATATTATATTAGCTTATTTTCAATTTTATCCTAAATAATGGGTACTCAAAATTTGATATCAATTTGATTCAAATTCAATTACACGCAAGTAGTGGTTTATATTTAATTATAAACTTTAAGAACACGTAGTATAAAATCATACCAAATCATTAAATCCAAATCAACCAAATGCCTTTGGAATTTAAGTCTCAATTCCTTTCTTGAAATTAGGAAAAAATTACAATTGATTTGGAAAAAAACACCAAATTGAAAACAATTATACATATATGTATGTGTGACAAAAATGTCTAAGTAATAAATAAAAGACTTCGCTGATCAAAATTAATAAGGTTTGTATAATTGCGGTTGGCTGCGGTTAAAGATTTAAATAAATATCCTAAATGTTAGTAAAAATTAATACTTCTTGAAGTTAATAATATTATACAGTGAATCGTTTCGTTTCCGTTCTTTCCTTAAAAATGTTTTAATTATTTTCTGTTTTTTATTGTTTACTCCGAAAATAATTTTAAATGTTTTCATAAATCTTCTATTCTTTTTGTAAAGATTGATAAGGCTAAAGCCTTCCAAATATACTGCAATTTGAGATTAGTTTCATTAATTTTATTTTTTTTTGTATTTATTTTTAACGACTACATAAAAATCGAATACGTATTTTTGTATATTTAATAATTATGTTAAACCATGTTTTTCATTGTGATACCATTTTCTTATATATTTTTATTTTTCATAAGTTATTGGTTATAACACATATTTGTATTTTTGAAATTGTATGGTTTTTACTAACAGTTAAATGAAATGAAATTACCTGTGTAATGTCTAGATACTCTTACTTTTTAATAATTATTTGAATAATATCTATAAAAACCTAAACATACATACAAAAATATGAATTGAAAATATATTAATGAAGTTGCATAAAAACAACAAGATGGGTTTTTTATTTATATTTTCTGAACAGTTGTTTTGTAAAAAGCAGGCAGAATTCTATACGATGCTCTAAATATATTTTTATGTGAAATAATGGATGCAAAAATAAAAACTGAGAGCATGGAAATATTTCAGAGAAAATATTTATATTATGTCTGTGGTAATATAAAGTATAATTTAAAATAAATCTACTTTAGCCCATTAGCCACGATGTCATTAGTAACACTTTTTCTCTGAAATATTTCCATTCTTTCATTTTTTATTTTTGCTTCCATTAACTTTTTAGCAGACCTTGAAACTTTTATGACTTTTATCAAAAAAGTCATACCCATAACTCTTATCCATGACTTTTAAATATAAAAGTCATACTCATAACTCTTATCCATGACTTTTAAATATAAAAGTCATACCCATAACTCTTATTGAAGACTTTTATTTTTAAAAGTCATTGAAAAAACTTTTTCGATGACTTTTATATTTAAAAGTCATGGATAAGAGTTATGGGTATGACTTTTATTTTAAAAGTCATGGATAAAAGTTTTTCTGATGACTTTTTCTGGTGACTTTTTTGAAATAAGAGTTATTTTAAGAGTTATTTTCAATAAGTGCGGAGAAGCATGAATATGTGGTTAGGTTTGAAATAAGCTGCTTGAGAGTGAAAATAGTTAGTTTAAGAAACTGTGTGCCGCTGAGATTTGTTGTTTATTCATTGATCGCAGTGTGTGTGTATCTAGCATTACGTCGACCGTAGCCCTTATCGGCAGCAGGTACAGTACAGCGGCGACAATGCTTTGAAACAACAACAACAACTCATCGTTCCGCTTGTGTGTGAATGACTGTGTTGTTGTTGTTCGTTGTTTTCGTTGAACGGTTATAAAGAATTAAAGCAGAAATGCAGACGCAATTATTTAGATAGAAAATCTATTATTTGTATCAAAGTAGAGTTAGTCGCATGTCAATTGAAAGCTAGTTAACTCTTAAACGGCTGCACCGATTTTGATGCGGTTTTCACCATTCTGCTCGAAACTATGAATTATTCGTATTTGTAAGAAAAATAAGAAGAAATAAGAATAAGTAAGAATCATCATAAAAGTTGAATGACATCTCAAAAGTGCATCAGTAAATCGATTCTCGGAACTGGACAGGACAAATCTGAATGTTTTTTATTGTCCTGCACCGTTCTCTGTATTTTGAATGCTTAAAGGGCGGCAAATGAAAATTCCCGCCATTAATTGCATTTTTTTTTACAATACAAACTTTGAAAGTGAAAAGCAGCAACAAAATATCAGCGACAAAAGCATATCCCGTTAGTTTTGTCTCTTGGAATGCAATGCCTCTACCTGACGCCAATAAATCGTACAATAGATGCACGAAAATAGGCGAAACCTCAGACTCGTTTGTCTTTGTTCGAAATAGCGGCCCAAAAGTCTAACAAATATCATCCCATTTGGGGTGCAAAATTAGAGTCACAAAATAATAAAATATTTCCTTACAAATACGAAGAATTCATAATTTCGAGCAGAATGGTGAAAACCGCATCAAAATCGGTGCAGCCGTTTAAGAGTTAACTAGCTTTCAATTGACATGCGACTAACTCTACTTTGATACAAATAATAGATTTTCTATCTAAATAATTGCGTCTGCATTTCTGCTTTAATTCTTTATAACCGTTCAACGAAAACAACGAACAACAACAACACAGTCATTCACACACAAGCGGAACGATGAGTTGTTGTTGTTGTTTCAAAGCATTGTCGCCGCTGTACTGTACCTGCTGCCGATAAGGGCTACGGTCGACGTAATGCTAGATACACACACACTGCGATCAATGAATAAACAACAAATCTCAGCGGCACACAGTTTCTTAAACTAACTATTTTCACTCTCAAGCAGCTTATTTCAAACCTAACCACATATTCATGCTTCTCCGCACTTATTGAAAATAACTCTTAAAATAACTCTTATTTCAAAAAAGTCACCAGAAAAAGTCATCAAAAAAACTTATATCCATGACTTTTAAAATAAGAGTTAAACTTTTAACTTTTATTTTGAAAATAAAAGTTAAAAGTCTAACTTTTATGAGGAAGATAATTGGAATAAGAGTTATTTTCAGGCTCTGCTTTTTAGTGTTACTGTTAACGTGTACAGTGAATTGATATGCCGACTAAAGTAGATCAAAGCCTATACAAATTCTTCAACAGCATGCTATGCTCGGAACGTAGATCGTGCCAGCGCTTTACAAAGCTTGGGCATCGAACAAGAAGCAGAATAAAGTTACGAAAAGCAAAAAATTCTTACAAAAACCATAAAATACAAAATTGAAAACAAACGCAGACGGACGGACGGCACATGGTTTGTTATTGTAAGAGAAGCAAAAGAAGACGAATGGCACCGTTCTTCTCATCGCCCCTTGTACACCCCAAATTGATCGATTCTTTCTTTCACACTTCACTTGACATATGAGTTCTGGATCAATTATCTCTTCTTACGCATATTCGCTAGCATTGTTAGTGCAAAATAAAAGAAACAATGTCGATCTTCCGATCCCTTCATACTCATTAGAAAAGATCTTCGAACCATTCACTCATTAGTAGATCATTCAATTCTGCTTTGCTACGAGCGCAGGAGTCTTGAACCATGAATAAAAGCATGTATATATACATGCACACGTCCGCTTAAATCGAGCAATGATCACAGGCTGCCAAAATAAAACCTGAGAACGCAAGCAACGACGAAGTTCATGTCGGGAGCCAACGAAGCCGTACGAAGTTAGAAAAACCCGACTGGGACCCAGCGCTCAGAAAATTTTAGGATCCACTTTTTTGTGGATTTGAGCTATCTATCTGTTATGTAGTTAGTGGTGATACTCATCGTAATGAGTAGAGAGAATCGAGGTGGCAATTCGATTGCAGCTGTCATTCCCCTTCACTTATGTTGTAGGTCAGAATCATTGCTCTGGTAACAACAACGCTTAACTTTGTTATCACCACATACCTTTCGGCCCAGTAGTTAACAATGCTTAAGGTGTGGTAACACATACTTCTAGGCTGCACTTTAATTGTGAAGCTCGAAAGTACAAGTGAATCACACACCACTGTGGCCTAGATAAAAGCCGAACTTGATCGTATTCCAATAAGTGGAACAGCGCGCGAAGTTGATCGCATTCCAATAACTGGAACATCGCGCTCAATTCAGAAGAGCAAAATTCGCACTTTATTGTCAAGAATTATTGCCAAAAATAATTCTTGAGATAATTGCAAAATCGACACGGAAATGATGATGGCGGATGAATCTCAGAAAAGATATAAACCCATCTTTCGGATTGAAAGAAGGCACTTGAAGTTGAAGTTACGCAGTTGAAGTTACGCAGTTGAAGTTGAAGTGACACAGTTGAAGTTACATATTAAGTGCGGAGTGAAGCGAAAGAGATTAAGTGTGAACACTGCCAGTTACGAGGGAGAATCATTGTAAGAAGTACCAAGAAGTCGGAAAAAGAAGCATTGGAAATAAAAGTAAGAAACTAAACCAATTGGACTTTTATATCAGCACCTGTCGAAAGTCGGCACCACTGCCCGGCAGGTTAAAGGACCACAAAGGCGGCACCTTGGTGCCCGTTGTAACTAGGCGAAAGGGATCCACCGGCGGCATTTTGCCGGATCCCGATAGTAAGACCACAAAGTCGGCAGATTCTTGCCCGTGGCACAATTGTCCGTGGACCTTCACGTCGAAGGACCAACGACAACAACCCCCATTGTTAGAAGCACTGTCAGTGATCTTTCTCGAGGAAGGATCTACGACATTAAGTTTGCTCTGGTATCCTACTGGAGGATACAAGATACAACATTTTGGCGCAGCCGGTTTTACGATCCGAGGATCGCTCCTTTAAACCAAGTGAAATAAAATGAATAATAGTATTTTTAAACAATAAAGAAAAGTATAGAATACAACAAACAAATCCGTTAGTATTTTTTAATAACAAATTAATTAATAGCAACCAGGCTAACAGCGATAGATGCAAGACAATAAATAAAATAGATTCTGCTTAATTGCAAGAAACTCATTGCAACAAAAAGTAGGTCACAAACTTGAGCTTGAACTTCAAGCAATGCCAGAAGTGACAAAATTGTTAGCGAGCGGCAGCTGGTACCAAAAAAGCTAACAAAGCAACAAAAACAAAAAGTACAGGGTGGCGCTGAATGACCGATATGGTTTGAATGTTTAATAACTTTTTTATTTAATGAATTATTATTATTTTTTTTTGGTGTTATAAAGTATATTTTATAAATATTTTTGGCTTAAGTATGAAAAATTATATCCCGCAAGTGTTGGCCGTTTCAATTAAAGTATTAATTGATTCTAAAAATATCCAAAATACATACTTAGAACAATAAGTATAGGATAATTAATGGCCGAGTCGCTACAACAACAAGCATATATAGCATTAGAAAAAGAACATAGGGATTTGAAGACACAGGTAAGAGAACTAGTGACAAAAGTTTGGAATATCCTAAAAAATATCGTTTCCAATAAAGAATATTTACAGTTGATAAAAACTAAAATAGACGCACTAGGAGAAATATCACGGTAGAAAAAGCAGACGCATTAGTAGAGGAATTGCTAGTGTTTTTAAAAAATATAATAGAAAATAAAAATAAAAGTTTAAGGGACTCTGCATCAGAAGTTAACGCGCTAAAAAATAAGTACGATACTTATTTAGAAGAAAAACAATTTCAAGAAGATATACTAAGGACTTCAGAAAACGAGAATGAACAACTAAGAAAATTACTAAATGACAAAGGATTAACCGAAGAAACACTAAATAGAATATTAAAACAAGGATTTGCACCGAACGCAAGGGAAGACTGTAGTTCTTTAGAAGAGGCAAATAGACGAATACAAGAGCTGAAAGAGCAGAATAGACTTTTAAGTCAGGAAATGTCGCTAGATCACAATCAGTCACTCTTTCATAAGGAACCAAATAAGTCCGCAGTTAGTCCGAAGGATTGCAATGCAAGGTCATTACAACAAATTAAGACAACAAAAGATCAAACCAAAATGGGTATAAGAGAGATAGCTAAAATTACAAATAGGCTACTACCGCTCTTTTCTGGAAGTGTATAAATTCGAAGTGTATAAATTCATAAACGGGTGCGAATTAGTCGCAAGAGATGTAGGTGCAGACAACATTCAGGACTACATAGACTGCATTAAGCAGAGGTTACATGGGGATGCCTGGGATTTAGTGACAACGCTTCAATAGCCTCGAGGAATTCTACCTCACAATAAAAAGGGCATATTTACCAACGGTATCCTTAGACTCAGTGTTAATAGACATCCAAAGTTGTAGTCAGTTACTTAGCGAAGATATACGACAGTTTGCAAGACGCCTAACCACCCTACGAAAACAGGCAGTAGAGATAATTCGAGCTGTATATAACGGAAACGGAGACATTTCACTTTTGAGTATGGTGGAAGGAGCCGTAGAGAAATCCTTTAAAACAGGGTTAAAGAACGCCACATTGAGAATTTATATGCTCAATGTTACGAAGAAAAACATCGAACAAATGGTAGAATTAGCCATAGATGCACTCGAAACCATAGAAAACAGTAGCCTCCTCCACGCAGACCCCTTAAACATTAATATGAATGCACCGCTCTTGCCACCATGCCGTATAAACAACAAGAGCAAATTCAACAGGGAAGTCAGGGCATAACTTCAGGAGAAAAAATTTCCAGGCAACCAACTTCGGTACAAAATACTACACAAGGAATAGAATAATTTGCTCATTTTGTAACAAGCGAGGTCATACCAGAGACGATTGTTTGACTCGCAATAACACGCCATATTGTCAGAAGTGTTTAAAATATGGACACGAGACAAATTGGAGGTGTGACAACAAGGTCAACAACAGAAATGGGTACAGCAGCAAAAATCAAAGGACTAACAACCAAAGTCAAGGAAATCAGTAATGGAACCGACCACATCAGAGTTGGTAATCTAACCAAAGAAACTTTACATTAGTAAATGTAAAGGATAACACAGTTTATGCTCACATATTAAATACGACAGAATATGATTATGAAATAAATAGCGAATTTAAACCAAAATTCACAAATCTCGACGAGTATACAATACAAAGTACTAAGTCAATTAATAGTATAGGCAAAATAGATACAAAAGGATAAATGAATTACTCAACGAAATTGAGTTAGATGAAAATTTAAATACGGAAGAAAGAAATTCCATAGAAGACATAGTAAAATCATTTCATGACGTCTTCCTATTAGACGGAGACGAACTTTCATTTACAAGTGTATTGTGAGGTTCGCCTGTCGATTCACCCTGTGGATCACAGTGATCCTAGTAAAATTCAGTTCACCCTGTGGAGGGCGATATTTCAATTTCGACCGTTTCGCCTTGCCGCATTGCAGATGTCGGTGTCTCGCTCTCCCCACCTTGTGTCGGAGAGAGAGCGGGTCCCGTAGCATGGCGTGATCTTAAGAACCAAAAGGTTTTTTGTATGAACTTTACATCACGCCATGCTACGGCACTTGCTCAGAGTGCCGACCATGGTGGGAGGGAGCGAGACAGCGAGATCTGCAATGCGGTCGATGGTTATGAAAAACGACACAGAAAGGACAGTTGGTTGCGAATGTTTGAGACGGCAGGCCGCTAGCCTAGAAGAAGTGTACACTGTGGCATGTGCAAATAAGTACTTTTAGATATTGAAAGAAATCGCTAGTTAGCAAACTTGTAATAAAGGGGTGGTACATCGCCAAAACGAGTTACCTGCTTTCACCAAATCATACAATTAATTTACAACATTGCAGTACATCAAAAAACTATACCAGCACCAACTAAAATAAAATATTTATATAACTATTTGAATGTGACAAGAACAACCACAGCAAATAAAATGAAATATATCATTCAAGAACAAAAACAACACCAACACCGATAACAACACCAACCACATAAACAATTGTAACAACAAAGTCAGTTTATATTATAAACTTTATATTGAACTTGTTTCGAAAAGAAATTTACATTGTACTCGTCTTGTTGAAATGGTGAAACATAATACATAAAAGTACCACAATAACAAAACCAACACAAACAATATACAAGATCAGCAAGAATTTAAGCAAAACTTTCAAAAGAAGAATTTTTAGTATGAAGACTTGTTTTTTTGTCAGGAAAACGCGCCAATAAAACTCGTTCCGAAGTTTCTATAAAATAAAAAAAAATAGGCATTTCGATTGCCTATTTTTAGAATAGTTAGTGAGAAGAATACTAAAGAATGAAGGAAAACCACTGTTCTTGTGTAGTTTGTGTTTCATTTCCATGCAACTGCAGGAAAGCGACGAAAATGCTAAACTTCTAGGTGCTACAATTAAATATAAAGACTATCAACTGAAGTCAGACTATAGTATATATAGAAGACTATAATATTTCGAAAAGCTTACTAAGATTCAAATCGTTCACACTCATTTGGAGTTACATATACGCGTATTTACTGTACTACTATGTTAATATACCCTGTTATTATACGTATGTACCTTTGAGGAGCCTAAGAATTGTGCAATATGTTGTGACGTAAACGAACACCAAAAAGGAAAACTTGTCAAATCAAATAAATAAAGTGAACTAAAGACACACTTGTTATACATAACCACAGTAAAAATCTAACCAACAAATACACTAAATGCCACAAATACAACACCAACAATAAATCCGGTTACATTATAGATTAAATAAATAAAGTGAACTAAAGACACACTATTATACCTACCTACATTAAAAAGATTGCCAACAACTATAACAAATGCCACAACTACAACAACAACAATAAATCCAATTTACATAATAGAATGTTAAATAAATAAAGTGAACTAAAGACACACTCTTTATACATAACTACAGTAAAAATCTAATCCACAACTACAACCAATGCCACAGATATAAGAACAACAATAAATCCAAATTGCATTATAGACTAAATAAATAAAGTGAACTAAAGACTCACTTTTTATACATACCTACAGTAAAAAGTAAACCCACAAATACAACAACAACAATAAATCCATTTATATAGTAGAATACTAAATAAATAAAGTGAACTAAAGACACACTTATTATACATACATAACTACAGTAATAATCTAAACAACAACTACAACAAATGCCACAAATATAACAGCAACAACAAAACCAATTACATAATGGAATATTAAATAAATAAATTGAACTAAAGACACACTACAGTAAAACTCTAACCAACCACCACAACAAAAGCTGCAACTACACCAGTAACAACAACTACACCAGTAACATCCACTACACCAGTACCAACAACTACAACAAGGTTTGACAAGTAAACAACGTTTGGACATCTGGAATGCCAGGTGACAATATTCATATCAGTTAAGGAGATATCGACAGTATACTACTAATCATAATCAGGTTGATTACACTTGAGTTAGTGGAGTTATATGAAAGTTGTATTTATGTAAACTATCGATATATTGTATAAATTATATAAACTTATGCGTTATTATGGTGTTAATGAAATATTTTATTATATGCGCATTTGACTAAATATTTTTTTTGAGGGGTACTATAATTTGTAACAAAATATCTACCAATGTACATTTAACTTTTTGAGAGTTACTTTAATTGTAACAAGGTATATATCAATGTATATTTAACTCTTTGAGAGTTACTTTAATTGTAATAAGGTATATATCTATGTACATATATTTAACTTTTTGAGAATTACTCATTACCATGGTAATAATAATTTTATAATTAAAGTGCGCATTATTTTATTTATTTATTTAAAAATTAAAACTAAGCCATAGGCTTTATAGTTTACATAACATTTTGGTAAATAATAAATAAATGATTAAATACATAGCAAAGTAAATATATTACTGTTGATTTTTTAGGAATTGAAGAATTTTGATTCTTGTTAAATGAATTGAATCAGAGAAGGTGATGTTGCAATTAACATAGTTGAAGTCGGCACAAGCATTCCTAAGTGGTTCGTGCTGGAGATAGTTTGATCGACAGAAACTCAGTTGTAGAAATTGAGGTCTTCTGGCTACACGGCGAGCTACATTAATATTGATGTTAGACAGAAGATAAGGATTGTCAATATGGCCATAAAGTAGCTTCAGCACAAAAATTGCATTCAACATAATTCTCCGATGAGCTAAAGACGGAAGATTAATGAGTTCCAAACGATAATTATAAGATGGTAAGTTCTGCAAATCGTTCCGGTAGATATTTCGTAAGCAAAAGAGTAGAAATTGCTTTTGAACTGACTCGATTTGAGAAATATAACAGTTGTAGTTAGGACACCACACAGGTGAGGCGTATTCCAATATAGGACGAACCAAAGAGGTATATAGAATCCGCGTTACTTGTGGCTCCATAAATTCTTTGGCCCACCGTTTAATGAATCCCAAAATGCTATAAGCCTTATTAGTTATGCGGTTGATGTGTATATGAAATCTGAGTTTTTGGTCCATAGTAATACCAAGATCATCCATATGCTCAAGAGAATCCAAATAGTGGCCTCCAATAGAATAGTTGACATTAATGTGGGCCGCACGATAGAAAGTCATTTGCTTGCATTTGGAAAGATTCAGCTTCATACAGTTAAAATTACACCACATGACTAAGTTGTCCAGGTCATTTTGAAGCAATAACGTATCCGTTTTATTTTTGAATGAAAGAAAAATTTTTAGATCATCAGCGAACATCAGCGTGTTACTGTTATGTATAACCGTGGGTAGGTCGTCAATGAAAATTAAGAATAATAAAGGTCCTAAGTGGCTACCTTGAGGGACACCGGAAGTAACAGGAATTGCTCTTGATTTTCTATTGTTTAGGAACACCATCTGCGTGCGACCTTGAAGGTAGGAGGCAATCCATTTTAACAAATTTTGTGGAAATCCGAACAATTTCAGCTTTAACAGTAGTAGCTTATGATTCACAACATCAAAGGCCTTAGCAAAATCCGTGTAGATAACATCCGTTTGATTGCCATATTTGAAATTATTAATTGTACGGAAGACGAAGTTCAATAGATTTGTAGTAGTTGACATACCCGGGCGAAAACCATGTTGAACAGGAGATAAAGCTGCATTCACTTGACGCGCAATTTGGTGAGTTATTATCTTTTCGAATAGTTTGGGCAGAGCACTTAACTTGGCAATACCTCGATAATGGGTTATATTTGATCTATTACCAGATTTATGCAAAGGAATGATGTATGAGGTCTTCCATGCGGCTGGGAAGTAACCGGTGCGTATGGATTGATCAAATATTGCTGTAATCGGAATTACCAATTCGCTTGCACAGTGTTTTAGGATGCAAGAAGGTAGATTATCTGGACCAGGGTTATAGGTACTCTTAAGATCCATCAGAAATTCGAGAACGACATTTTCATCAATAATTGGATGATCAATGTTCCCACAACTTATGGAATATGGATAAGTTGAGCTAAAGAATTTCGCAAACAATTCGCATATTGAATCTGCATCGCTAGCTTGGTTATCTTCAAATTTCATCACGGTTGGAAGTATATCGCTCCTCCGCTTAGAATTTATAAAGCTCCAAAAGTAGTTAGGATCAGATTTTAGTTTAAGTTTCATTCTTAATAGATAATTATTGTACGACTGCTTGCAAGCTATCTGATATCTATTTCGTATTGACGCATATTTAACAAAGCTGTCTGTTGTATGAAGATTACAGTGAATTTTATAAAATTTTGATTTTAGATTCCTTAGGGTGCGAACCTCCTTGGAAAACCATGTTGGATATAAGATGCTAGATACCTTTCGTTTCTCTACCGATAGTTTGAAACCGTCGTGAAGAATTTGGTTGAACTGAGCAACAGCATAATCCAGGCACGATTTGGTAGATGTCACGCTAAGTGATGATGCAAAGCTCCAGCTTACACCCCTTAAATAATTTTTCAGGTATACATAATTAGTCTTTTTGAAATAAAAGACAGTTTGTTGCACCATCAAGTTTCCAGGAGGTGGTAGATGCTTATTACAATTTTTAACACATAAATTCAATTCCAAGGCTGGATGATGAAAATCTTCAGGTAACAGGAGAGGGGTCGAACGATGTACTTCAACAATGTCCTTATCGTCAGTAAATATTAAGTCCAGCATACGGTTATTTGGGTTTCGAATATTATTTATCTGATATAAACCAGTAGAGGATAAGTTGTTCAAGAAATCAAAATTCGCGAAACCATATGTTGACGGTAATAAGACAGCCGGGTCATCAGTACTTTCCCAAAAGACACGAGGTATATTAAAGTCTCCCAATACAAGTAAACGATCATCAGGTAACATTCTGTTTACTAGTGAAGATATGCAATACGAGTGCAAGTTATAAGTCGTTTCACTAGAATTCGGTGGGATATAGGAGCAGGTGATATAGAAGGATAATAGCTCAGATTTAACATACACACAACAGAACTCGATCTCCGAGTCTATATCAAAGTGCACTTCCTCTGAGAAATACGACGATTTAACAGCAATTAAAACACCTCCACCTCTTGACAATTGTGTTGAACAAGAATTTCTGTCCTTCCGAAATACAACAAATTGGTTAGAGAATATTTCCAGATTTTGTACATCAGTTTTAAGCCATGTTTCAGTAAATGCAACAATTTCATAATCCAGACCAAAACTCATAGTATGAATATCTTTTAATTTAGTATTAATGCCACGTACGTTTTGATAAAAAATATTCAAATTATCGGTTAGAAACGAGTGGCTTAGTTTTTTGATGAAATGTTTTTATGTAGGTTACCATTATATCGTGGCAATGAGGTATTTCTTCTAGGTTCGAATAAATGAACAACGGCATTATCTGGCCAGAAGTTAGATTTAAGTACTTGACTTGTTAAGTGATCCGGTAAGTAAATTCTAAATGAAGATATAGTTCTCGGGTTATTAAATTTGTATTTAACAACAGATATACTCGTATCATTGAAGCCTAGCTTTGAAGTGATGTAGTTACGAATATCTTCAATTGTAGTATCAGCAGCAAATCGGGAGGCAAAGATAGATTTTCTCGGCTGAATCACCACAAGCTTCTTAACCGGTTCAATACCCTGAGCAGAGGTCCCAGCCTGTACGTTTAGTAGGCCATTATCTATTGGCCCCGATGGAGAACTACTAGATCCGCCAACAGAATTGAGTAGCGTTTCCGTGGTTATTGTCCTGGAAGCATTCGCACTGTCAGCCGGGCCATGCACAGCAATAGCATCTCGCGATTCTGTCTCAGAAGAGATCGAGGGAGTCAATAATTTCAGGTTTCAGGTTATTCTAGTAATTCAGGTTATTATAGTAGTATACAACTAAATATCCTACCTACTAAATATCTTAAACATATTAACAAATTATTAATACAAATTACTTCGTTATAAGATAAATTAAGGATTTTTTTTTATAAATAAACTTATATAATGAATAATATAATTCATGTAAGTATAAGTTATAATAAACTTATACTTATATAATAATGTATAACTAGATAAAGCAGAAAGATGTGTAGACTAGAAAGACATTTAAAATTTAACGTAAATAAAGATTCATTAGCTAAGTTTTTTTTTGGTTGTGATTAAATTTTTTTCTTTGGAACAGGAAGATGGATTTGATGATCGCTTAGATCCAGGCTGAGGAGCGGCCTCCCCTAAAACACACCCCCAAGCGACACAACGATTTTGGGGCCGATGCATCACGACATCGGAACCGGCCAGGTTGGGTGGGTATCGAAGGGGATGGAAACTTCCACTTAATATTCCCCCTCCTCTGTCCTCTCTCCTTCAAGACCCTCGCGACTGCCCCTTGTCATCCATGTCCGTCCGCTGGTCGTTTTTACGATTTTTTTTGCTCGGTTGTTTGAATGGCTGTTTAGCCAATGTAAGTCTTAGTTCCATATTCTGTTTATTTGTAACGGGGGCTCCTTTCCGTTGTTGGGATTCAAGAACCCCCCACTTTCCCTGAGCATGGCCGGAAGAACTGAGCCACCCTCAGCAGCGGAGCTTTTGAATTTTTTTTTGTGCGTAAATACCCTGTTCGTTACAGTATTAAAACACGAAATCCCTGGACACTTCGAATTCAATTGTATGCCATTTGAGCTAACAGGTGCTCCAGCAACATTCCTGAAGATAATTAATCATATCCTAACCGGTCTACAAGGGATAGACTGTTTTGTTTATCTAGACGATATAGTGATATACGGTAGAAATCTAAAACAACACCAACAAAGATTATGTTCAGTATTACAGAAATTACGGGAACACAACTTAAAACTGAATACAGAGAAGTGCAAATTTTTGAGAAAGGAAATAGTTTATTTTGGACATAAATGCTCGGAAAATGGTGCTTTACCAGATCCCTACAAGGTAGAATATTTGAAAAACATAGGAGTACCAAGAAACAGAAAAGAAGTACAAGCATTTCTTGGACTAATAAATTACTACAGGATTTTTATTGAAAACAGCTAAGATAGCGCTGCCAATTAACAAATTATTACGTAAAGACGCAAAATTTATCTGGACAGAAGACTGCCAGTAAGCATTTGAACGATTAAAAGAAGCAGTCATGTCACCGCCAGTGTTGGCATATCCAGATTTTTCGAAAGATGATGAAGCGTTAGGCGCGGTTCTTTCTCAAGGAGAAGTAGGCGAAGATAGACCAATAGCGTTTGCTAGCCGAGCGACACAGAAAAGAGATATTCAACAATAGAGAAGGAATTCTTAGCGATAGTTTGGGCAACAAAAAACTTCAGAGCATATCTCTTAGGGAGACATTTCAAAATTTTTACTGACCACCAGCCATTGAAGGGAATAGCCAATTTAAAGGGCCAAACTTCAAGACTGGCAAGATTTAGGCATAAATTATCGGAATACGACTTCGAAATTTTATATAAGCCAGGAAAGAAGAACTTATGTAAATGCAGACGCGCTAAGTAGAATTCCTCATGAGGAACACAAAACAATAGGAGCCGTACAAACACGGTCAAAAGCAAAAACAGATAACCAAGATCAACAACAAAAATGCCCATGGTGTTAACAGATACACCAATGCGGCCATTCGACAAAGTTTACATGGATATAGTAGGTATTCTACCAGAAATTGTATCCGGTAACAAATATATTTTAACATTCCAAGATGATTTTTCAAAATTTATGGCATGTACAGCTATCCCAGACGCGGAAGCAAGTACTGTTACCAGGGCTTTCTACGACGAAGTAATTACGCGTTACGGGATTCCGAGAATTTTAATTACAGATAACGGAACTAATTTCATTTCAAAATTGTTCTCAGATACATGCAAATTGTTAGGTATTAAAAAATTACATATTACCCCTTACCATCCACAAGCTAATGGTTCATTAGAAAGAAGCCACAGACCTTTAGCAGAATATTTGCGTAGCTTTGCGAAAGAAGACGGGTAAAATTGGGATCACTGGTTAACTGCAGCGATGCATGTTCACAACCACACATCCCACGTTACGACTAAGCAAACATCGTTTCGCACTCTATTCGGATTTGATAGAGATGCCGACCAACTTAAAAAGAAAGTGTAGTCCGGTGTATAACCCGAAGACCCGAATAAAGTTTTGAAATTTCAAATACAAAGAGCTCATGAAATCGTGAGAAAAAATCAGGATTTAGCGAAACAGGTAGCTAAGATACAGTATGATAATAAATTAAATTTAGTAGAGTTTAAAACAGGAGATAGTGTATTAATTAAGAACCAAACTAGGAAAAATAAGTTTTCTCCAATATGGATAGGGCCGTATAAAGTAGTAAAGATTAAAAGTCCAATTACTACAGTTTTAAATATTAAGGGAAGGGAGAAAGCTTTCCACAATAACTTACTTAAATAATATAATAGTAAATAAGAAAATAGGTTTAGGAGTAAATTAGATAAAGTTATTTACAATAGTCACCCTATTAGAAGTAGAATAGAATAAATATACATAAAATAGTATAGTATGAAAATAACATCTTTAAGTTTATTACTAATAATTTAATACTATTAATTTTAAATTGATTTTAATCTTACGGTTGAATAACGAGTGAAATTCAATAAATTTCAAAACGAAGGTCACAAAGAAAATCAGAATAACGTTTCAATAAGCAACAACTTGTTTATTTAAGCGTAAAAATATAAGAAAAGAAAACTTATATAGTAATAAAATAAGTTCGTAGTTAATATTTGAGACATTTCTTTTGAAAATTAAGAATTGAAATTAAGTGTAGAATTAATTGAATTAAATTAAGTGTAGAACTGGAACACGAGCAAAATGCAGTGTCAATTTAAAACAACAAAGAAACACCAAAAAAAAACAATAATGAATGACTCCAAAATAATCAAAACAATAAGAAAAAGAAATAAGATTTGAAGACACAGGTAAGAGAACTAGTGACAAAAGTTTGGAATATCCTAAAAAATATCGTTTCCAATAAAGAATATTTACAGTTGATAAAAACTAAAATAGACGCACTAGGAGAAATATCACGGTAGAAAAAGCAGACGCATTAGTAGAGGAATTGCTAGTGTTTTTAAAAAATATAATAGAAAATAAAAATAAAAGTTTAAGGGACTCTGCATCAGAAGTTAACGCGCTAAAAAATAAGTACGATACTTATTTAGAAGAAAAACAATTTCAAGAAGATATACTAAGGACTTCAGAAAACGAGAATGAACAACTAAGAAAATTACTAAATGACAAAGGATTAACCGAAGAAACACTAAATAGAATATTAAAACAAGGATTTGCACCGAACGCAAGGGAAGACTGTAGTTCTTTAGAAGAGGCAAATAGACGAATACAAGAGCTGAAAGAGCAGAATAGACTTTTAAGTCAGGAAATGTCGCTAGATCACAATCAGTCACTCTTTCATAAGGAACCAAATAAGTCCGCAGTTAGTCCGAAGGATTGCAATGCAAGGTCATTACAACAAATTAAGACACCAAAAGATCAAACCAAAATGGGTATAAGAGAGATAGCTAAAATTACAAATAGGCTACTACCGCTCTTTTCTGGAAGTGTATAAATTCGAAGTGTATAAATTCATAAACGGGTGCGAATTAGTCGCAAGAGATGTAGGTGCAGACAACATTCAGGACTACATAGACTGCATTAAGCAGAGGTTACATGGGGATGCCTGGGATTTAGTGACAACGCTTCAATAGCCTCGAGGAATTCTACCTCACAATAAAAAGGGCATATTTACCAACGGTATCCTTAGACTCAGTGTTAATAGACATCCAAAGTTGTAGTCAGTTACTTAGCGAAGATATACGACAGTTTGCAAGACGCCTAACCACCCTACGAAAACAGGCAGTAGAGATAATTCGAGCTGTATATAACGGAAACGGAGACATTTCACTTTTGAGTATGGTGGAAGGAGCCGTAGAGAAATCCTTTAAAACAGGGTTAAAGAACGCCACATTGAGAATTTATATGCTCAATGTTACGAAGAAAAACATCGAACAAATGGTAGAATTAGCCATAGATGCACTCGAAACCATAGAAAACAGTAGCCTCCTCCACGCAGACCCCTTAAACATTAATATGAATGCACCGCTCTTGCCACCATGCCGTATAAACAACAAGAGCAAATTCAACAGGGAAGTCAGGGCATAACTTCAGGAGAAAAAATTTCCAGGCAACCAACTTCGGTACAAAATACTACACAAGGAATAGAATAATTTGCTCATTTTGTAACAAGCGAGGTCATACCAGAGACGATTGTTTGACTCGCAATAACACGCCATATTGTCAGAAGTGTTTAAAATATGGACACGAGACAAATTGGAGGTGTGACAACAAGGTCAACAACAGAAATGGGTACAGCAGCAAAAATCAAAGGACTAACAACCAAAGTCAAGGAAATCAGTAATGGAACCGACC
Organism: Myopa testacea; assembly: GCA_949629155.1. Classification (NCBI taxonomy): domain Eukaryota; kingdom Metazoa; phylum Arthropoda; class Insecta; order Diptera; family Conopidae; genus Myopa; species Myopa testacea. The sequence continues at coordinate 24,177,844 of OX451346.1, read as the reverse complement.
ACATCAGAGTTGGTAATCTAACCAAAGAAACTTTACATTAGTAAATGTAAAGGATAACACAGTTTATGCTCACATATTAAATACGACAGAATATGATTATGAAATAAATAGCGAATTTAAACCAAAATTCACAAATCTCGACGAGTATACAATACAAAGTACTAAGTCAATTAATAGTATAGGCAAAATAGATACAAAAGGATAAATGAATTACTCAACGAAATTGAGTTAGATGAAAATTTAAATACGGAAGAAAGAAATTCCATAGAAGACATAGTAAAATCATTTCATGACGTCTTCCTATTAGACGGAGACGAACTTTCATTTACAAGTGTATTGTGAGGTTCGCCTGTCGATTCACCCTGTGGATCACAGTGATCCTAGTAAAATTCAGTTCACCCTGTGGAGGGCGATATTTCAATTTCGACCGTTTCGCCTTGCCGCATTGCAGATGTCGGTGTCTCGCTCTCCCCACCTTGTGTCGGAGAGAGAGCGGGTCCCGTAGCATGGCGTGATCTTAAGAACCAAAAGGTTTTTTGTATGAACTTTACATCACGCCATGCTACGGCACTTGCTCAGAGTGCCGACCATGGTGGGAGGGAGCGAGACAGCGAGATCTGCAATGCGGTCGATGGTTATGAAAAACGACACAGAAAGGACAGTTGGTTGCGAATGTTTGAGACGGCAGGCCGCTAGCCTAGAAGAAGTGTACACTGTGGCATGTGCAAATAAGTACTTTTAGATATTGAAAGAAATCGCTAGTTAGCAAACTTGTAATAAAGGGGTGGTACATCGCCAAAACGAGTTACCTGCTTTCACCAAATCATACAATTAATTTACAACATTGCAGTACATCAAAAAACTATACCAGCACCAACTAAAATAAAATATTTATATAACTATTTGAATGTGACAAGAACAACCACAGCAAATAAAATGAAATATATCATTCAAGAACAAAAACAACACCAACACCGATAACAACACCAACCACATAAACAATTGTAACAACAAAGTCAGTTTATATTATAAACTTTATATTGAACTTGTTTCGAAAAGAAATTTACATTGTACTCGTCTTGTTGAAATGGTGAAACATAATACATAAAAGTACCACAATAACAAAACCAACACAAACAATATACAAGATCAGCAAGAATTTAAGCAAAACTTTCAAAAGAAGAATTTTTAGTATGAAGACTTGTTTTTTTGTCAGGAAAACGCGCCAATAAAACTCGTTCCGAAGTTTCTATAAAATAAAAAAAAATAGGCATTTCGATTGCCTATTTTTAGAATAGTTAGTGAGAAGAATACTAAAGAATGAAGGAAAACCACTGTTCTTGTGTAGTTTGTGTTTCATTTCCATGCAACTGCAGGAAAGCGACGAAAATGCTAAACTTCTAGGTGCTACAATTAAATATAAAGACTATCAACTGAAGTCAGACTATAGTATATATAGAAGACTATAATATTTCGAAAAGCTTACTAAGATTCAAATCGTTCACACTCATTTGGAGTTACATATACGCGTATTTACTGTACTACTATGTTAATATACCCTGTTATTATACGTATGTACCTTTGAGGAGCCTAAGAATTGTGCAATATGTTGTGACGTAAACGAACACCAAAAAGGAAAACTTGTCAAATCAAATAAATAAAGTGAACTAAAGACACACTTGTTATACATAACCACAGTAAAAATCTAACCAACAAATACACTAAATGCCACAAATACAACACCAACAATAAATCCGGTTACATTATAGATTAAATAAATAAAGTGAACTAAAGACACACTATTATACCTACCTACATTAAAAAGATTGCCAACAACTATAACAAATGCCACAACTACAACAACAACAATAAATCCAATTTACATAATAGAATGTTAAATAAATAAAGTGAACTAAAGACACACTCTTTATACATAACTACAGTAAAAATCTAATCCACAACTACAACCAATGCCACAGATATAAGAACAACAATAAATCCAAATTGCATTATAGACTAAATAAATAAAGTGAACTAAAGACTCACTTTTTATACATACCTACAGTAAAAAGTAAACCCACAAATACAACAACAACAATAAATCCATTTATATAGTAGAATACTAAATAAATAAAGTGAACTAAAGACACACTTATTATACATACATAACTACAGTAATAATCTAAACAACAACTACAACAAATGCCACAAATATAACAGCAACAACAAAACCAATTACATAATGGAATATTAAATAAATAAATTGAACTAAAGACACACTACAGTAAAACTCTAACCAACCACCACAACAAAAGCTGCAACTACACCAGTAACAACAACTACACCAGTAACATCCACTACACCAGTACCAACAACTACAACAAGGTTTGACAAGTAAACAACGTTTGGACATCTGGAATGCCAGGTGACAATATTCATATCAGTTAAGGAGATATCGACAGTATACTACTAATCATAATCAGGTTGATTACACTTGAGTTAGTGGAGTTATATGAAAGTTGTATTTATGTAAACTATCGATATATTGTATAAATTATATAAACTTATGCGTTATTATGGTGTTAATGAAATATTTTATTATATGCGCATTTGACTAAATATTTTTTTTGAGGGGTACTATAATTTGTAACAAAATATCTACCAATGTACATTTAACTTTTTGAGAGTTACTTTAATTGTAACAAGGTATATATCAATGTATATTTAACTCTTTGAGAGTTACTTTAATTGTAATAAGGTATATATCTATGTACATATATTTAACTTTTTGAGAATTACTCATTACCATGGTAATAATAATTTTATAATTAAAGTGCGCATTATTTTATTTATTTATTTAAAAATTAAAACTAAGCCATAGGCTTTATAGTTTACATAACATTTTGGTAAATAATAAATAAATGATTAAATACATAGCAAAGTAAATATATTACTGTTGATTTTTTAGGAATTGAAGAATTTTGATTCTTGTTAAATGAATTGAATCAGAGAAGGTGATGTTGCAATTAACATAGTTGAAGTCGGCACAAGCATTCCTAAGTGGTTCGTGCTGGAGATAGTTTGATCGACAGAAACTCAGTTGTAGAAATTGAGGTCTTCTGGCTACACGGCGAGCTACATTAATATTGATGTTAGACAGAAGATAAGGATTGTCAATATGGCCATAAAGTAGCTTCAGCACAAAAATTGCATTCAACATAATTCTCCGATGAGCTAAAGACGGAAGATTAATGAGTTCCAAACGATAATTATAAGATGGTAAGTTCTGCAAATCGTTCCGGTAGATATTTCGTAAGCAAAAGAGTAGAAATTGCTTTTGAACTGACTCGATTTGAGAAATATAACAGTTGTAGTTAGGACACCACACAGGTGAGGCGTATTCCAATATAGGACGAACCAAAGAGGTATATAGAATCCGCGTTACTTGTGGCTCCATAAATTCTTTGGCCCACCGTTTAATGAATCCCAAAATGCTATAAGCCTTATTAGTTATGCGGTTGATGTGTATATGAAATCTGAGTTTTTGGTCCATAGTAATACCAAGATCATCCATATGCTCAAGAGAATCCAAATAGTGGCCTCCAATAGAATAGTTGACATTAATGTGGGCCGCACGATAGAAAGTCATTTGCTTGCATTTGGAAAGATTCAGCTTCATACAGTTAAAATTACACCACATGACTAAGTTGTCCAGGTCATTTTGAAGCAATAACGTATCCGTTTTATTTTTGAATGAAAGAAAAATTTTTAGATCATCAGCGAACATCAGCGTGTTACTGTTATGTATAACCGTGGGTAGGTCGTCAATGAAAATTAAGAATAATAAAGGTCCTAAGTGGCTACCTTGAGGGACACCGGAAGTAACAGGAATTGCTCTTGATTTTCTATTGTTTAGGAACACCATCTGCGTGCGACCTTGAAGGTAGGAGGCAATCCATTTTAACAAATTTTGTGGAAATCCGAACAATTTCAGCTTTAACAGTAGTAGCTTATGATTCACAACATCAAAGGCCTTAGCAAAATCCGTGTAGATAACATCCGTTTGATTGCCATATTTGAAATTATTAATTGTACGGAAGACGAAGTTCAATAGATTTGTAGTAGTTGACATACCCGGGCGAAAACCATGTTGAACAGGAGATAAAGCTGCATTCACTTGACGCGCAATTTGGTGAGTTATTATCTTTTCGAATAGTTTGGGCAGAGCACTTAACTTGGCAATACCTCGATAATGGGTTATATTTGATCTATTACCAGATTTATGCAAAGGAATGATGTATGAGGTCTTCCATGCGGCTGGGAAGTAACCGGTGCGTATGGATTGATCAAATATTGCTGTAATCGGAATTACCAATTCGCTTGCACAGTGTTTTAGGATGCAAGAAGGTAGATTATCTGGACCAGGGTTATAGGTACTCTTAAGATCCATCAGAAATTCGAGAACGACATTTTCATCAATAATTGGATGATCAATGTTCCCACAACTTATGGAATATGGATAAGTTGAGCTAAAGAATTTCGCAAACAATTCGCATATTGAATCTGCATCGCTAGCTTGGTTATCTTCAAATTTCATCACGGTTGGAAGTATATCGCTCCTCCGCTTAGAATTTATAAAGCTCCAAAAGTAGTTAGGATCAGATTTTAGTTTAAGTTTCATTCTTAATAGATAATTATTGTACGACTGCTTGCAAGCTATCTGATATCTATTTCGTATTGACGCATATTTAACAAAGCTGTCTGTTGTATGAAGATTACAGTGAATTTTATAAAATTTTGATTTTAGATTCCTTAGGGTGCGAACCTCCTTGGAAAACCATGTTGGATATAAGATGCTAGATACCTTTCGTTTCTCTACCGATAGTTTGAAACCGTCGTGAAGAATTTGGTTGAACTGAGCAACAGCATAATCCAGGCACGATTTGGTAGATGTCACGCTAAGTGATGATGCAAAGCTCCAGCTTACACCCCTTAAATAATTTTTCAGGTATACATAATTAGTCTTTTTGAAATAAAAGACAGTTTGTTGCACCATCAAGTTTCCAGGAGGTGGTAGATGCTTATTACAATTTTTAACACATAAATTCAATTCCAAGGCTGGATGATGAAAATCTTCAGGTAACAGGAGAGGGGTCGAACGATGTACTTCAACAATGTCCTTATCGTCAGTAAATATTAAGTCCAGCATACGGTTATTTGGGTTTCGAATATTATTTATCTGATATAAACCAGTAGAGGATAAGTTGTTCAAGAAATCAAAATTCGCGAAACCATATGTTGACGGTAATAAGACAGCCGGGTCATCAGTACTTTCCCAAAAGACACGAGGTATATTAAAGTCTCCCAATACAAGTAAACGATCATCAGGTAACATTCTGTTTACTAGTGAAGATATGCAATACGAGTGCAAGTTATAAGTCGTTTCACTAGAATTCGGTGGGATATAGGAGCAGGTGATGTAGAAGGATAATAGCTCAGATTTAACATACACACAACAGAACTCGATCTCCGAGTCTATATCAAAGTGCACTTCCTCTGAGAAATACGACGATTTAACAGCAATTAAAACACCTCCACCTCTTGACAATTGTGTTGAACAAGAATTTCTGTCCTTCCGAAATACAACAAATTGGTTAGAGAATATTTCCAGATTTTGTACATCAGTTTTAAGCCATGTTTCAGTAAATGCAACAATTTCATAATCCAGACCAAAACTCATAGTATGAATATCTTTTAATTTAGTATTAATGCCACGTACGTTTTGATAAAAAATATTCAAATTATCGGTTAGAAACGAGTGGCTTAGTTTTTTGATGAAATGTTTTTATGTAGGTTACCATTATATCGTGGCAATGAGGTATTTCTTCTAGGTTCGAATAAATGAACAACGGCATTATCTGGCCAGAAGTTAGATTTAAGTACTTGACTTGTTAAGTGATCCGGTAAGTAAATTCTAAATGAAGATATAGTTCTCGGGTTATTAAATTTGTATTTAACAACAGATATACTCGTATCATTGAAGCCTAGCTTTGAAGTGATGTAGTTACGAATATCTTCAATTGTAGTATCAGCAGCAAATCGGGAGGCAAAGATAGATTTTCTCGGCTGAATCACCACAAGCTTCTTAACCGGTTCAATACCCTGAGCAGAGGTCCCAGCCTGTACGTTTAGTAGGCCATTATCTATTGGCCCCGATGGAGAACTACTAGATCCGCCAACAGAATTGAGTAGCGTTTCCGTGGTTATTGTCCTGGAAGCATTCGCACTGTCAGCCGGGCCATGCACAGCAATAGCATCTCGCGATTCTGTCTCAGAAGAGATCGAGGGAGTCAATAATTTCAGGTTTCAGGTTATTCTAGTAATTCAGGTTATTATAGTAGTATACAACTAAATATCCTACCTACTAAATATCTTAAACATATTAACAAATTATTAATACAAATTACTTCGTTATAAGATAAATTAAGGATTTTTTTTTATAAATAAACTTATATAATGAATAATATAATTCATGTAAGTATAAGTTATAATAAACTTATACTTATATAATAATGTATAACTAGATAAAGCAGAAAGATGTGTAGACTAGAAAGACATTTAAAATTTAACGTAAATAAAGATTCATTAGCTAAGTTTTTTTTTGGTTGTGATTAAATTTTTTTCTTTGGAACAGGAAGATGGATTTGATGATCGCTTAGATCCAGGCTGAGGAGCGGCCTCCCCTAAAACACACCCCCAAGCGACACAACGATTTTGGGGCCGATGCATCACGACATCGGAACCGGCCAGGTTGGGTGGGTATCGAAGGGGATGGAAACTTCCACTTAATATTCCCCCTCCTCTGTCCTCTCTCCTTCAAGACCCTCGCGACTGCCCCTTGTCATCCATGTCCGTCCGCTGGTCGTTTTTACGATTTTTTTTGCTCGGTTGTTTGAATGGCTGTTTAGCCAATGTAAGTCTTAGTTCCATATTCTGTTTATTTGTAACGGGGGCTCCTTTCCGTTGTTGGGATTCAAGAACCCCCCACTTTCCCTGAGCATGGCCGGAAGAACTGAGCCACTCTCAGCAGCGGAGCTTTTGAATTTTTTTTTGTGCGTAAATACCCTGTTCGTTACAGTATTAAAACACGAAATCCCTGGACACTTCGAATTCAATTGTATGCCATTTGAGCTAACAGGTGCTCCAGCAACATTCCTGAAGATAATTAATCATATCCTAACCGGTCTACAAGGGATAGACTGTTTTGTTTATCTAGACGATATAGTGATATACGGTAGAAATCTAAAACAACACCAACAAAGATTATGTTCAGTATTACAGAAATTACGGGAACACAACTTAAAACTGAATACAGAGAAGTGCAAATTTTTGAGAAAGGAAATAGTTTATTTTGGACATAAATGCTCGGAAAATGGTGCTTTACCAGATCCCTACAAGGTAGAATATTTGAAAAACATAGGAGTACCAAGAAACAGAAAAGAAGTACAAGCATTTCTTGGACTAATAAATTACTACAGGATTTTTATTGAAAACAGCTAAGATAGCGCTGCCAATTAACAAATTATTACGTAAAGACGCAAAATTTATCTGGACAGAAGACTGCCAGTAAGCATTTGAACGATTAAAAGAAGCAGTCATGTCACCGCCAGTGTTGGCATATCCAGATTTTTCGAAAGATGATGAAGCGTTAGGCGCGGTTCTTTCTCAAGGAGAAGTAGGCGAAGATAGACCAATAGCGTTTGCTAGCCGAGCGACACAGAAAAGAGATATTCAACAATAGAGAAGGAATTCTTAGCGATAGTTTGGGCAACAAAAAACTTCAGAGCATATCTCTTAGGGAGACATTTCAAAATTTTTACTGACCACCAGCCATTGAAGGGAATAGCCAATTTAAAGGGCCAAACTTCAAGACTGGCAAGATTTAGGCATAAATTATCGGAATACGACTTCGAAATTTTATATAAGCCAGGAAAGAAGAACTTATGTAAATGCAGACGCGCTAAGTAGAATTCCTCATGAGGAACACAAAACAATAGGAGCCGTACAAACACGGTCAAAAGCAAAAACAGATAACCAAGATCAACAACAAAAATGCCCATGGTGTTAACAGATACACCAATGCGGCCATTCGACAAAGTTTACATGGATATAGTAGGTATTCTACCAGAAATTGTATCCGGTAACAAATATATTTTAACATTCCAAGATGATTTTTCAAAATTTATGGCATGTACAGCTATCCCAGACGCGGAAGCAAGTACTGTTACCAGGGCTTTCTACGACGAAGTAATTACGCGTTACGGGATTCCGAGAATTTTAATTACAGATAACGGAACTAATTTCATTTCAAAATTGTTCTCAGATACATGCAAATTGTTAGGTATTAAAAAATTACATATTACCCCTTACCATCCACAAGCTAATGGTTCATTAGAAAGAAGCCACAGACCTTTAGCAGAATATTTGCGTAGCTTTGCGAAAGAAGACGGGTAAAATTGGGATCACTGGTTAACTGCAGCGATGCATGTTCACAACCACACATCCCACGTTACGACTAAGCAAACATCGTTTCGCACTCTATTCGGATTTGATAGAGATGCCGACCAACTTAAAAAGAAAGTGTAGTCCGGTGTATAACCCGAAGACCCGAATAAAGTTTTGAAATTTCAAATACAAAGAGCTCATGAAATCGTGAGAAAAAATCAGGATTTAGCGAAACAGGTAGCTAAGATACAGTATGATAATAAATTAAATTTAGTAGAGTTTAAAACAGGAGATAGTGTATTAATTAAGAACCAAACTAGGAAAAATAAGTTTTCTCCAATATGGATAGGGCCGTATAAAGTAGTAAAGATTAAAAGTCCAATTACTACAGTTTTAATTATTAAGGGAAGGGAGAAAGCTTTCCACAATAACTTACTTAAATAATATAATAGTAAATAAGAAAATAGGTTTAGGAGTAAATTAGATAAAGTTATTTACAATAGTCACCCTATTAGAAGTAGAATAGAATAAATATACATAAAATAGTATAGTATGAAAATAACATCTTTAAGTTTATTACTAATAATTTAATACTATTAATTTTAAATTGATTTTAATCTTACGGTTGAATAACGAGTGAAATTCAATAAATTTCAAAACGAAGGTCACAAAGAAAATCAGAATAACGTTTCAATAAGCAACAACTTGTTTATTTAAGCGTAAAAATATAAGAAAAGAAAACTTATATAGTAATAAAATAAGTTCGTAGTTAATATTTGAGACATTTCTTTTGAAAATTAAGAATTGAAATTAAGTGTAGAATTAATTGAATTAAATTAAGTGTAGAACTGGAACACGAGCAAAATGCAGTGTCAATTTAAAACAACAAAGAAACACCAAAAAAAAAACAATAATGAATGACTCCAAAATAATCAAAACAATAAGAAAAAGAAATAAGAGAAAAGTTGTTACATGCATACCTAAAAAAAAAAAAAAATATAAAGAAATAGAAACTATATAAAGTACAACTAATAATATTAAGAGATAAGTTAAAATATGTACATTTAAACCGAAATTAATGAAAATAAAAAAGGCATAAAAACAGAAAAAAAATAATTACATTAATAAGGCACTATTAAAAAAATTTTTTTTTGCACTTTTCGAAGAAAATATTTGTAGTTAATAGCCTAACAAATTGTATTTAACTTGAATAACGTCGATATTTATTGCTAATTAATTAATATTTCTAAATTAAAATAATATGCGCTACGAAAATGACATCAATTCTTCTTAATTGCAAACAAATCGAATAAGAATATATTGTAAGAGAAAAAAAAAGAAAGAATATAGATAAAAAATTGATAGTTAATTGTAATAACCGATAAAAGAAGAATCCAGCATGCAGAAAAGCTGACCTGAATGCCGATGTACACCCATCACAACGTGTAGCTGGAGCAACACATTATACACATTAGCTGCAACGGCTGATCATCTTAGCGATAGCATCCAAAACGGCAACCGTCACAATCAAAAATAGGATTGAAAGCGTCAAAGAGGTATAACAGCATCAAGAGTTGAACCTGAAAATTACTGTATGATAGTGGGGGCAAATAAACAGTACCGTCAACCATTCGAGAACACAACACCCACGATAAGATAACTAGATGGTGATCCCGCGGAGAAAGTTAGAAATTCATCGGCAGATGCAATAGAGTAGCAGCTCAGCAGCGAAATCATAGTCAATCATGATCGTTTTAAGCCAATTTTATCAACAAATCAATGCAACAACATCAATTGTTGTTTTTCTTCTAGATTCAATTTTTATTAAAGGCTAGCGAACCCCCTGCACACTTCGTAGTGCAAAAAAGAAAATAAAGAAATCAATTCGAATTCATTTAAATCAGTGATAAAATGCTTTTATTGTAATGCTCTGTGGTAAACAACATTTGTTGTTTTTCCATTTTCGGTGTAAATATACAAAACAGATGGTTTGCCAACGAGCGAACAGGCTACATACAACTGTCCATGTGAGAAAACTGGATACTCTACATTCACTCCACAAATTCCTAAGGATTGGCCTTGCGCCTTATTAATGGTAATCGCAAACGTAAGGCGAACAGGAAACTATAGTCGTTTAAATTAAAATGGCATATCAGACGGAATCATTGGGATGCGTGGAATGAATACATCTTCGCCTTTGAATTTTCCAGTTAAAATAGTAGCTTCAATTACATAAGCCATCAACCTTTTAATAGCAAGTCTTGTACTATTACACAAACGGGATTGATTGATATTGTGAAGCATAATAATAGTGGCTCCAACTTTCAATTGGAGATTATGCGGAGGCAAGCCTGGTAAGTCCAACGAATTCAAAAATTCTGTTGGGTAATTCACAACATCTTCTTCATTGGTAACAGTATCCACAGACTTATACGACACCAATTCGCCAGGAATCTTTGACTGTATAGCCATGTTTAATTCAGTAATATCTTTGTTCTTTGCCGCTAAAATTGCTCTGTCACTCAGCCATGCATGGCATGTATATTGTTGTGCTATGTTAGTGAAAACACATTCAATCAATTCCTCTTTTGACTGTACGAAACGGCAAAAGTCATTTGGCAATGTTATCAATTCAGTGTCATCAACAGGCATTGCATCATTCCCAATTTTCAGCAATTGCTTAGAGAACTTATCAGCAGATGGATTATTCTGCAACTCAACACGAACGTTGGTAGTGACTTCCAATGTTTTAGCAAATCTCCATAAATATGAAGACTTTAAGCAAGCGTTAACTTCATCGGCAGCTGTCGATCTAGGAATAACGGGCAATGTTTGCCTAAAATCTCCTGACAATGAAATCAACGCGCCACCAAACAACTCTGAATTATCTCGGAGATCTTTCATTGTTCTTTCCAAAGCTTCAACGAATTTCTTATTCGCCATAGTGCATTCATCCCAAATAATGATACCGCAACGTTTCAATAATTTTGCCGTTCCAGATGAATTCGAATGAAGGAGTCTGTGTCCATATAATTTAGCTTGAGGTTTGTTGAGAATTTAGGAATCATGTAATCATAGTGGATCATACATTTTCCACTTTGACAATTCCAACACAACAAACCCCAAGTAAATTGGTTTATTATAGACTGATCGAGCTCTACTCATTTGAATTGCCACCATTTCTTCAGTGAAGTATGATACACTGTGAAAATTGGGCTTAGCAATCAATGCGCGAGCTCCTAAACGTCTTCCTCTACTCTCCCATTCAGTTGCAATTTTTACATCTTTCCTCTTGTCAACATTTTCCATCGTCTTTCCATATACGGCATTACTCAATAATTTGAAGAAATTTTTCTCAAAATTATTCTTAGCCAAGGTTTTATGATGAGTATTGAGATCGATATACTGCTTTAACCAACAAGACTGTTTATACTTTAAAACTCTATGAATTTTAGAAAGCTTTAATCCATTCTTCAGACATTGCTGAAGATTCTGATAGTGAATTGTATAAGCAGTCTTGTCGGATAAATCAGTTATCAGCTTCGCAAATTTACCATTTGGAGATTTTTTATTTTCTGCGCAAAATGGTAAATCATTGTGAGCGTCATGCAAATTAGTTGGATAAATTAAATCCACTTCCAGAATATAGCCGAAAGATAAATTTTCGGGGATTGATTGTACATCAAATTCTTCAGCATTTGGAATCCACTCAAAACCACCATAAGGGAAATTTTCAAAAATGTCTGTTAAAACAAGAACATCCGTTTTCAGATATAAAAGCATGTAGTCGTTAAGAGTTTGACAATTGAGTGTTTGCCAAACCTTAACGGCGTGTTCATAGTCGTCAACCGAACATTGCTTGTTTGTTAAGCGACTGAAGAATTCCTCTCGAGAAGGAAGAGAAGTTTCTTCAAGTCGCTCTAATGAATTTAGGTATTCATACGGGAATACACATTTTCTTGTTAAAAGACTAAATTCATTATTGCTTGGATACATTTGGTGGATTGTGTGGAAGTCTGACGCTGTTAAATTTGATGCTAGGTCATCCAAACTTGCGGCCATAAACCGGAAGGATTCTAAAAATCTCAACTCAATTGTCTTTTTCTCGCTAACTCTGATATGCTTTGAAAGAGAGACGTATAACTCCTTGTTCATAGGAATCACATTTATATCCCCATCAATTAAATTTAATTCCTTGATGAACAATGGCAGTCATACCCGGAAAAATTATGAAAGAATATGGGGACAAAACTTGCAATTTGGAATTGTAGGTTGCAGCTATTGTGGGCAGGACCCCTATATTGTCCAGTAAGGTGGCAATGATCCGCCACTCTGTCTGCACCCAATTCCAAATTGCAAATATGGCAGTTTTTGCATTGACTTTGATGCATTGACTGCTGAGGAGTTAAGGAGGCCATCGGTGTTATAACACTCAAATACTTATAATATACATCTAAAATATCCCTAACTAAAAATTCTACGAATTTTGTGGGAGCATCCTCCCCCGAATAAATTACAAATTTACTTAACCTATTATCATAACTACAATGAATGTTATAGCTAAAGGCCACAGGTATATGCTTACTAACTAAATTATTGCTATTATTACTACTACTATCTACACTACTTAAAATACATTCGAAGTCTGCATAGACAACGAATGGTACTAAGAGCTTACGCTCATAATTCTTAAAACCTATGGTCGCCTTATTCTGCTCCAGCATAACTGTGACGACCTTATTACAGTTATGCCTGCCCATGATGTCGCCGCTTCTGGAGTACTGCAGGCAGCTGTTGCAGAAGTATGCCTTGCAGTTTTGCTTCGTAAGTTGGGAGCGTGCCAGTTTACAGAAATTATGTAAAATAAAAGACAAAAAAAGAAATGTGTATAAGTATAATACATTATATTGTTATAAAACAAATTTTATTGAAAAAACAATAACAAACAGAAATAAATTTAAAAACAAAAAAAGAAATATTTATAATATTTTTATAACCTACCTTGAAATATTTTTAATCCACACATAGTGGAATCGATCCATGTCCTGAATAAGAAGCATATTGATGTGATATTTTTTTTCTACGTTGGTGCTATAGTATGGGCCAACTATAGCACTAATATCTTCATCAAACCCAAAAACATTGACGCTTATATCGGCATTAAGCCGTTCGAAGCGTTCAATGTCTTTGAGTGCTAGCGGAAATGCTAAACACCCAAAGTTTACAACCATTCCATTAGATAGACTTATCTCGCTACCTTCGATATTCCGAATATTGTAATTTTGGGGCCTTTCTGCATGAATTTCAGTAGGGCTCAGCGTTGCAATCACTGCCCATTTAAAACAATAAACATCATTGTTTTGGATGTTGATGCAGGCATGCTTCTTATTCAGGACTGCTGGTAGGGGGATATATGAGGAGCCCTTCAATGCCCTGTATTGGTTAATGTTCACTTCTAGATGAGATATCCGCGTCAGGCTCCAGCCACTGTCTCGCTCTTGGAATTCGCTTATCTTTTTCCCTAAGCTAGCGAACATCTCATCTAGGACTGGCATTATTTGCTCCTCCAGCTGAACTATTGTCATGTTTGTCTGAAATGATTTCAAGTCCACAATCATTTCAGCGTCAGTCGTGATTTTAATAAATTCACAAAACATTTCCAAGTTGAACTTGTACGACATGTGCTTTTCGAGGCTAATCTGTAGCTCTCGGCACATGTCGTCTTTTCCGTTCTGGAAAAATGTTTCCGGCACAAGGGTACCTTCATCCTTATTTTCGAATATGAAAGATTTTATTCTTTCATTGAAGGTACCCTTTAAATGTTTCAAACTGCTGTTTGTGGATACACAGCAGTTTTTCTTGTGCCTGTTTGTCCTGACGTGATAGGACCAATTCTTTGCAGCTATACTTTCCATACATCCTGCGCAGTAGGATGTTGTAGTGCTTTGAATTGTCCTCAGTTCAGCTGAAGTACCAGCTCCCATGTTGCCATGCATTTTCTTTTCGCACTTATGTGCTTGCAACATATAATTGCGGGCAAACTCTCTATTGCAATCATTGCATTTTAAGAGTTTTTCCGCATGCATGGTCTTAGCGTGCCTTGAGAGGCTACGCTTGGCGGTAAAAGATGCGGAACAATCCTCGCATATAAATTGAACTTTTGTATTTTCCATTTTGTATGTGAAAAACGTGTGTGTGTGTGTGTGTGTGTGTGTGTTTTGAATTTCGATTCTAAAAATAAACAAAAAAAAAAATAAAAAACTAAGTAAATAAAAATATATAAATGATTAAAAATATATTATAAACTATAATAATATGCATACACATTATTTGAAAAAGGAAATAATTAAAACAAACAAATTTTAAAAAATATATAAAAAGGTAAAATATAAAAAAGTAGAAAAATAAAATATAGAAAAAAATTTAAATGCAATATATGAGAAAATAAAAAAGGAAAAATAATTAAAACAAACAAATTTTAAAAAAATATATAAAAAAGAAAAAATATAAAAAAAGTAAAAATAAAACATAGAACAAATTTACATGCGAGAAAATAAAAAAAGGACAAAAAAAAAAAAACAAATTAATCAAAAAAAAAAATTCAAGTTATAGAAATTATAAAATAGCCAAAAAAATTTTTTTAAATTAACTATTTAAAATATAAAATTTAAACAAAGAAAGAATTAATTAACATATATGTAAAGATATTGAAACGGAAAATAATTAAAACGAACAAATTTTAAAAACTATATTATATAAAACGGAAAAACGAAAAAAAATATAAAAAGTAAAAAAGTAAAACAGAACAAATTTCACAATATTGATTCGAAAATCAAAATGGAAAAAATTAAATTAACTATTAAAAATATGAAATTTGAAATCCAGAAAAATAAATAAAACGTTAAAAAAGTGAGAATCTAAAAAAAGTAACAAACATAACAGAAAAAATTTAAATAATATACTTCTAAAAAGTAGAAAATAATAACAGAAAAAAATGTACAATCTATATTCGAAATAAAATGGAAAAATAACTACATTAACTATTAAAAATATAAATGTTTAAAAACCATGAAAAATGTTGAAAAAATATAAAAAGTAAAATTCTAAGCAATAACAAATATACAGAAAAATTTAAATACTATACTTCTAAAGATATTAAAATGAAAAATAATTAAAACAAACAATTTTTAAAAATATATAAAAACGAAAAATAAGTAAACAAAAATTAAAATTAAACAATTAATTAATTAAAATAAGTAAACAAAACTTAAAATTAAACATTAATTGTATCGTACCCTGACAGAATCTGATTTTGTCAGGGCCTAGATCACAATACCTTTTTTATTATAAAGGTGGTTAGGTTCCACCATTCGTTATGGCGATCAGATGTCGGCCAAAGTGTTTTCATATTAATTTTTTCCCTATTAATTGTATCGTACCCTGACAGAATCTGATTTTGTCAGGGCCTAGATCACAATACGTTTTTATTATAAAGGCGGTTAGGTTCCACCATTGGTTATGGCGATCAGATGTCGGCCAAAGTTTTTTCATATTAATTTTTTCCCTATTAATTGTATCGTACCCTGACAGAATCTGATTTTGTCCTGGCCTAGATCACAATACCTTTTTATTATAAAGGCGGTTAGGTTACACCATTGGTTATGGCGATCAGATGTCGGCCAAAGTGTTCAGTACCCAGTTCCTTGAGAACTCTTTACTCACCAAGTGAATGTCGGATTCTGACTTGCTCCTGAAATGTAGCATCTATTTATACGAAAAAATCGTTCGCTAGATTCGAAAAATGGAAATTATTTGTAAACACCTGCTCACGTTGGACATTTTTTTTCCCACGGAAAGGGAAAGAGTCCGCAGAGTGTGATAAGTGCACATTTACCGCAGCGGTACAACAATCACACACACACACACACACAGCAGGAGGCCAGCGTACCCAAAACGATCACGTTGCATAGTGCAGCTGGCGATAAAAAAAGGTTGATTTGGGTTGCTATAAATTAACAATAAATACCACAAAAACACCGCAAGGAAAACTCCTACAACAACAGCTTCGAGTATTCCATTCGTCCGCCTGTAGATTATCCCCTAAAATGCCAACCGAACCGTAATTTACGACTTTATTTAATTGAAATTCCACAGAACTTCGGAGCCAGATTGTTGCAGCTGGCGATAAAAACCCCGAAAATGATAATGGTGCATTTTCATGCGTGTACAAACACGTGCATGTTCCCTACTATCACACAACAGGTGATCAAAGCCCCGAAATTACTACTGTGTACCCAAACACTCACGCCTCATAGTGCAGGTGCTGATAAAAAAAGGTTATCCCATTAAAATGTCAACCGAACCTTAATTTACGACTTTATTTAATTGAAATTCCACAAAACTTCGGAGCCAGATTGCTGCAGCTGGCGATCAAAGTACCGAAGTGAATCATCCAAAAATTATAATAAATGATTAAAAAAGTGAATCATCATCAAAATTAAAAATTCAAAAGCAAAAATATTATAATTATAAATAAATAAATAAATAAATAAATATATAAATATAAATATATATATAAATAAATATAAATATAAAATATAAGTTATAAATTATAATAATATACATACAAAACACTTGATCTTTAAATCTGCTATCACACAGCGGGCGAATCATCCCCTAAAATAAATAACAACAACAACAACAACCGCATAGCAAAAGTTCTAACTTCTACAATAGCTTAGCACTTTACCGATATACCAAACACACGTCATATAAAAAAGTCTAAAAAGTATGCTACGCGTTTTTTCCCCTTTACTCTTAGAACAAAGAAATTTCTAGCAAAAACAGACTAAAAAGTATGCTATACTACAAACTTCTCACTAACGCCATCTACTTCGGTATAGCAAACGATCGGCATTCCTAAGTCTGTATCACGGACACAAGCCTAAATTAACATTCCAAAGCACTTATTCACGATGGCCATCTGGTGGATGATAGCATAGTTACAAACCTATCGGCTAAAAGACAAAAAAGCTTAAGTCAATATCACAGACACAAGCCTAAATGAACATTCCAAAGCACTTATTCACGATAGCCATCTGGTGGACGATAGCATAGTTACAAACCTATCGGCTAAAACACGAAAATTACCCGAGAAAACACACCTAAAACCATCTTTTAGCAAAGACACAATCCTAAATGGCTAAAAATGCAATAAGCATTAAAAAAACCCCTAAAACTATACTTTAAGCAAGGACACAATGCAAAATATAGCAAAGGCACAACCCAATTTTTAGCAAAGACACACTCCTAAATAACGCTCCCAGTAGCACCCACGTTTCCTTTGTCCCAGAACCCGCCTATAACCACTACTGAGGTCTAATCTATATTTAGCCTATGCTGGGAAGATAACAATTCAACCCTTATTCTATCGTGGGAAACTATTATTCTTAATTTTTTGGTCTCACGCAGGAGTATGTTTCTTATCTTTAGTGGACTGTATTTTTAGAATATAAGGTTTGTGTTTTATTTACATATTCTTAATAACCGCTCTTACTAACCGCTTGTCTACCACGATTCCTTTAGCGGTTAATGTCTTGTATACTTCTCTCAGCTCGTTCCCGGCATGTCCACCAGGTAAGGCTAGTTTTGAAGGCAGTTGTTTCTTTATATTCTCTAGTTCATGTTTCAGTTGGTTTGGCTTTAATAACTGCGAATTTATATGTCCGTGGTTTATGTCGATCAAAAGGCTAATTATTGCTGATTGGATGCTGCTACATTTATCAATAATCGCATTCAGCTGTGATGTTAGTAGTTGAAATATCAAAATACTTTTATCTTCATTCTGTTTTTTTATGGATTCGTCATAAAATATTTGCAACTGTATTCTCAATTTATTGAAGTTGGTGTTGATGTCTTCCGTAGTTTTCTGCACGATGTTGACCGTAGAATCGATGATGGAAGTCTGCTGCTTGACGTACATCTTTATGTTCTTTTGGCTCTCTAAAAGATCTCACATGTTTTGCTCCATAAAATCTCTATCATCGGCGTCCATTATTCCAAAGAGAATATGGTATAACGAACCAACGAATTCAAAGGGGGCTCTTTTCGCCCGTTTATCTCTTACCAGGAGTTCATTGTTTTGTTTAAGGAAGGTGTAGCGGCGTTCCATGTAAGCTGACATAGCTTTGCATGCTTCTTTGTAGTTGCCTAAACGAAAGCATTGTTCGTTGAGCCTGTGAAGGAAATCCGGTATGGTTTCCATCTCTTCCATGTATGAATCTAAATCAAAATATATAATGAGATTCCATTTAGAGATTTCTACGCTGGTTTCTCTAATTTTATCGAAATAAATTGCAGTTCCCTCATGGAGTGGTGATATGGTTGCTCCCTTTAGAAAGGCAGCCGCTTTTATTCCCTTTGCTGACAGCATGAAGAGGAGAAGGAACCAAAGGCTCATGTAGTTTAAGGTTTTCCATTTCTTTGGCCTTAAATATGTTAGGTTTACCGTCTGTGCCCTTTCTTCATTTGTCGGTTGATTATCAGCAATACCTAGTGGACAAATTTTACTGATTGGTCGTTTTAATAATTTCCCGTTCAGCTTTAGGGTTATCACTCTTGTCTTGTCGTCTTTTCCGGGATGAACATCTGTAACTCTACCTAGTGGCCATCTTGTAGGTGGGGTATTTTCTTGTTTTATTATTACCACTTCTCCAACTTTTATGTTTTCTTGCGGCCATTTCCATTTGTTCCGCTGCTGCAGAGTTGTAAGGTATTCTTCCTTCCACCGAAGCCAAAAATCTCTCTTAATTTTTTGAATTACCTTCCATCTATCTAGTGAACTAATGTTGGTGTCGGTGGTTGCTTCAGGGCATTCGAGGATTGGCCGTCCAATTAAAAAGTGGCCTGGTGTTAAAACGTCTATTTCTTCGGTGACATTTGTGGTCATTGCACATAATGGTCTTGAGTTTAGCACCGATTCTATTTGAGCTAATAGTGTTGCAATCTCCTCGAATGTTAACTTGGTTTCTCCAATCACTCGTTTTATATGATGTTTAACTGATTTTACTCCGGCCTCCCATATTCCTCCCATGTGAGGAGCTCCCGGCGGTATAAGATGCCATTGAATGCTTTCGTCTGCTAGTACCGGTGCTTTGGAAGCATTATTCCTTAGTGCTTTCTTAAATTCAAAGTCCAGTTTTTCTTTAGCTCCTATAAAGTTGGTTCCGTTGTCGGAATATAAGTGGCTACTCTTACCTCTTCTTGCAAAAAATCTCCGCAACGCTGCTAAAAATGCCTCTGACGTAAGGTCGCTCACGGCCTCCAGATGAATAGCCTTTGTTGCCAAGCACACGAATACTGAAATATACCCTTTATATGCCCTTTGAAACTCTGATATGGATAGGTCCCGCGTAATCAATTCCTGTATGTGTGAATGGGTGTGACATTGTTACTCTTGGTCCTGGGAGGTTTCTCATTACTTGTGAGATGTGCTCGGAACGATATCGGAAACACCTTGGACATGATCGGACGTATTTCTTCAGTGAATTTTTCATCCCAATAATCCAATATTTGCGCCTTATTACTGCCTCCATTATTTTAAGGCCTCCATGTAATGTTGAAGCGTGTACTTCTTGAATTAGTAGATTAGAAAATCCACCTTTTTCCAATATAATTGGGTGTTTTGTGTTAAAGGGTAGATCTGCATTTTGCAATCTTCCGCCAATGCGTAAAATGCCCTCATTATCCAGGAATGGATACATGTTTGCAATTTTGCTGTGTTTGTCTACGTTTTTTTTCTGTTTCAGAAGTTTAATGTCGATGCTGAATTCTTTTAACTGTTGATGTTTTATTAAAATTGTTTCAGCTTTCTGAAGTTCTTTCACTTCTAAACACCCTTTTGACTTCACTCCCTTGAGTATATTTATAAAGCGAAGTATGTATGCCACAACCCGTTTTAGTTTTGATAGGCTTGAATATTTACTCACTAAATTTGTAAGAAACTCATATTGCTTAGTCTGTAGAATGCTTATGAGTACTATTGCGTCTTCTTTTACTTCGTTGACTTGTTTTGGCCATCGACTTTCCGGTTCAGCAAACCAGGTTGGACCCTTCCACCATAAATCAAGGTTGTTGAGTTTCGCCGCTGAAATTCCCCTTGATGCCACATCAGCTGGGTTTTCTTTGGTTGAAACATGTCCCCATTGCGCCTCTGGATTAAGGGTCCTTATTTCTTCTGTTCGGGATCGTACAAATTTATCCTTACTTTTAGAGTTGTTGATCCATCCCAATGTGATTGAGGAATCGCTCCATGCGTATATTTTTGTATTATGCTTTAATATTTCTTTTATTTTATATAACAATTTAGACAGTAGATGAGCTGCACATAGTTCCAGTTTCGGTAAAGTTTTCCGATTTTTAATTGGATTTACCTTCGTTTTTGATGTGATGAGAGTGATGATTGTGTCTACTTTCGCATATATAACTGCTGCATATGCTTTTCCTGAGGCATCAGCAAACCCATGCAGTTCTAAATACTTATTTTTGGTTGTTTTAATCCATCTAGGTAATTCCACTTTCTGAAGCTCCTTCATCTCTTGTCTGAAGATATCCCATTCTTTTTGCAGATCTTCTGGTAGTTCAAGATCCCAATGTGTTTGCGTGATCCATAATTTTTGAATAAATAATTTTGCCACAATAGTTACTGGAGATAGCAAGCCAAGAGGGTCGAAGATTTGTGCCAGATATGATAACGCCTGCCGTTCTGCAATCGTTTGCTGTGATATTCATACTAAACTTTAAAATATCGCGTTCCGGTTCCCAATGCAAACCGAGAGTTTTTACGGTCTCATTGTCATTTATCGGAAAATTTGGTTGTCATCGAGTATGGTTATGTGCTGTAGAATTTCGGAATGATTTGAGCTCCATTTGCGTAGCTTGAGTCCATATTTATTGAGTTGAGCTGTAACTGATTTTTGGATTTCAATACATTCTTCTAAAGTGTCAGCCCCTGTCATCGAATCGTACATGTAAAGATCATCCTTGATTATGTTGTGTGTTGTCTTATCCTTGGCGTTATTAGCGATCTCGTGTAGCGAACGTGTTGCCAAAAAGGGTGCAGATGCTGTGCCATACGTTATCGTTTTTAACTTATATTCCTTTATTGGATCGCTCTTGTTTTCTCTCCATAGAATATGTTGGTAAGCTTGGTCTTCCTCTGCTACTTCTATTTGTCGAAACATCTTTTCCACATCTGCGGTTATGACATTTTGCCAAGATCGCCATTTAATTATTATGTCATAAATGTGTTTCTGAAGTCTCGGTCCTATCAGCATTACGTCGTTTAAGCTGCTGCCGTTGGATGTTTTAGCAGAGGCATCAAATACAACTCTTAATTTTGTTGTTAGACTTGTATTGCGGATTACTGGTTGATGAGGCATATAATATTTTCCCATTCGTAACTTTGTAGCCTCTTCCATATGTCCCAACTCTAAATATTCTCTCATGAATTGCACGTACTCATTCTTCAATTGACAGTTTCTGTCAAATTTCCGTTCCAAAGTTAATAACCGGGCCATTGCTTGATTTCTAGAGTTACCTAAATTCATTTCCTCTTTGAAAGGTATCTTTACAATTATTTTGCCTGCTTTATTAATTCTTGTCGTTTCGTTGTATAATTTCAGGCATCTCTCATCTTCTTATGTTGTGGGGGTCGTCGTTGGTATATCCTCCAGCTCCCAGAATCGTTCCAGATTTGTTGGTGCTACTGATTTCTTATTGTTGTTTGTTTTCCTTTCAATGATACCGGACAGAATCCACCCGAGTTTAGTGGCTTGTGCAAGCACTCCTTCCCTTTTCTCGATTCCTTCGTCGAGTATTGCTCCATACAAGTCGCTTCCAATCAGTAAGTCAACTCTGTCTGACTTATTAAAATAAGGGTCTGCCAAAATTTGATTTTGCCACTGCTCGATATTATACGTAAACCTTTTGTGGGGCTTCGATCCAGTTAATTGGGGTAAAACATGTGCTTTGGTTTGTACAGCGGAATTACTTACGAATCTCGGCTTTATTTCGATTGTGACTTTGCTTTTTGATGATCCCACATCTGAGTTTCCAAGACCTTGAAGTTCAGTTCTAATCTTCGTGCGTGGTAGTGATAGGATTTGAGCTGCTTCTTCTGTTATTGTTGTCATCTGTGATCCTTGGTCGATAAGGGCACGGAGCAAAATATATTCACCATTGTAAGATTTTACCTTTACCATAGCAGTTGCAAGAAGGATAGTCGGTGATGGTTCGTTGATGACCATGGTTGTAGTTTTGTTGGACTTCTCCGTGTTATCTTGGAAGTCTTTGTGAAGTAAGGTGTTATGTCTCTTTCCACATTGTTTGCATTTGTTTGCTGTGCTGACACATTTGGTGTCTGTTTTGTGATTGATGCAAAGAAAGCAAAGTTTGTTGTTGTAAGCAAACGCGCGTCGGTTTTCTATGGTTAATCCTGGGAATTTTCGGCAGACTGATGTTTCATGTCCTGTTATATTACAATAGAGACATATTTTTTGAGATAGCGTATATGTATTTGTATTCGGCTTATTATTCCTGTATGCAGATCCAGGGTTATTTTTGACGAAGTTACTTGATTGCTTTTTCGACACTGTTTTTATTGTTTGGTAATGTGATTCCAAAAAGGAGAGTACATCGTCTAGAGTTTGGATCTCTTTTGTTTTACGAACATTTTGTTCATACAATCGTAATCCGTCCTTATCTAGCTTGCGGAAATGATTCGGGCTATTATTGGATCGGATTTGTCTATATTTATTTGCAGACCTTTTAGAGCATGTATGCATTCATTTGTTGTATCGAGCAATTTTTGTACACTTGCTGCAGACTCGCTGTTCACTGCAGGTTGAACAAACAATTTATCTACCAATGTGGTAAATAGAACACGGCGATTTTCATACCTTTGTCGTAATATTTCTATTGCCGCTTCATAATTGTTGCTGCTTACTGTTAGGTGTTGAATTAATTTACTTGCTTCACCTCTAATCATGGTTTTAAGGCGGTACATTTTTTCCACCAGCGAAATATGCTCGACCTCATGAATTAGTTTGTTGAAGAGGTCGTAAAAGGATGACCATTCATTGATGTCTCCGTAAAATGGCGGTGTCTTAACTTCCTCCAGTTTTAATGTGCTTGTAATTGGTCTAATTTCAGGCGCATCTATTTCCCGTGCTACGGCCTTTATTGTTGCAAAATAGAGTTGAAAAATATTTTCAAATTCTGCATCTATCGAACTTGTATCTCCGTCTCCGTCTATTCTTGTATAGGCGTTCTCAATCGCTGTGAATCTTTTTGCTAGAGTCTCTTTAATTATGGCCAGTTCTGAGCGTGACGAATTTTTTAAATCATTTAGCGTAGTGCTAAGGAGATGCTCCATATTTTTTATTTTTGTTGACAGTTGTCTGTGCGTATTTGCTTTAGATTTTGCTGCGTCGTCTTCCTTAGATGGGATGGAATCACCGATTTGTTTATGCAGTACTATCTTTTTTACTGCCCCTTGGTCCGATGTAACAGCTAGTGATTCTGGCGACGAGGAACTTCCTATTTCTTCCATCAATTTTACGGTTCTTCGGTAGATTTCTTCAACTGCACTGAAGTAGTCCTTGTTGAAGTAGTCGTCATCCGTTATTCCCGCTGCCAGTAGGCTTTGGTGATGTTTTTGGAAAGAATGCCATAACATTCTTACATGATTCATTTTTTCATCTCTAGTAGCCTTACGAAGCTTTCCTTCCTGACACTTTTCTGTATAGGCAGACGATTTCTTCTCCTATCTGCTTCTGTTTCTCGTACAATTTTTGTCGATCCGACATGATTTCTGGTTTCTGATTTACACTCGTTGCACTAAGCAACAACGACACTTTACACTGGTGTCTAAGCCCCAGATACGCTTACACTTGCCCTTACTGGTGTCTAAGCCCCAGTTACGTTTACATTTGTTTCACTTACTGGTGTCTGAACCCCAGATACGCTTTACACTTTTTGCACTTACTGGTGTCTAAGCCCCAGTTACGCTTTATAACGAACAATATGTTCACTTAATGTTAAACAACTTCTGAGTCTCTTTCCACTAATGGGGAAAAATACAGAAGAGTTTTTGTTTTTATTTTCGAACCTCTTACCACTGGTGGGGGAAAGTTCGAAGTATTTTGTTAATAATTCCTCTCTACTTTAGAGATTTTGGAATTTTTAGTTAACAATTTTAATAATGGTGGGGTTACCACTGGTGGGGGAAAATTCTGAGTGTCGCTTCGAAGGACCAAAATGTAAATTAAAACACTTCAATTGAATTTCGTTGAGAAACTGATTTTATTTTACTAAAACATCTTCTTATATAGTCTTAGTCTAAGGTGGTCTTATTTATATAATCTTAGTCTTAGGAGGTCTAATCTATATTTAGCCTATGCTGGGAAGATAACAATTCAACCCTTATTCTAGCGTGGGAAACTATTATTCTTAATTTTTTGGTCTCACGCAGGAGTATGTTTCTTATCTTTAGTGGACTGTATTTTTAGAATATTAGGTTTGTGTTTTATTTACATATTCTTGTGTTGTTTTATTTACATATACTTGTGTTCATATTTGAATATATGTACAATCCTCACTAGATGTCAGGTTGTAATTTGTTTAATTAGAATGGTAATACAACTTTGAATGTACACTTTAATTACAAGTAGTGTCAAAAGTAATTTTAAATTAAAAAATATCAAAGCAATTAAACATTCAAAAAACTAATAAATGAATAATTTGCTTATCTTCCTTATTGCGTATTTGCAACTAAATTAATTATTTCTATCCCGCGGCTCCGCCCGTGTTAAATAGTTCGCGAAATATAAGGCGCAAAGAATTCCAAGGAAGGATATTTTTCTCTTGTAGGATGATATTGAAAATCAACCAAGAGTTATTCAAATATACCCACAGAATATATATAGTTTAGACCGGTCCTTATTTCTTTTTTTTCGAATTCGTATGACGGCAAGCGCTAAAACCATTTTATTTGATCCTAAAAATACACAAAAAAAATTTGAGCTTGATTGGACAATTTTTAGCCGTGCCCCCGCCAACATTGAAATGTTTTTCCCCGGTTTTTCTTGAAATGTATCTGGCAGCCCTGTTGGTAAGTACTTATTGAAATGTGTGTGTGTGCGTTTGGCAAATGTGACACACACTCTCTCTTTTTTTGTGGCGGCCCAGTACTGTGTTGTTGTTGTGTACGTCTGACGAAAATTCGCATAAATAAATCATTTTGTATTGCAACTTTCACACGTGGAGATCGACGAATTTAGTGAAATCGTGAAGTTCAAACAAAAAAATTTAAAAGAATATTGTCCAAAAGATTAACTTTAAAAAATTGAACAAATAAATTTTAAAATTAAAAATCCAAAGCGATGACAACCAAAAGATTTCGATCGGATGATGATATTATGTTAATTGGCGTAATTGACCACCAAATTACTGGAGCTAAATTACCAGGAAGAAAACAAGTGCTACAAGTTTTATTTTATAATTTAAGAATAGTTGGTTTAAATTTAAGAGAAAGTTCTAAATTAGTTGTTGCTGAGGTTAGTACGTTTTGGCAAAAAGCACGAATTCCAACACACCATGAAAAACACTGCATTGAGAAGCTGGAAAAATTATACAACGAGTGGAGAGATATTACAAAGCATCATGGTCGAAAAACAGAATGTCAAAACAGGAAAGAAACTGAATTTCAAGATAAATTACATGATTTATTCGATATCGCACACGCAAACGCGATAGAATTAATTAAAATACAAGAAGACAAAGAGTTCTTAAAAAAGCAACGAGAAAAAGGCAGACCAGGTTGTATGCTAGGAACGGATAGAATTGTCATGCAGAAAGAAAAGCGAAAGGCAGTCCAGAAATAACAAGAAAACCAGCGTCGAATAAAAGAAGATGAACGAAAAGAGTTATATGAACAACATACTCAAAGAGGTATACAATTAAGAATTATATCTTTTAAGCAAATCAGAATTATTGTTGTAAAACATGATTGACATTGACGACGAAAACGATATTGAAGTTGTAGCATCAACATCAGCAGGAAATGCATATCCAGGTATATCAGGTATATCCAGAGGTAAAACAAATTTGTTTACACCAAGACTGCTTTCAACTTTGGATAAGTGGAAAATCACTGATGGTGCTGCAGTTCATATCCTAAGTGCAACTGCTGACGCGTTGGGCTATGATATCGAAGATCTTATACTAAATCGTTCATCAATTCGTCGAATGCGTCAGACACATCGTGCAACAACAGCACAAAACATTGCAGCAAACTTTGATGTAAGTACTGTAATGTGTTTGTGTTTTTCCCTATGCTTCTTTTTTTATGTTTTGAGTATAAATTAAGAAACTTGAGTTTTTTTTTCCAGATTCCACGTAGTTTTGTTTTGCATTGGGATGGTACAATGTTACCAGAAATTAGTGGCAGGGAAAAAGTTGATCGCTTGCCAATCATAGTCTCATCTCAAGGTATCGATAAACTACTTGGCATTCCAAAGTTAAAATCTTCGAGTGGAAAAGAAATATCAGATGCCGTGTTTAATTCAATAAAAGAATATGAAATGCTTGATCGAGTTGAAATTATCTGCTTCGACACAACTGCTCATAATACAGGAGCACAAAACGGTGCTGCTGCTCTGCTTGAAGGAAAACTAGGTCGCGATTTATTATATTTTCCCTGCAGACACCATATTTACGAGTTGTTGATCCGTAAAGTGTTTGAAATTAGAGTGGCTACTACAGCCGGTCCAGAAGTGCTAATTTTTAATCGCTTTAGCAAATACTGGAATAATATTGACAAATTAAATTATAAGAGTTGTTTAGAAGATGAACACATTATTACAGTATTGACAGCTGAAGAACGTGGAACAATTTTAAATTACTGTCTAGATAACTTAAAACAAGCTCATAGCAGACGCGACTACAAAGAATTATTACAATTAGTTGTCAGTTTTCTTGGTGGTACGGTGCCGAATTTTAACACCTTTCGTATACCTGGTGCAACTTCTCATGCTCGATGGATGTCAAAATCTATTTATGCACTTAAAATGTATTTGTTTCGTAATGAATTCAATATGACCAAACAAGAGCTAAACGGTATACGTAGTGTCTGTCTGTTTATAGTTCGTATTTATGTAAAAGCCTGGTTTGGATGCACTAAAGCAATTGAAGCACCAAATCAAGACCTAAATTTAATTAAAAATATTATAGCTTATCCTGAAAGGGATATAGCTCTTGCTTTGCTACAAAAAATAAGCAATCATTTGTGGTATTTGTCGGAAGAAGCAGTCGGTCTTTCATTCTTCGATCCTAATGTAAGTGTTACAATTAAAAAAGAAATGGTTCAGGCAATTAATGTTAAAGCAAATACAGAAAAATGCAAGCGAATAATAACTAATCCAACAAATATCGACACATTTGCGCAAAAAGATTTAAGCGATTTTGTAAATTCCAATACACACGCGTTCTTTGATGGCTTAGAAATTTCAAAAGAATTTTTGCAAGTCGATCCGTCGGATTGGAATGAAAGATTTGACTACGCTCAGGGATCACAAATTTGTAAAAACTTATCTGTAGTAAATGATGCAGCTGAAAGAGGCGCCAAATTCATTACAGATTATAATAATAAATTAACCCACAATGAAGAGGAGAAACAATTCCTTTTTCAAGTGGTTAAAGAATATAACATGAATTATCCCACTTTTAAAAAGACTTCACTATTAAATTAAAATAATATTAATGTTACTATGAGTATGTAATTAATAAAAATATTTCAGTTTATTCTTACTTTTGAAATAAATGCAAATAAAATAAAAAAATATATTTTTTTTTGCCTTATTTCTCATAATAAAAACAAAAAGGTGCTTGGGGCACGGCTAAAAATTATCCAATCGTTGTCAAATTTTTTTTTATGCTTTGTGAGACTAAAACGAATATTTTTAGCGCTTGCCGTAACATATATTCGAGAAAATAAATTTGTCCATATAAATAAGGACCGGTCTAATATAGTTGTATGGGCGCCATACCCAATTATTTCTTTTTACTGATATTTTGTACTTTACTTTACTTTTTTTATGTATATTTTACTTCCCGTACGGTAAGTCAAGACAAATGTTTTGCTATAGACACTCGTCCATGTATTCTTTGGCTCCTTAATAAAAGAACGATCTTAACAAATAATCACTTCCAAATAAATAATATCAATAATATTTTACTACAGCTAATTAAGTAAATAAAGATAAGTTTATTATACACATTAATTGATAGTCTTGCCATATTAGCACTAGATAGTAATAGATAGTAGCGCATAATATTAATGGTTAGTAGTTGTAACAGGCCGGTTCTGGGACAAAGGAAATCGTGCGAGCTAATGGAAGCTCAATTTAGGTATGTATGTATGTCTTTGCTAGAATTTGTTTGTGTCATTGTTCATATGCTGGTTGTGGGATATATTTAAAAACTAGATGGTGCTAAAGAAAGTGCTAAGCTAGAGGGAAGACGTTGTGATATGTTTTCGTTGTTGATATTTATTTTAACAACGAATGAATCATTTTGGGGAATGATTCATTACGGTACTGTTATCGCCCGTTATGTGCTAGTAGATTTAAAGATCAAGTTGAATGTTATGTTTTTCTTGGTATTTAAACGTTGTAGTGAAGGAGCATGGATTGGAACTGCAACTTTCCACCAAAGTAAAAACTCTAGTCAGGACAGTCAGAATTTCTGATGATATGTCAGGATTGGAAAAGCCGCAGAAATTCGGTTACTTAATTTAATAGATACTTAATTTAATACCCATCACATGGTAAGGAAAGCCATAAATGGCTTTAAACCGTTCAAGGCACCAGGAGCGGACGGCATCTTCCCGGCAATGATTCAATGCTGTGAAGATGCCCTGCAACACAGACTAGCCTCACTATTTACGGCATGTATACAATTAGGGTATACGCCGAAGGCTTGGAGACAGGCGAAGGCAGTCTTCATACCCAAGCCAGGGAAAGAGGACTATACCTCACCTAGGGCATACAGACCAATAAGCCTGACATCATTCATGCTCAAAACCATGGAGCGCATTTGCGATGACATGATCAAGGAGAGCATTCCAAAGGAAGCATTGACCTACAAGCAACACGCTTACGTCAAAGGCAAATCAGTAGAAACTGCACTACAGGAGGTAGTGTATAGTATCGAAAAGTCCTTGGACTTTAATGAATACACTCTCGCCGCCTTTGTGGATATCGAGGGCGCTTTTAACAATGTATCCACTGAAACCCTTATAGGATCCTTAAGCTCATTTAATGTGGACCGGTCCATCTTGAGATGGATACAACACTTACTGAGCTATAGGTACATAAGATGTGAACAATGGGGCATAACGGTGAAGGGGAGAGTATTACAGGGAACACCGCAAGGGGGCATTTTGTCACCACTGCTATGGGTCACTGTAGTTAACAGCCTCTTAAAGACGCTAACGGAGGAAGGCCTCCAAGTGGTGTGCTATGCCGACGACATAGTAATTATAGCCACGGGTAGGTTCCCTCAGTATTTATCAAGGAGAATTCAGGTGGCACTGGACAAAGTCGTCGATTGGACCAGACCCAGGGGCCTAAACATAAACCCTGAAAAAACGGATATATGCTTATTTACCAGGAAAAAGAATATTCCTAATTTTGATCTTCCTGTCCTGGAAGGCACAGAGTTGAAGCTTAAGGATAAGGTCAAATATCTAGGAGTAATCCTGGATAGGAAACTGAACTGGAAAGCGCACATTGAAAGCAGGGTCAACAAGGCTTATAGAGCGTGGGCCACCTGCAGGAGATGTATAGGACCCAGATGGGGACTAAAACCACATATAGTCAACTGGCTATATCTAAGCGTGATCCGCCCAATACTAACTTATGCCTCAGTAGTCTGGTGGTGCGCGCTAAAAGCTAAGTGCAACGCAAAGCCGTTGGAAAGAGTGCAACGATCATGCTGCATCGGGATCTGCGGAGCGTTAGGCACTACCTCAACAAAGGCGATGGAGGTTATCCTCTCCATACGCCCAATAGATACACAAGTCAAGTATGAAGCAGCCGTAACTGCAGCAAGACTGAGAGTGCTGGGCTCCTGGTATGACAGGAACCACATTACAGGACATCAGACCATACTTGACCATATGAATGTAAGCCCAGGCGAATGGGATTGTGACCGTATTCCGGAAATCCAGTCCAAAACGCCAGTGGAATCCATCATACCTAAGAGGTGCGATTGGAACACTGCATGTATAGGCGATATGAACCATAGCATTCACCTATACACGGACGGATCGAAAATGGACGGGCGCACAGGAGCCGGCTTTTACTGCATGAACAACAACTATGGAGTAAGCATCAGATTACATGACACCAACACAGTCTTTCAGGCTGAAATTGTTGGTATTATGGAAGGTGCTAAATGGCTAAGGAACAACACCATCTCAGGTGGGAGTTGTAAGATATTTTCAGACAGTCAAGCGGCTATCATGGCAATATCGAATGACCAGGTGACATCGGAGGTAGTACGTAGCTGTAAAGCAGCCATTACACTTCTGGCGCAGAGGTATATAATACAACTGGTATGGGTGCCTGGACATCGAAATATTGAAGGCAATGAAAGGGCTGATGAGCTAGCACGAAAGGGCACCTTGTTGGATGAGGTTACCCTAGCGGCCAAAAAGCCTTTTCAAGCCCTAAAAAACCAAATAGCGGACTGCGCAGACAATCTGCATCAAAGGGACTGGACCGCGTCGGACGGCTCCAGGGTCACGAAAAAACTATGGGGTAATCCGGACGCGGCCCAAACTAGGAAGCTTCTGTCTAGAAGTAAGGCGAAACTACGAACAATTATAGGTGTTCTGACAGGACACAATGAACTCAGAGGCCACCTACGGAAGATACGTAGTGTGGAATCTGACGTGTGCAGGGCCTGTCTGGAATACCCAGAGACACTAGAGCACTACCTATGTGACTGCCCTGCATTTGGCAGGGTAAGGCTACAAACACTGGGCTCCACTCAGTTAACTACCCTTGAGGAAGTCGGCCGCAAGGGCTGGAATGCTATAAAGAGCTTCGTGCAGGGCACGGGGTTCTTTGATTAAAAGCGGAAATGGTACCCATTCCCCATACCCCCCCCCCCCCCCCCCCTCTTCTCCCCGTTCCTTTCCATAGGAGGAGCACAATGGGCCACAAGGCCTAAGTGCGTCCGGTCGTGGCCGGAAGACTCTAGGGAGTCCCTCTTTTTAACCTAACCTAACCTAACCTAATTTAATAGAAACAGCACAGAAACAAACTCCGAATCTAGTAACAACAGCAAGACTTCAAATTCAACTGAAAGATTATGTACCCGTTGCTTTTCGTACTAGACGATAATTCAAGGTTTACTTGATGATGAAAAAATAAAGGAAAGCTCTTCACCTTATACAAGTCCTACAGTTTTAGTAATAAAAGAAAATGTACTCGATTATGTATAGATTATAAAGTGATTAAATTATTTCACGTTTCTTGATATGAAAGTTCATATAGAATAATGTGCCAAGAAGTACTCTTTTTCTTCCGATCTGATTTATTTTTTTTGCTTGATTTATTTTTCCGATCAAGCAAAATATCTATATGTACGAGGGTTGCCTTTTATATTTCGGGATTAGAGAACAAAAACAAATATTAATCATCAAAAATCACTTTATTGTTTTTCAAAATATTCCCCATGAAGATCTATACACTTTTGCATGCGTTTGAACCAATTGTTGAAAAATCTCTTTGGCCTCGCGACGATTACTCGGGAAACCGGTCACGAAATCAAAAATCTACAGCGGGAAATCAACAATATTCTCGCCGCGTTGGCGGTCCAAGGCGTCGACACGTCACACTGGGACGCGATTATAGTTTTTCTGTGCTCTACTCGGCTTCCGGAAGCCACCCTGTCGCTTTGGGAACAATCAATATCGAATAAATTTCAAATTCCAAAATGGTCCCATCTCGACGCGTTCCTGACACATCGGTTTCAAACGCTGGAAACGGTGCAAGATATAAAAGGCCCGTCCGCAAACAAGAGTCGCGCGTCACCCGCTCCACAACAGGTGGCTCCCTCGACAAAACGCGTCAACACATTCCAGTTGAATATTGCGTCGACAATATGTCAGCTCTGCTCAGAACACCACGCAATTCGAGTTTGTCCGCAATTTTTGGAAATGACTTCCGGTAAGCGTCTAGAGGTAGTTAAAAAGTTGCGTCTTTTTCTGAATTGTCTAGCGCAAGCGCATCAGATACAAA
The DNA here is from genome assembly GCA_949629155.1 of Myopa testacea. Lineage (NCBI taxonomy): Eukaryota > Metazoa > Arthropoda > Insecta > Diptera > Conopidae > Myopa > Myopa testacea. Next base: position 24,144,971 of record OX451346.1, on the reverse strand, counting down.
GATGCCCCAGTAAATACAACTGCGCGACATGTCAGGCGCGACATCATACGTTGCTGCATCGCGAGCAAGTGCAAAACCGACCAATCCTTGAACCAATTGTTGAAGCACTTTTGTTGAATCGACACGAGCCTTTTTTGGAGCGATTGACAAATTGTGTGGGATCCAACGCGAACAAATTTTTTTGACAGTCAAATGTTTATGCAATATTGAATGTATGCTGGTCCCACTAATGCCTAAGGTTGTCTCAATCTCACTATAGGTCACATGACGATCTTGCAATATCAGCATCAATGGTTTTCGGAACAACAACTGATTTTGGACGACCTTCACCTGGAGTGAACCTTGGAGTGAACTACGACCACGATTGAATTCACCATACCATCGACAAACACTGGTCCTTGATGGAGCTTCATAGCCAAAAATTGAATTAAATTCATCCATGCACTGTTGCTGAGTTAATCCACGTCGAAAGTTGTAAAAAATAATCGCACGAAAATGTTCACGATTTAATTCCATTTTTGGGCCGAGATGAATCTTTTAAGTTACTGTAAACAACACAAATAGCGCTCATATGTCAAAACGTTCTGAGTACGTATAACCTCAAAAATGACCAACTTTACGATAGAGCTGTCAGTTGCCAGATTGCAACACTAGTATAAGGAAATCGTATAAGAAAATAGCCAAAACAATAATTATATATTTATTTGGTACTGGAGGTGGTTATTCCAAACTAATAACAACGCAATCTAAAACTTTGTAGTGACATTTGACAATTTTGGCATTTCGAATCAATATTTCATTTCATTTCATTTATTAGAGGTTGGGTGAAAAGTAACCTCCCTGAGAATGAAAAAATTTTTTTTTAAAATTTTCTTTTTTATTTTATTCAATATTCAATATCCCCTTTTATTCAAGTCCCCTTTTAGCTCGATACACTTGTTCCAGCGATTTTCCAACTTCTTGATCCCGTCCGAAAAGTAATTTTTCGGAAGGTCTGCAAAATACTCCTCTGTGAGCTGAATTTTTTATTGATGAACCATCTTTTGAGGTTTGGGAAGAGATAATAGTTCGAGGGAGCCAAATCGGGCGAATACGGTGGATGCGACAGAAATGGAACCGTAAGTCATTGATTTTAGCCGTGGTTGCGATGCTTTTGTGCGCCGGCGCCAGTGTAGGGCATTATTCGAATAAATTATTATTCAAATAAGAATAACGAATAAAAATTTATTTGTTATTCGTTGTTATAGATTTTTTCATTTATTCGTTATTTGAAAAAATTATTTTATTATTATTATTCGTTATTCATTATTCGTTATTCTTTATTCAAAAAAATATTTGAATAAAAAATTTATATAAAATATTGAAAAAGAAATTAAAAATTAAAATTTAATATAGAAGAAGTAGCTGGTAAGTTCTACGATTATCACACTGACATTTTACTGCGTTTCCACTTAACCTTAAGAACCTTTACTCCCGCAGTACCTACATCATCAGCAGAAACCAATGCAATTGGAGACAGTGTATCATGCTGGTAAGTTTTTCAAAATCATACCAGATCCAGAAAGGTTCGGCTCCAACTGCATAACGGCTTTGTGCATGAAATGCCAGCCGAAACATACAGAAATAAAGGGATGTAAAAATTCGACATCAAACTTCATTTCTCACCAACTTTATAAATCAACAGCCTTTATAACCGTCACGTCGAAAATATAAAGGATAAGATTAAGTTAGCCATGTATGTCTCTACTACAGCTGACATATGGTCTTCAAAAAGGCGAAGCTTCTTTAGTGTAACGGCAGACTGGATCGCGACTGACTCTATGGAAATTCAGTCTGCAGCTCTGGCTTGTAAGGGATTTAAAGGTACTCATTCCTTTGACAGAGTTTCAGATGTTTTAAGTGAGATACATGCCGAATACGGTATCAATCAAAATAAGGTTGTGGCAACAGTAACGGACAATGGAAGTAATTTCGTTAAAGCTTTCGAAGTTTTTCATACGCTACCATGCTGGATTTACCGCGGTCACACAAAATATCTGATGAAATGTTCGAGAAGAGAGTGGTTTTAAAATCTATGCAATAATATATTATTCACAAAATATATACGCGTTTTTCTTTTTTAGTAATGAAATCTCATTATAAGAGTATCTGTCGTATTCAATTTTTCAAAAAATTTATTTATTTATTTATTCAAAATTTTCAAATAACGAATAAAAAATTTCGAATAAAGTTATTTGAATAAAAATATCAAATAAAGAATAAAAAAATGTTATTCGAATTTTGTGAATAATAAGATAACTTTATTCGTTATTTGTTATTTGAAATAAAATATGCCCAACACTGGCCGGCGCATTGTCTTGCAAAAACAAAATTTTTTTCGCTTCATGTGAGGTCGTCTTGCAGCCGTTTTGTGTTGTAACCACTAGCTTGTGCACCTTCAATTTCCGATCAGCCAACACCATTTCATGTATTTTTTTGACATTGTCCTCTGTAACCGCATCGGAGGGCCTGCCGCTGCGGACTTGATCGGTCGTGGAGTTGCGGCCACCACGAAACTCTCGAAACCAATATTTGACGGTGTAATCTGACGGAGCATTAGCCCCATAATATTTATCCAACTTTTCTTTTGTTTCCTTCGCCGTTTTTCCTCTCAAAAAATAATGTTTTATGAGAGAACGAAAATCGTTTGCCAAACACGTCAACAACAATCAGCTGTCAAAACAAAACTAAATACAGTATCGCACTGAAATTTGGCATGTCTGCCTAAATATGAACGGACTTCAAGGCACCATAACCTTTTTTGCAGTAGCAGCGCATTCTTGCGGTCAAGGCGGCTTTTCACCCGACCTAGTATATGAGTACAAAAAAGGTGGTGTCCTTCTATTAATTGTACATAGTAGAACATGTTAGAAGATGTATACCAGATACTATGGCTAATATGGTAATTAATATAATAAATTATAATAATAAATTCAGGAGTAAATAAATTTAACAGACAGAAATAAGTTTGATTATCCACAGATTATAATTTTATGTAAGTGGTTTTAAATTTAATTGATCCCATCTAATTCACCATGCCGCCAACAATTCACCGAGCAAAACCAAACCTGCCGACAAACCAGATGAATATGGAATAAGGTATATTGACAAAGGCTTTTGCATATAATTTCTGTGGTAAACGTATCTATTATGACATTATGCTTCTACGCGCTTCCCTACTAAAAGAGTGTACAGATGGACGTTCCCTGCTACTGAGTGGTAGATTGTTCCAGATCCTTGTGCTTCTTATCAAAAACGATTTTTCCATTAGTTAGTTTGAAAAGGGTGGAAATAGTAAATTTCTAGTTCTCGTGGATTGAAGAAACTTTAGCTTATTGAAAAGAAGCGCTGGATAACGATTTTTAATTACTTTATATAATAAAGTAACTACACGAAGCTTGAGCCACATGGCTAAGTCCATTCCTAGTACTGACGGTACAAGATGAGAAACCGACTCCCGTTGTCTTAAAGAATAGACGAAGCGAATTGCGGCGTGCAGACAAACTTTAAGTCTACTTAAGCAGGTAGCACTACAACCACTGTAGATTTCACACCCATAAGAGAAATGTGGAATGATAAGAGCCTTGACCAGGCACAAAACAGAAGATGTTTGATAAGGTATAATCTTCTGAGCACAAGGAAACACTTTTTACAGATATGCGAAACTTGTTTGTCACATGTGAGATCCTGGCTGATGAACACACCTAAGCTTTTAGCATTCATGACCCAGGGGATCGAGACTACTTTATGGGAGATTAATGGCAACGATTCCAAAGTACGGTTGTACACCGCCATAACATTAGTTTTTTGTGCGTTAAGGATCAGATTGTTAGGTCGAGCCCATTCGGAAACAGCCTTAAGATCTGCATTCAACCTTTCCACTCCTTCCGAAGTCTCTGATAGTTTGCTGGAGAGTAAAAGTTGAACATCGTCCGCAAATATATATACAGGGTGGCGCTTAATGACCGATATGGTTTGAATGTTTAATAACTTTTTAAATTTTTTATTTTGATTTCAGAATTTTGTGAAGAACACTTGGGGAATTTGAAATGGAATACTACACAACAGAACAGCGAATCAGAAAATGTGAAGCCACGGCCCACACAGCAATGGACACAATGGCTCTGTTACGGGACCTCTTTGGCGAACGCATTATTTCGCGCAGAAGCGATTTCAATTGGCCCCACGTTCACCCTATTTGACAGCGCCAGACAGTTTTCTTTGGGGTTATTTGAAGGAAAGGGTATACATTAATAAGCCAGCCACCATACCACAGCTAAAAGAAAACATTCGCAATGAAATTCAAGCCATAACACCGGAAATTTTACGAAAACTTATGCAAAATGTACTGGAAAGAGCACGAAGCCGAAAACGGCCATCACTTGCGGGATATAATTTTTCATACTTAAGCCAAAAATATTCTCCATTAATATACTTTATAACACCAAAAAAAAATAATAATAATTCATTAAATAAAAAAGTTATTAAACATTCAGCGTCACCCTGTACTATACTTGGATACGACCAAAGGAAGATAATTTATATAGAGTATAAAGAGTATTGGTACGAGTATTGATCCGTGTGGAACTCCGCTATTTGTTGGCAGAAAGCTGGAAGTGATTTCACCCTTTGCCACACACTGACGCCTTCCCTCTAGATAAGAGTAAATTAGTTTACAAGCCCAGGTAGAAAAGTGAAATTGGGTTTTAAGTTTATTGGTTAGAGTGGCAAAATCTATGCGATTAAAAGCTTTACTAAAGTCTAGCAGCACCAAAAACGAAACCAACTTCTTGTCAACATAGGGGAATAGGGCCGTGGGGATGTAGAAGACATGTGTATGTAATTAATAAAGTATAGTATATGAACTTCAACTGCTGGATAGATAAGTTTTCTGAATTTTAAGTGCATTCCATCGAGAACAATTCCACCATTTCTATAAGACATGTGTCATTTAAAGAGGCGAAATAAGCATTAAGCGTATCTGGGTCCTCGGCAGATTCCCCAGCCGTATCTGTCACCCCAAATTTACGTATTTGTCTCTAAAAAACTTTACTGCTAGATATTCTACCAAAACAGGCTGTCCCGAAGTTGAGTTTTGCTTTTTTGTTCAGATTCGTAACCCTATTTCTATATTTTGTATAAGTTTTCCAATTTTATGACGTTGAGTTCTCGTGGTATGCTCTAAAGGCTAGATTTCTGAGTGACTTGAGCTGTATAATTTCGGGTGTTATCCATGGGCATGAGTGTTTCCTCGGATTGTAGTACCTGATAGGAACAAATTTATTGAACAGAGCCTTTATTGTTCTGTTTAGAAAGTCTAGCTTTGTGTCGACTTCGGGACTTAGATAGAGCGGTCGCATATTGATTTCCGCATATTCCTGTAATAGTGAAAGTAAGCAGATGCCTTTGAAATCCCTGTATAGAAGCGAGGATGTCTCATTTTTTATCGGCAATAAAGCCGTGCCAAAAATAAAAGCATGCATCGAAACCGAAGGAACCCAAAATAATATTGTAAATTCAATCAAATCCGGATTGCTCACTATAAAGAAATCGAGAAGGGATTTGGAGCATGTGCGACATCAATATGAGTATGTTGATGCACATCTGCAACATTGTACAAATTGAAATCATTAAAAAAGTGAGTTACCCTTTCCCTCACATGTGGAATTTGCAGATTAAAGTTGAAATCTCCCATAATGAAGATATTACAATACTTCCTAGCTAAGTCCGAAAGAATATCAGAAATAGAGTCCAAATTGCCACGCGGCTGGTAAATAACACCAACTGCAACAGTGGTATTGTTAACAAATATTTTTTAGCAAAAAGGTATTCAATTTCAGTAGTATCATCTGAATACGAGATGATTATAGGTTCCTTGAGTTTTTTAGAAATGTAAAGGGCCACATCGCCTCCTCTGGATCCCAATCTATCATTTCTTATTAATCTGTAGCCTTGAATAGTCAGCAAAGAATAAACTGTCAATCTCCAGTTTTAGCCACGTTTCGGAAACGCCAACAACGCTAGACCGCCATCGAAAATCGTAACGATATCATAAAATTTGTCACCCCTGTATTGAGGAAATAGGCGTTGGGCATCAAAAAGGCTAAAAGTTAGAGATTCCTTATTATCATGTAAATATTTCAAAAATATTGTATTGTCACTAACCTCATTATTCATATTAGAGCTCATCCGGGGACCGCCAGGCCAGGCAATCGCGGTGAACCATGATCATAAGGCGAAGGAAGGGTAACACAAGACTATGTGGGTATATTCTGCACTAGATGACAAGATGTCTTGAAACGTACATCAACACACAACAAAAATTTCAAGCATTGCACTGCTTTCGAATCAAGACTCTGACTGCCGAAAGCGTGCTGATAACAAAGCACAACAAAGGCAATAGTATTCATTGCCATTCGTTGCTTTTTTGAACGAAAATGCAATGCATGACAATTGCCATGACAATTGACAACGCATGGCAACGTAAGGCAACGAATGGTGCTATTAAATTTAAATAATTTAATAATAATTTATATTAATATGTCGTTCATAACATTGCGCATCGTTGCCGACATCATAGCAGTATTGTTATTTTCAATGTCTTGTTGCCTTCCTGAAGGCACTATTGCCTTTTCTGCTTACAATTGAAGCTATATTGCATTCACAGAAAAGCAAAGCAACACAATGTCTTGTTCGAAGCAGGTAGACGGCAAGGCTTGTTCGGGTAGTTGCCTTGAATCGTTCGTGTCAAATCGTTCATGTGTACACGACAGTGCACTGCACTGCAATACTGTGACATTGTGCCTATACAATTCAACACATCTTGTGCAGTTCTCTATTCTGCACAACGGGCCACTAAAATTATATTTAACTAGAGTAACCCTGCCCGCGTTGCTGGACAATACAATAACATACGTTTACGTCTTTGTATTAAAAATTAAATTTTCTAGAAAGAATAGACATTTTCCTGAAAAAGAAGTGCAAAATAATATAAATTTTTTAAAGTGAGAACATCAAAAAGGAAAAAATTTATTGCAGACCCTGTTGCCGGTCACGTTCAGTCTTACGTTCACGACCTCTTCCGTTTCTAACTCTCACACTTTCAATACGTTCTTCTCTTTGTTCTTGATTTTGATTTGATCTTGATCGTGCCATTCGTTGCCTTGCTAATTCATTACTTTCTAATCGCTCCTCTTCATCCTGATTAGATCTATTTAAACGTATTTGACTGCTGTGGCGTATTCGTCGGCCAATTTGTGAACGTCTTCGTCGCGGCATTGTTGAATAATTTTTTTAATTTTTTTTTTATGCAAAAGATTTAAGATAAAAGATTTTAATTTTAAGTGAAAGATTACAAATCAATAAAAAATGCCAATGCTCGCACTGTAAACTCGCACTTGTTAAATGACAATCAATATACACACAGAAATTAAATAAGTCAAATGACGCGAGCAAGCAGAGCCTTATACCGACAAAATGTAATTCGCATAAGAAAAAAAATACTTTTTATATAGGGAAAACACACCATCATAAAAGTGCGCGTATAACGCATATTCGTAGAACTTTTTCGATGTTTTTTATAAACCATCAGTGAAAGTAGACCTTTCCAACGCATGTACTCGTTTGAAAATCGGTTGAGTGGTTCTCGAGTTATAAAATCACGAACATAGGACAACTTATTTTTATATATATAGATGAGTAAATTATATATGAATAGATTAAAGTAGCAATAACAAAAAGAAAGCTTGTTAAACTATTCTAAATTACAATATTCTTCGCCGCACAATTCATTTATACATATTAGAAACCGTTTAAATCAGCAGAGGATGTGGAATTCGACATTTATGTTAAGCTATGTTGAGTTATGTTGTATTATGTTAATTAACTACCGAACAAACTTCAGCCGCAATATATCACTCGATACGTGTTTTGTCGGAATTGGTATTAACTCTGCAGTATGAATCAGTTTAACAGGTAAAAGAAAACAAATTGTTCAGCGAAAGCGTGTAGCAAATAATTTTACTGTTAACGAGCCAGGGTTGCAATTTATTTTCATTTTTTTCAATTTAATTTTTTTTTCAATATTTCGCCTATATACTGTTGTTAATAATGACTCCGCCGGAAAAATGTTCCGATGGAAATTCACAATAGAAGAAATTTTTCCGAGAGGAACGAAATTTTCGACGGATAAAAAATTCCGGCGGAATTCCCGATTGCCCTGATTGATTTAACATATACAAAAAAAACTTTCAGCTCCTATATTTCTGACAAATTTCATTCTGATATCTACACCGGTTCTCCTGTGATTTAAGTGGATAAATAGACGGACGAAGAGGGCTAAATCTCATTAAATATCATTTGAACACTGAAATATATCAGACTATACCTTTTAGAACATAAATATGAAATCATGAGAGACCATAAGCAATTAAATGAGAACATAACTCCAAATTAATAATACGAAGAATTAAAATAGAAATAAACACGGATATATAAATAGTAACTGTTTACGCCAAACACACCGCTCGTCAGGCTGCCTCTCCTGACCTGCCGAAGCCGTTCTCTCTAACGGCGCGGACTTCGGCCGCTCAGGAGAGGCAAGCTAAAAGCTTGACTGCTCGGCTCCAGCCTTGGCGGTTGGATCCTGCTGCATTCACTTTTGGCGTAAACTTCAGGCAGAGCAGTAAACCGTGACCGAGCGCAAACCATCTTTTGTATACCTTTAAATTAAAACGTGTAAATTTATACAGTGAATATCCAAAACCAATTGTACCCTATATATCGACAAAACACAAATAAACAGAAAAAACAAACATCCAACCACCAACACTCGAGTTGAAACACTTGGTGCCTTTAGCGCTAAACATTTGGTCTAGTACGAGCCGGATCGAGCTCAACCACGACATCGTCGCCCTTTTGTGAAAGGTAGGTTGCTTAATTTCAAACAATTTGTAAGTTTCATATAAATTCAATCATATAAATTAAAGTTCTAAATATTCGTGATTAAACTGTACATATATACGCAGCACGTATATGTATATATATAGGCACATATACTCCCGTCTACACTTGAAATTAACGGAATTAATTTCGCTGTAACAGTGCTCCAAAATTTAAAATTGGTTGACTTATATATATTACATAAAAGTGCCCTTGAACCCGGTCATATACTTGTATTGACCGGCACGTGTTGCAATTATTTATTCTTCACCGAATACATAATTGCAGCTCGCTCTCGCTTTGTTTTGCGCTCTTCTCCTAAAAACCACAACCTTTTGCTGGCTGGTTTGGTAAGTGCTCTCCACAGACACGCTCACAGCTTACGCTCTTCTGCGCGGTTCACTTAGAAACCAAAAAACCACCACCTTTTGCTGGTTTGTTTGGTTTACGTGCTCTCACATAGACACGCTCTCAGCTTGCAGCCAAGCATAAAACACCTTCTTTCGTTCAACATTGATCGCTCTCTCCGCGTGATACGCTACAAGCGGCGCGTTTTTGGTAGTAACATTTGTACTCGTACTATCGACGTTAACTTCGAAACGCATAATAGTGCACACTGTACCGTGCTTGCAGCAGAACAGGCGACATACTTACTCACCTGCTCAGCGAAAAAAGTCGTCAATCGTGCACTCGAAACCTGTTTGCTTAGAATACACTTTGAGCAAACCACCGCAGCAGCTTCGTCTAACGTGACAAAGACGTCGACAGCGCTTGCACCGTGGGCAAGGAATAAAACTACGTTGTCAAAATACTAATAAAAATTTTTTACTAAAAATAAAAAGTTTAAAAGGTTTTATTTCTTTATTAGCCCATCTGTCTAAGCTACTCTAGCCCCTGTATTCTTTTGCACCAACGAAAATCGATTTCATATCGCGTATTCCCTTGTTAAAATAGTAGTAACCCTATCGCATATACAATGGAGCGGCTTAGCTCTTTTATACGTCTCGCGGACGATTTGGTAGAATTCGGCGCGCACATTTTGACCAATTCACTGGAATCGCAAACGTTGTCTACCCTGGATTTGCACACGACGGAGCTCCACTCGCAGTGGTCCCTAATCAAGTCCGCGTATAGTGGCCTGCTCGAACAAATGCTGAAGGATGATAAGTTGGAACCACATATAAAAAGCGTTAAAGAAAAGTATTTCAAAGCGTACGACAACTACATTCGATGCGTTGGATTGATCCAGGATTTAGTCAACTCGATGACAAAGTCCTCCACGCCGCGGCCCTCTATGGATACGGCAGAGCTGCCGCCTACCCAGTTTAACATTAGCTTGCCTCCATGCGATACAGACTATCAAAGTCTGTCGCCTTTTCAAAGGCGACTATCTGTCATGGTCCTCCTTCCGCGACATGTTCACCGCCCTGTATATTCAGAATACGCGTATTGCCCCCGTGGAAAAACTCTTCCACCTGAACCAAAAGACCAAAGGCGAAGCCAAGGAAATTGTACAAAAGTCTCCCTTGACGAATGAAGGATTCGCGCAAGCATGGAAAAATCTTTCGGATAGATATGAAAAGAATCTCTTTGGCCTCGCGACGATTACTCGGGAAACCGGTCACGAAATCAAAAATCTACAGCGAGAAATCAACAATATTTTCGCCGCGTTGGCGGTCCAAGGCGTCGACACGTCACACTGGGACGCGATTATAGTTTTTCTGTGCTCTACTCGGCTTCCGGAAGCCACCCTGTCGCTTTGGGAACAATCAATATCGAATAAATTTCAAATTTCAAAATGGTCCGATCTCGACGCGTTCCTGACACATCGGTTTCAAACGCTGGAAACGGTGCAAGATATAAAAGGCCCGTCCGCAAACAAGAGTCGCGCGTCACCCGCTCCACAACAGGTGGCTCCCTCGACAAAACGCGTCAACACATTCCAGTTGAATATTGCGTCGACAATATGTCAGCTCTGCTCAGAACACCACGCAATTCGAGTTTGTCCGCAATTTTTGGAAATGACTTCCGGTAAGCGTCTAGAGGTAGTTAAAAAGTTGCGTCTTTTTCTGAATTGTCTAGCGCAAGCGCATCAGATACAAAGATGCCCCAGTAAATACAACTGCGCGACATGTCAGGCGCGACATCATACGTTGCTGCATCGCGAGCAAGTGCAAAACCGACCCTTAACGAATTCAGCGTCGCGTCCTTCCACTAAGCCAAGTAGAAATGCTGCATTGCAACCCAATCAGCCCCGTAACAACCCACTTAACGCGCGAGCACCCCTCTTTACAGGGCCCTCCACGTCGGCCAACGCCGCCCAAATCAGTCAACAACAAATACAGTCCACTGATCGAAATCAGCCCGATAACTATCAAGTTTGTTTCGCTGCCGCACCGAAGCCAGTTCTGCTAGGAACCGCGACGGTCACTATATTCCACGACAGTGGCCGGTTTTTCAACTTAGCGGCCAAAAGTCATTTTTTTCAATGTCACCGATTCCAAAATGGGTTAGGTCGTATGAAAGTAGAAACCTGAAAACCTAGGGAGCCAAAAAATTACAGCTTTATCTTGATTATTTCATTAGTAACTATGCAATAAAAGACAGCACTTTTTATTTTCAACTAAAATAAACACATTTTTTCACCTTTTCACAGATTTAGATATCCATATCTCTGTCAATATTTCAGATATTAAGTTCCGGTTTTTTTTATTAAATTCTTGGATATATTCGTTGTCAAATGTTGTTACAATTGAGTAAAACTGTGGTATAGTTATTACGTAACAGGAATTCCAGAAATGCTCCAAATTTGGTTAAATTTCGTCGTATTTTAGAGCAGGACTTTTGCGCTCCAAAATGCTCCAAAACAAATTTTACACCATTGTAAAGCTGAAAGTTTCCTCTAAAAGCCCATATCAATTTTTTTTGCATCGGTTTGCCCCACCGGGCGCTAGAGCCCATTATATGCCCATTAGCTCTTACTGTAAATGTGAATAGATTATTGCTTTCATTGGAAGAGAATTATGTGAAAAGTCTTGGCTTTTGTAAGTGATGTGATAAAAGATGTGATAACCGAAAAAGTTAATAAAATTAGGAGGCAAATTGATGAACTTCAGCCGCGGCTATTTGAGTATCATGGCCATATTATTCAAATAGATTTCAAACTTCTGCTGACCATGATTGATGGAAAAGTCGGACAAGCCTTAACTGATACTAAGGCATCCTCTAGCTCCAGCACCAGCAGATGCCAATTATTCTGAGGAGGCATACGAATTCAGATTGTCGCCTCTTCACAATAGAATTCGTTTCTTGGAACATATACTGAAATTGTCTATGATTTAGAATTTGGAGCGGTTAGAGAGCGGTTTGGAACGGTTAGAGAAAATACAGTGAATAAGGAGAAACGGAAACTGAAAAACAGCCAAATACAGGAACAATATCGTGAAATAGGGCTAATAATTACCAGCCAAAACAAGGAGGGAAATACGAATGATGGAAACACCGCTAGAAGATTTTTCTCAGATCCTGAGACGGCAGCTTTCATTACAGGAGTGGACGTAAATTAATTAAGCGATTCAAAATAATAATAAAAGTTATAACATGCAGCAGGATGATTGATGCCAAAAAAGTTACAACGAAATATATCCCTGGAGGAATATGCCATCAACCATTCATAAAATTCTTTATCATGGCGAGCAAATTATTGAAAATAGTATACTACCATTTGGTGATCTTTCTGAAGAAGCACAAGAAAAAAGAAACAAGGATTACAGATTCTTTCTTGAACACAATACAAGGAAGATTTCAAGATATTGTACCAATGAGGATCTGCTTGCAGTTTTGCTGTGCACATCGGCTCCATATATTTCAAATATCCGCCAAAAATGGAAATCCAGCTCAATCGAGTTAGGTAGTGATGCACAAAAATTACTACTAGATGAGCAGAATTCTATCAATGAATGTTTTGAAAAAATTGTTTAATTTGCATTAGTTCCTTACTTATTACCTAATTTTTATTAATGTATTTTATTAATATGTTCGTTATTGATAATAAAAAGTCTTTAATCATTAAATAAAAAGAAATGTATTATTTTTATAATCTCTTTTTTAGGCTTTTAAGAAAATTTTAATAGGTACCCTGATTGAAACTCTCATATCTCTGGTTTTAGTCTCACATTAAAGCTTAAGATTAGAAGAATCCAACAAAAAAAACCGGAATAAAAAATTCCAAGAGAGTCAAAAGATATGGATTTTTGACCGCTAAGTTGAAAAACCGGCCACTGTGCGACGGTACTTGCTATGCCGCTCGTGCCCTCATCGATCCAGGATCCGAAGTATCCTTCATCTCTGACCACATCAGTAGTGGTTATAGGCGGGTTCTGGGACAAAGGAAACGTGGGTGCCACTGGGTGCGCAAACTTTTGATAGTGACTGTACATTTTGTACTGTACATTTAGGCTTGTGTCTTTGCTAAAAGTATAATTTTAGGGGCGTTTTAATGTGGTTTTTCAAACTTTTGATAATGACTGTACATTTTTTACTGTACATTAGGATTGTGTCCTTGCTGAAAGCATAGTTGTAGGGGTTTTTTAAATTATTATTGCATTTTAGCCATTTAGGATTGTGTCTTTGCTAAAATATGGTTTTAGGTGTGTTTTCTCGGGTAATTTTCGTCTTTTAGCCGATAGGTTTGTAACTATGCTATTGTCCACCAGATGGCCATCGTGAACAAGTGGTTTGGAATGTTCATTTAGGCTTGTGTCTGTGATATAGGCTTAGGAATGCCGATCGTTTGCTATACCGAAGTAGATGGCGTTAGTGGGAAGTTTTTAATGTAGCATACTTTTTTAGTCTTTTTTACTAATTTCTCAGTGCTAGGAATGAATTTGTCTTTGGTGGGAATAAATAGGGGAAAAAAGCGTAGCATACTTTTTAGACTTTTTATATGACGTGTGTTTGGTAAAGTGCTAAGCTACTGTAGAAGTCAGAATTTTTGCTATGCGGTTGTTGTTGTTGTTATTTATTTTAGGGGATGATTCACTTCGGCACTTTGATCGCCAGCTGCAGCAATCTGGCTCCGAAGTTCTATGGAATTTCAATTAAATAAAGTCGTAAATTAAGGTTCGGTTGACATTTTAATGGGATAACCTTTTTCTATCAGCACCTACACTATGAGGCGTGAGTGTGTGGGTACACAGTAGTAATTTCGGGGTTTGATCACCTGTTGTGTGATAGTAGGGAAACATGCACGTGTTTGTACACGCATGAAAATGCACCATTATCATTTTCGGGGTTATTATCGCCAGCTGCAACAATCTGGCTCCGAACTTCTGTGGAATTTCAATTAAATAAAGTCGTAAATTAAGGTTCGGTTGACATTTTAGGGGATAATCTACAGGCGGATGGATTGAATACTCGAAGCTGTTGTTGTAGGAGTTTTCCTTGCGGTGTTTTTGTGGTATTTATTGTTAATTTATAGCAACCCAAATCAACCTTTTTTTTATCGCCAACTGCACTATGCAGCGTGATCGTTTTGGGTACGCTGGCCTCCTGCTGTGTGTGTGTGTGATTGTTATACCGCTGCGGCAAATGTGCACTTATCACACTCTTGGGACCCTTTCCCTTTCCGTGGGAAAAAAAACGTTCAACGTGTGCAGGTGTTTTCAATTAATTTCCATTTTTCGAATCTAGCGAACGATTTTTTTTCGTATAAATAGATGCTACATTTCAGGAGCAAGTCAGAATCCGATATTCACTTGGTGAGTAAGGTTTTCTCGAGGAAATGGGTACTGAAAGGTGCCCTTTCCAAAACATTTTGGATGACATCTGATCGCCAAACCATAGGTGGAACCTAACCGCCTTTATAATCAAAAAGGTATTGTTATCTAGGCCCTGACAAAATCAGATTCTGTCAGGGTACGATACAATTAATAGGGAAATTTTTTTTTGTTTAGGATATATAATATTTTTTTTATAATTTTTCATATACATATCCATCTTTCTTTTGTTTTTTACATATAGTTAATTAAATTTTTTTGGTTATTTTATAATTTTTGTTTAATTTTAATTTTTGTTTACTTATTTTTCGTTTTTATATATTTTCAAAAATTGTTTGTTTTAATTATTTTTCATTTTAATATCTTTAGAAGTACATTATTTATATTTTTCTGTATATTTGTTATTCCTTAGAATTTTAATTTTTATATTTTTTCAACATTTTTCATGGTTTTTAAACATTTATATTTTTAATAGCTAATTTAGTTATTTTTCCATTTTATTTCGAATATAGATTGTAAATTTTTTTCTGTTTTATTTTCCACTTTTTAGAAGTATATTATTTAAATTTTTTCTGTTATATTTGTTACTTTTTAGATTCTCACTTTTTTAACGTTTTATTTTTTATTCGGGATTTCAAATTTCATATTTTTAATAGTTGATTTAATTTTTTCCATTTTGATTTTTGAATCAATATTGTAAAATTTGTTCTGTTTTACTTTTTTACTTTTTAGAAGTATATTATTTAAATTTTTTCTGTTATATTTGTTACTTTTTTGGTTCTCACTTTTTTAACGTTTTATTTATTTTTCTGGATTTCAAATTTCATTTGAAATTTGTTCTGTTTTACTTTTTATATTTTTTTTCGTTTTTCCTTTTTTATATAATATAGTTTTTAGAATTTGTGTTTGTTTTAATTATTTTCCGTTTCAATATCTTTACATAAATGTTAATTAATTCTTTCTTTGTTTAAATTTTATATTTTAAATAGTTAATTTAAAAATTTTTTTGCTAGCTATTTTATAATTTCTATAACATTAATTTTTTTTGTTTAATTGTTTTTTTTTTCTTTTTTTATTTTCTCGCATATATTGCATGTAAATTTGTTATATGTTTTATTTTTACTTTTTTATATTTTTTTTCTTTTTTATATATTTTTTTAAAATTTGTTTGTTTTAATTATTTTTCCTTTTTGATTTTCTCATATATTGTATTTAAATTTTTTTCTATGTTTTATTTTTCTACTTTTTTATATTTTACCTTTTTATATATTTTTTAAAATTGGTTTGTTTTAATTATGTCCTTTTTCAAATAATGTGTATGTATATTATTATAGTTTATAATATATTTTTATTCATTTATATATTTTTATTTACTTAGTTTTTTATTTTTTTTTTTTTTTGTTTATTTTTAGAATCGAAATTCAGAAACACACACACACACAAACACACACGTTTTTCACTTACAAAATGGAAAATACAAAAGTTAACTTTATATGCGAGGATTGTTCCGCATCTTTTACCGCCAAGCGTAGCCTCTTAAGGCACGCTAAGACCATGCATGCGGAAAAACTTCTAAAATGCAATGATTGCAATAGAAAGTTTTCCCGCAATTATATGTTGCAAGCACATAAGTGCGAAAAGAAAATGCATGGCAACATGGGAGCTGGTACTTCAGCTGAACTGAGGACAATTCAAAGCACTACAACATCCTACTGCGCAGGATGTAAGGAAAATATAGCTGCAAAGAATTGGTCCTATCACGTCAGGACAAACAGGCACAAGAAAAACTGCTGTGTATCCACAAACAGCAGTTTGAAACATTTAAAGGGTACCTTCAATGAAAGAATAGAATCTTTCATATTCGAAAATAAGGATGAAGGTACCCTTGTGCCGGAAACATTTTTCCAGAACGGAAAAGACGACATGTGCCGAGAGCTACAGATTAGCCTCGAAAAGCACATGTCGTACAAGTTCAACTTGGAAATCTTTTGTGAATTTGTTAAAATCACGACTGACGCTGAAATGATTGTGGACTTGAAATCATTTCAGACAAAGATGACGATAGTTCAGCTGGAGGAGCAAATAATGCCCGTCCTAGATGAGATGTTCGCTAGCTTAGGGAAAAAGATAAGCGAATTCCAAGAGCGAGACAGTGGCTGGAGCCTGTCGCGGATATCTCATCTAGAAGTGAACATTAACCAATACAGGGCATTGAAGGGCTCCTCATATATCCCCCTACCAGCAGTCCTGAATAAGAAGCATGCCTGCATCAACATCCGTAACAATGATGTTTATTGTTTTAAATGGGGTGTCATTGCAGCGCTGAGCCCCACCGAAATTCATGCAGAAAGGCCCCAAAATTACAACATTCGGAATATTGAAGATAGCGAGATAAGTCTATCTAATGGAATGGTTGTACACTTTGGGTGTTTAGCATTTCCGCTAGCACTCAAAGACATTGCACGATTCGAAGGGCTTAATGCCGATATAAGCGTCAATGTTTTTGGGTTTGATGAAGATATTAGTGCTATAGTCGGCCCATACTATAGCACCAACGTAGAAAAAAAATAACACATCAATATGCTTCTTATTCAGGACATGGATCGATCCCACTATGTGTGGATTAAAAATATTTCAAGGTAGGTTATAAAAAAACATTATAAATATTTCTTTTTTCGTTTTTAAATTTATTTCTGTTTGTTATTGTTTTTCAATAAAATTCCTTTTATAAGAATATAATGTTAAGAAAGAAATGAAATTAAAAACTTGAATAATGTGGTTTTATTTAAAAAAATTTATTTAATTCTAAAATACAAATACATATAAAAAGAACAAAAAATACAACTGAATTTTTAGAGTATAGCATTATTGTTAATCCAAGAGTTATGATCATTCGAAAATCCCAACCATTTAACAAGACATCTGCTTCCTTTGGTTTTGAGAATTTTTTCAACGAGGTAAGTATTGGGATATCTTGTCTTCTGTAGTTCACTTTCATAGAATCCGCCTTTAACGGAATTGCTTTGATAGTCTTCCAAAATATATGTTGTTGGATTCGTGATTTGTATAGTGTTTATTTTGAAAATTTCTGTTGTCCAGTTCGGTGTATAGCCTTTCTCAAAAATGTGCTTATATTTACTGATTCTCACAAAGTCACCCTTGCGGAATTTGGGTTTATTGAAAATTTTTAGGTTATTATATGCAGTCTTTAATAGAGAGGTTTCATTAGAAGCGTTAACATTCTCAGGAGCCATTCTAATAGTTCTATGTATTTGAGCATTATATTTATCGACTAAATTTTTATAATTATCAATCCATCGATATGAGCCGTGATAGCTGAATTCCTTCCACATCATACCTTTAAGGGTTCTGTTGAAACGTTCAACGATTGAAGCTTTTAATATGCTATATGATGAGTAATGATTGATGTGATATTGCGCCATCAAATTTTTAAATTGATTGTTGAAGAACTCTTTACCATCATCGGTTTGTAGATTTTTTGGTATTCGTCCAAATTTTAATACGTTTTCCATAGCTTTTCTTACGTCAGAAGAGTTTTTAGTTTTTAGTGCTATAGCCCAAGCAAATTTTGAAAATGTATCGATTACGGTAAGAAGAAAACGATATCCATCATTAGATGTGGAATAATTACCCATTTCCACTAAATCGGCCTGCCAGAGATCATCTATTCCCTTGGTTATTACTCGCCTTCGCTTAAAATTCTTACGAGCTTGCTTGTGAAGCTCTTCCACTAAACCTCTCTTTATCGACATTGGTTTTTCTCTTTCCTATTTTCTATATTTTAGGTTTCTTTTTTAATTCCTCTATGTATCTGCGTGTATTTTGAGTTATTGCGAAGATATGATTTATGTCTTTGAAAATATTTTCCTTTAGTACTGTGTATTCCTCTCGTATATGATTGATTTCTGTGTAAATATTGTCTTTTAGCAATGCGTTTTCCTCTCGTATACTAGTGATTTCTTTGTAAATATTGTCTTTTAGCAATGCGTTTTCCTCTCGTAGTCTTATGTTATTCTGGTCAATATTTCTGTGGATGGATTCCTTCAGCAATGTGCTCTCGTCTTGAATTTTCGAGGTAATTTGATTTAGACTACCAGCGACAAATGCTTTTGTAACAGCATCACATTGCTCTTTAGGTTCTCCAACATTTTTTAAGCGCCTTTTCTGGAAGTTTACATTTCTATCATAGTCTACATTAAGGCCTAAAGTGTTTAGAATATTTCTTTTTAATTTTAATTGGTTTTCACCTTGCTGAGAATAATGACCGAACTTGTCAACGCTCATTTTAAGAATATTATTTTAAAAACTATTTTATAAAATGTAAGTTTTTTTTTTCTGTAGGTATTCCATCATATGCTAATATTAATCATCAGTTGGTAATACTAAAGATGTATTATCTATATCAATAGATTTAATTCTTTTGAACTCTACGTCTAAGAATCCGTGTATGCTTTGAATTATTGTGCAGATATGTTTGAATTCCTTGTAAATATTTGCGTTTATTAATGAGTTCTCATCTTGAATTTTCGAGATAATCTGATTTAAACTTTCAATCACAAATGCTTTTGTAGCGGCATCACATTGCTCTTTAGGTTCTCCAACATTATTTAAGCGCCTTTTCTGGAAGTTTACATTTCTATCATGGTCCACATTAAGGCCTAAAGTGTTTAGAATATTTCTTTTTAATTTTAATTGATTTTCACCTTGCTGAGAATAATGACCGAACTTGTCAACGCTCATTTTAAGAATATTATTTTCTGTTATTGTATATAGCATTTATACAATTATATCTGCTTCCCTAAGTTCTTCAATTATTGAGACTACTTCATTATTATGATTGTTGTGACCAGCAGATTCAGATGATACTAATAATCTTAACCTATCCACCAACTCATTTGGATCATCCCAATATATATAATTTGGCTTGTGCTTATTAACACTCATTAAACCGCTTCCTTTGTGTGATGATGATGAAGATTTATTCTCATTGAATAACTTTTTTATTATTTTGTATTTGGGTGCTTTAGTCCCCATGGTTTGCTTAGTTGCGCTATAATCACGTTTATGGGCATTTGTAGTGTGTAAAATTTGTTTGTACATTTGTAGATCTGCATTGTCATAATTTTTAGGTTTCTTATGGAATAATAGTTCAGATAATCCTGATGTTAAGTTCCAATTATGATTAGAAATACATATTTTGTTATCATCTACTTCAAATGTTTTATTACCAATTCTCCATTTGCCATCTGAACCTCTATGTGCTCCATATAGAGTATCTAACTTATCCTGCTTTTCCAATTCATATAAATGTGATATATTGCTAGGTGATTTACTAGCATCTGCTGTTGAATCCATTTGCGAGAAAAAGGGATCTTCATCATCATCATCATCTTCATTACTCTCAGTAATAGTGTTTGCAGTCTCATCTTTGAATGGTTTTTCATTTCTTACTTTAAACGGTGTGCTAGTTTTTAGAAAGAGTTGTTTGTTATTGGTTGTGATATTGCTTTTGTTGATCTTATCATTTGATTTAGATTGCTTGACTATTTTGTTTTAGAGGTTTTGTGATGGGGCTAAATGTTTCTTCTAATCTTTTCTCCATATCAGCTTCATCTAATTTTAAACTATTAAATTTTTTCTTTAATACATTTGTAGTCTTTATGATGTCCTTAAGAACTTTTTCATCCATTGCGCTTTCCTGTTGATTCTTATTGTATCAGGTTGATCAGCTTTTGAACAGCTTTTGATGAGGTCGAACTGCTTTTGAACAGCTTTGAACTGCTTTTGATGAGGTCGAACTGCTTTTGAACAGCTTTGAACAGGTTTTGAACAGCTTTGAACAGGTTTTGAACTGCTTTTGAACAGCTTTGATGAGGTTTTGAACTGCTTTTGATGAGGTCGAACAGCTTTTGATGAGGTCGAAGTGCTTTTGAACTGCTTTTGATGAGGTTGATCGAATCTTTTATGAGCTTATGATGAGGTTGAAGTCATATAAAGTACTAATATATAATAGAAGGATGCATGAGGTTTTATAGTTTAGAGTAGAATATAATTATCAAATCCCTTTCTATAACGCCCATCATCAATTGGATCGTCTTTACTTATAACCACAAATCCATATTTATCTTTCCAACATTCTATGCATATTTTTGTGAACTTCTCAAATGGCATATCTGTACCCACATGATCAGCGTAAATATGTTTCATATTCATTTCGTCTTGTTTGAACATAATTATTAAATTCGCATTATCACGTATCAAATGTTTAGGGATTCGTGTATATGTTTGGCATAAGTAAAAACTATCAATATTTTTATGTCGACCCATACAAAAGTATGCTCGAATATTATTTTGTTTTTCACATGCGACATCATCGAATATCATAATAGAGTTGCTTTTAGCTTCATTTGGTTCTAAAACATCTTCATTTTCGGAAAATGTATAGAAGCCCATGTTTTTTATCGGATCTAATAATTTCTTCAAGTATTCATACTTTGGTTGATATAATGACTTTGAGTACAAATATATATTGGCAAACTTTAGTCCATTCGGACTCTCTATTAAACTCAACATGACGTTGGTCTTTCCACAATTTGAGGGACCAACAAGTAGCCCTCGTATAGAATTCGGCAGCAATGAACTGTGTCTTACATGTGATGATTTATTAGTCGACAAATCTAAATTTTTAACAATGATATTCTTGTCTTGTTTAACGAAACGCATTTTAGCAATTGATATATAAGCGGAAGCATCAGCCCTTTATATTCATTTCTATTGCAACTATTCAATTGAAAAGATATAAAATGGTTGTATGTTATAAAAAAAGTTTTAGTCGAAAACCATCTGCAGTTGGAAAAGGTTTAATAAATAATTTAATAGATGCACTTCCAATTGAACTTCATTTACCTGGTTATCAATTCTGCGGCCCAGGAACTAAATTAGAAAAACGTTTAGCAAGAGGCGATAAAGGAATTAATTCATTAGATGCTGCGTGCAGAGAGCACGATATTGCTTATTCTCAAACTAAGGATCTCAATAAAAGGCACATTGCAGATAAAATATTGGAAGAAAACGCTTGGAAAAGCGCAAAATCCAAAGACAAAGGTTTTTCAGAGAGAAAAAACGCTTGGCTAGTTGCGAGTGCTATGAAAGCTAAGACTAAATTAGGTATGGGGAACACTCTTAGGAATATTAAGAAAATAAAGAAAACAATTAAACGAAAATGTACGAAAAAATGCTTCACTAATGCTGTAAAAAACGCTATGAGAACTATTAATAAACAAAAACCAGACGATATTCGTAGCGCTATTAAAATTGCACGAAAAGTAGTAAACAAGTCCTTCAGAAAAAAGAAAGCATCAATTGAGATACCTCGTATCATACCCTTGCCGAAAAGAGGAGGTTTTCTACCACTGGTGCCAGTCTTGACTGCACTTGGAGCTCTTGGAGGTTTAGCATCTGGAGGATCTGCGATCTTTAAAGCTATTAATGCTGCAAAAGTTGGTAGAGAATTATTGAATGAAGCAAGTCGCCATAATAAAGTGATGGAGGAAATAACTGTGGGCAAAGGTTTATATCTGAAGCCATACAAGAAGGGATTAGGTTTATATTATAGTCCGCAATCAAAAAACCTCTAAGGAAGCTACCCAGAAGACCGCTCACAGACATCGACTTGATGGAGCATACAAAACAATTGCCACATTTTAGAGGCGTTTTCATGAGAGATAGTCTACCGAAACGTGTACGTCAGACAGAATGCGGAATCATCAACTTGGATTCATCGAGCGGTCCAGGTACTCACTGGGTAGCATACTATAAGAACGGAAAAATTAATGAATATTTTGATAGCTTCGGAAATTTACAACCACCACAAGAAATTATAAAGTATATGGGAGAGAACATACGCTACAACTATACTCAACATCAAAATTATAATACATACAATTGTGGTCATTTATGTCTAGAATTCCTATATAATATCACTAAAAATACTCAATAAAGATTGTTTTATTTTATTTGAACAGAAAATCAAATTAAGTTTTATTTTATTTTTTTAGTTAGGATTCAGGAGAACTAAACACGAACACCTGTTCCACTATCTCTGTTTCACTGCTCCAATCCATCTCACATGAGTTGTTTTTTCACTGTTTATCTCGCTTCTCCATACACATACGCTTTTGGTGGTGTGCATTGTTTGTTTCTAGCCCAATTTCAGTTCTGTTTCCAGTGTTTTTCTACTCAAATTTAAATGTATAAATAATACGTTCCTCGCCTCTAACAATTTATTCGTTGCAGATATTTGGAACCAGCAAAAGATAAAAACAAAAACAGAATGTCACCAATTCAGAATTCATCATATTCTTTGACCGCATTAGAAGACTTCAACGAGAGGAATTATACGTTGAAGACCGTGCTAAGTATTAAAAACATGGAGCCGAATAGAAGCTATAATATAAAAACTGTTCGCAAGACCAAAACAAAATATGGCGAGCGGAATTTTCAAACGGATCCTACTATTTGACGAAGGTAATGACGGCAAACAAGGATAATTTTCGTCTGGAGGTGATGGTGGACTTTCCGGAAACCAACATGTATTTTTAAGATATAAACTATATTGTGTAAATAAATAAAATATATTAATAAAAAAGAGTTTATAAATTTTAAATAAATTTGTTTTTATTTGGACAAAAAATTTTGTATATTTGATTTAGATTTTATTTAATCTGGAATACAATAACATTAATTTATTGATTCTATAAATAACACGTTCCACCATGTAGCATGCACAAGTGTCTGGTCCATCGAAACATTCGTTTGAAGCCCAACAACAAGATTTATAGTGATGTCCATGATTTGATTGTATTATAATTTCATGCTCGCAACGGCTTAATTTGATGTAGCATTTCAGAATTTCATCATAATGCTCATCCAACAATGCTTCTCTTTGTTTGATTAGAAATTCGTGAACTTGCTTCAAAAATAAGGAAATATTTACTTTATCCATGTCTACTCATCAACAATCCAATCTATATTGATGGGACATTTTTATTGTTATAGCGTATCAAAAGTATTTTCTAACAGCCTTCCCTCGAAAATTAAACCATATTGAGTTTACAAAGAATAGAATTAGCGCATGTACGATCATGTTCAAAATTTCATGCATATCCAACCATGTGAATGAGAAACACGTGCACGCTTTGAATATTTTTTTTTTCCCACGGAAAGGGAAAGGGTCCCAAGAGTGTGATAAGTACACCTTTGTTGAAGCGATGCAACAATCAAACACTTACACACACACACACAGCAGGAGGTCGGCGTACCCAAATTATCACGTGTCTATGAATTAACAACCACAACACAGCAAGGAAAACTCCTACAACAACAGCTTCGACTATTCCGTCCGACCGCCTGTAGATTATCCCTTGAAAGGTCGACCGCAAACACGTGCATGTTTCCCTACTATCACACAACAGGTGATCAAAGCCCCGAAATTACTACTGTGTACCCAAACACTCACGCCTCATAGTGCAGGTGCTGATAAAAAAGGTTATCCCATTAAAATGTCAACCGAACCTTAATTTACGACTTTATTTAATTGAAATTCCACAGAACTTCGGAGCCAGATTGCTGCAGCTGGCGATCAAAGTACCGAAATGAATCATCCCCTAAAATAAATAACAACATTAACAACCACATAGCAAAATTAAAAATTCAAAAGAAAAAAGATTATAATTATAAATAAATAAATAAATAAATAAATAAATAAATATATAAATATAAATAAATATATAAATATAAATAAATATATAAGTTATTATAAATAATATAAATAAATATATTGTAACGAAGCTTCCCGTTCGTCCGGGTTTAAAAGCACGGGTACGCTCGTCGGATGTCCACGGTTCGTCACAGAAAATTTATAATTCACTGGGACTTCTGCTCAAATACAATCTTTATTCGTAGCTTGATTTACACTTCCTTTACATTTAGGTTTACAATCGTAAAGTAAATACTAAGTCTATATCTTGGCGAGCTGATGATGAGCGAGAGGAGGCAAGGGGCGGTCGTCTAGGCAGTCTCTTGGTCACGAAGTTTTGACGCGCTTACCAAGTCTGTTGCCGAGCAGCCGAGTCGTAAGATTCGCACTGACTACTATATCTGACACCCGAGCCGGAGCGTCGTAATGCCAGTACAGTCGACCACAGATATGGGGAACCTGGTGCAAACTTTACTTTCTGCCGAAAAAACTAACGCGTCTCTCGTATATGTTGCCGAGCAGCCGAGTCGTAATTCGCACTGACTACTGTATCTAGTACCCGAGCCGGAGCGTCGTAATCCCAGTACAGTCGACAACAGATATGGGGAATTTCTTAATCAATTAGATTTACCGTTTCCCTAGCAACGAGTTCTCCGTAGGTCACTACTCTTGTTTCGGTCCGATTACCTTCTGCTCTTGTTCCTGCCTGTTCGGTTATCCAACGATTCTAAGTTCCTTCCTTGGAGGCCAAGTGTGCACGTCCGTTCGATCCAGCAGCCGATGCTCAAGTGTCATCTAGTTGCTTCTGAGTTGGCAGCTAACCTCTGCTTGTCTTCTGTTTTCGTGATGCTGCTTTCGTATGTGTCTGTGTGTCTATACAAGCCTTGTTCGCTCTCTCTACCTCTGGCTCTGCTTCGCTTCTGTTTCACTGTGTATTGTTTCCTGCTGATCGGTTGGTGCTGTGTATGTTTATGCAGTGTTCTCTCGTTCGCTCTCATTCGCTTTGTTCGCTTGTTCTGTCGATCTTTGCATTTGCTCAATTTTACTGCGTTTCGCTTTCTGCTCTCTGGTTTGGCTCTGTCTGATGAATGATGTTATCTCCCGATCGCTCTCTTGCTCTTTGCTTACTTATCACTAGGCCTTTTACTTATACTTATACTTATAAATCTTCTCTTATATTAAGGTCTTATATTATTGACAGTACGAGGATGTCGTGAGTTCTCTTAGTATAATAACTTAATCTACTGTATGTATTCAATTTTAAGTAACCAATAACAATTCAATGATATAGAAAAATAAAATATACATGTTCTTTATTCTTAAAATATAATACTTCAATTTAATAAAACTAATTCAATTCACAAAACAAAATATAGAAAGAAAAATACATAGCTGGTGGGTTTTTGTGTGGCGGAATTCGCCTCAGAGATTCCGTCGTCACACTTTCCCCCTACTTCGGATTGGGAATGACACGCCAGGAGATCGCCCCGGCTCTGGAGATCTGGATGCGGTATAACTTACCGCATATGGTACGTCGAGTCTTGATCTGGCGTCCCGGCTTCCAGCGGGCCAAAACTTTAGCGGCTTCCTGCTCGAGACTCCTTACAACTTCAGCATCATCGGGTGGTAAGCCGTTGGAGACTGCAGCTCCTTCCCACAGCTCAGCACCCAGGCACCTGTCGTTGGGTGGTAACAGTATGGCATTGGTGACTGCAGCTTCTCTCCACAGTTCAACGCTTGGGTACCTGTCATGGGGTAGTAGTGATCCAATGTCTGCGACGCCAGCGATGGCTGCAACGTCAGCGATGGTCGGGTTGTCAGCGATGTCAGCTTCCTCCCATAGCTCAGCATTCAGGGAGATGGCGTCATCCAGGAAGTTCTCTAGAATTATCCCGATGTCCTCGTCTGGGCCTTGTGCACATGTGCTCTTCTCTTCCGAAAGCTTCGGTTCTAACGGGGGTACACCAAGCATGTCCACCCGACTCCGGTTGTCCTCGGATATGAACGGCTTCGCAACGCCGACCAATGCGGAAAGCTGAGCTACCTGAGTTTCTTGGGCAGGGTGCAGGGTTAGTGGTCGGGGTACTTCTTTCGGCCAGGTGCCCCCATCCAGGGCCTCGTTTGTCCAGATTTCAGGGTTCAACACCGTTTTAATAATCTTCAGGGTCGTAATTTGCTGAGTGTACCCTGGTCCGGTGACAAGTTCTTGGTCGGTCGTAGTGGTACAAAATACCCTTTGTCGATCGTCGTCGTCGTTTGCCGAGCCATCATCCTCACTTACCACGCCGTTGTCATCGCTTGCCAGGTCGCCGCTGACGTCATCGTTCATGTTCTGGAGTTCTTCCTGGGCTTCAGGGTCGTAGTTCCAATTGTTGCCAGTGGGGGGTGGGGGTGGTACTTCACGATCCCATCCGGACTCAACCTCGAGGTCGTCTTGGGGTTCACCATGGGATGCGCTATTGTCGGAGCCAGAGGGTTTGCCTTTGGTCTGACCATCGCTGTGGGTCTTGCCCCATTCCGCCTGCTCGTCGGGCCAATCGATCCAAACGATGTCATCGTCGCTGGAGTCTTCTCGTCCGAACTCATCGGGTGCCTCGTTAACTTCATCCACCACCACACGTTGTAGCCGGATGCGTGGCCATCGGTCTTCGGGATGATCAACTACCTCCTCCCAACTGTCACTCAGGCGACGCGTCCTCGGTTGTTCACGATTCGCTCTCTCCATATTGTTCCGAAAATTCTGCGCACTACGTTCGAACTGATCTTCGCCTTGCATGTTGCTGCGTTCACGATCAATTGCTAACTGATGAGCAACTGTCTTTCTTCTGTGTCTCTTACCTCGCTGGTGTGATGTGATTCGATTACAATTAATAGTGTCGCCCTGGGGAAGTTGGTTTGAATTTTCCTCGGAGTGATCTTCCACGTTATTGGTATTGCCGGTTGGGTGGAATTCTTTTAGTTCGGCCACGTGTGCTGTTCGCGTCCGTTTGTCACCGGGCCTGCGTATTTTGACTATCACCGGGGAAACGAATCCTAAAACCTCGTACGGTCCGTCAAAGCGCGGAGCCAATTTCGCTGCAAATTTGTCCGCTGCTTTGGAGAGTGGGTGCTGTTTCAGCAAGACCTGTTGGCCGATCTTCGGCCTCCACTTCCGCCGTCGCAAATTGTAGTATTTTGCTTGGCTCTGTGCCGCTTGTCGCATGTTTTCTCTTGTGATTGTGAAGGCCTGTCGAATGCGTTCCGCGTGTTCGGTGGGGGTACTTGAACCATGCCCAGTGCCTGTAACTCCTCGGTCGAAGAGGGCGTTTGGTAGGCGTGGTTCCCTGCCCTGAACCAAAAAGGCGGGGCTATACCCAGTTGTCTCTGATTGGCTGGAATTAAAGGCCAGGCTTATCTCTGGAAGTAGATTATCCCACTTTGTCTGTTGTGATCCAGTGTACTGTGCCAGCATAGTTTTAATCGTGCGATTGGTCCGCTCCGTCGGATTCTCCTGAGGAGTATATGGGGCTGTGTAACGGTGGTGTATGCCAAGTTCTTGTACAAAGCGCTGGAACATTCTGCTAGTGAATTGAACGCCATTGTCTGATATGAATATTTTTGGTACTCCAAACCGTGCCAGAATACGCTCTCTGAATGCCCTTACCAACACTTCCTGCGTCGCCTTTCTGCACGGAATTAACTCCACCCACTTGGAGAACTTATCCGTAAAGACCAATAGAGCCGTATTACCATGGGTGGACCTCGGTAGAGGGCCAATAAAGTCCGCGGTTACTGTTGTCCAAGGTTCTTCTGCAAGGTGCGTCAGCATCTCTCCTGCCGGTTTTTGTTGTAACACCTTATAACACTGGCAGCTTTTGCATCTTCGCACATATTGACTGATCTGACGAAACATCCCTGGCCAGTAGTATTTCTGGGCCACCCGAGCCATTGTTTTCCTTATTCCTAGATGCCCAGCCGTCGGCGCGTCATGGTTCTCGCGGATTACCTCCGTACGCAGGTGCTTGGGTACGCACAATTGCCATTGCCACTGATAATCATCGTCGATTGCTGGCGGGTGTCGGTATAGTTTCTCGCTCTCGATGCAGTAGTCGGGATACCCTCCGGGATTCTCCTGTACTTCCTTGTACTTACTCTCATACCAAGAGCTTTGAGGTTTCACTCTTGTTCTAGCGCAAATCTCCTGCGTGGGCTGCCGGGAAAGTGCGTCGGCCACCACGTTCTGCTTGCCCTTTCGGTATTGTACCTCGTACGTATGCTGCTGCAGTTCTAGGGCCCATCGAGCGATCCGGCCTGACGGACTTTCTATTGAGTTGAGCCATTTCAAGGAGAGGTGGTCGGTGATGATGGTGAAGGCATACCCTTCGAGGTATGGCCGCATCTTGCGCACCGCCCAAACCACCGCTAGGCACTCTTTCTCCGTCGTTGAGTAGTTTTTCTCTGCGCCGTTTAGGTGGCGGCTAGCATATGCTATCACTCGTTCCTGGCCATCTAATATCTGGGTCAATACGGCCCCTAATCCGTAGTCGCAAGCGTCGGTTTGTAAAAGAAATCGCTGTTCGAAGTCGGGACAGGCTAGCACTGGTGCTTCTGTGAGACGACATTTTAGGTCCTCGAATGCGGATTGTTGTTCCTGATTCCACCGGTAGTGTTTCCCTTTTTTCAAGAGGGAGGTAAGCGAGTGAGTAACTTTAGCGAACTCCGGGACAAATCGCCGATACCACGAGGCTACTCCCAAGAACCTTCGAAGTTCCCGGACATTCTGTGGTGGTCGTAACTCCTTGATGGCGGCAATCTTGTCCGGATCAGTGTGTATTCCTTGTTCACTGATTACGTGTCCTAGATATTTGATTTTGTTTTTGAAGAACTCACACTTTTCCGTATTTATACGCAGCTTGGCATCTTTTAGTCGACGGAACACTTCTTTTACATTGTTCATGTGTGATTCTAGCGTATCTCCTGTCACGATAATGTCATCCAGATATGCAAACGCTACTGGCTCCATATCTGGCCCAATTACGGTATCAAGAGCTCGCTGAAACGTGGCGGGCGCCGAGTGGAGGCCAAATGGCATCACCTTCCACTGGTAAAGACCTCGCCCTGGTACCGTGAAGGCGGTATAAACCTTGCTCGACTCCTCCATAGGGATTTGCCAGTAACCGTTGCGAAGATCCAGACTGCTTATGTATTTGGCATCCCTGAGCCTGTCCAGTATATGATGAATCCGTGGTAGTGGGTAGGCATCGGGTATCGAACGAGCATTCAGTTGGCGGTAGTCCACACACAGCCGCCACTTCCCTGTCTTCTTTTTCACCAGCACTATTGGTGCGCTATGTGGGCTCCGAGACGGTTCGATGCAACCCTGTTTCAGGAGTTCGTCAATCTCTTCGTCGATGATCTTTTGCATAGCGGGATTCCTGGGGAAGTAACGCTGCTTGATTGGTTGTTCATCGCGCATGGTTATGCGGTGACTGGCTATATTCGAGATTCCCTGGATCTCCTCGAATACTTTCAGTTCTTGCCGTAGGAATGTGTCGATCTTTTCTTGGTCGGAGAGCTCCTCTCGCACACAGGTGCATCTGGCTGGGAAGTATCTCACTGGTGATCCTCTGATCTCAGTGGAGTAGTCGCCACATCTGATGGTCGTTCCCATGTGGGCCAGGAAATCGAAACCCAGAATTAGATCGTCCACCACTTCCGGTAGGATTAGGAGCGTGACTGTGCAGCTACTAGTCCCCAAGACAACTTGCGTTGTGAGAGCCTCCTTAACCACTTGTGCCTCACCATTCGCCAGGCAGATTCGCGTCTCTATTTTCGTTCGTTTTCCCCGCACATGCAACCTTTGAGCCGTCTGTACACTCATGAAACTCCTCGTGGCTCCCGTGTCCAGAGTAGCATCCACCGGTTCACCCGCAATTGTCACCCTAGCTACGACGCGTTGTCCTTCAGTCCTAAGTCCCACGTTTGTTTCCGAGGCATTCTGGCCATTTAAACACCCCCTCGATTCAGGTGTTGGCCCTGTTCGTTTCCCGGCCGCCTCCGGCAACACTCTTTTGTTCTGATGCCTATGCGGCCGCACTCCCAGCAGAATAAAACTGGCTCGGTTTGGCAGTCACGGGAGAAGTGTCCCTCTTGTCCGCATCTTCTGCACGCGGCGTGTGGGTTTTTAACGTGGGTGTTTCTCTCATCCACGACTTGACGATGACAATCGTTGGTTCGTAAATTTCCTGTGGGTCGGTTAGATTCTACCGCCCTTTGCGGTCTTTGTGTAGATGGCACTTGTGCGTCTGTCTTCAAGTTTTCCCAGTCACCTGCCAGATTTACCAGTTCTTCTAGGCTCTTGAATTCACTTCGCTTCACATAAAATCTCAGCTCATGATGACTATTCCGATAAATTCGCTCGAGGCGCTCGCTTTCTGTTAGACCTGCGTGTCGCATTAAACTTTGTAATGTTACCACATAGTCTTTGAAACTCTCTCGTGGCCCTTGTTGTCGTTGCCGGATGTCGTCGTCCAATCTTTCAAAGAAACGGGACGGCAAGAAAAATTGGAGGAAGTCGCGTTTAAATGCGACCCACGTGTCCCATCGTTTGTTATTACACCGGAACCACTGTACCGCTCGCTGATGTAACAGTTCCGGCATTGCCTTAGGAAGAAAATCTACATCTACGTGGTACACCTCTGCCAGCTCCTCTACTCTTTCCACAAATATTAGTGGATCTTGGACTCCGTCGTAGCTGACTCCCCACTTCTTGATACGATCGAGCATGGCCATATAACTTCCCGTGGAATTTAGGGGGGTACCAACTGTTGGGTTCCAGTAGAAGTAGCCTTCTGGCGTAGGTCCAGTTTGCTGTGTCGTGTTTTGTTGTTCTTCCACTGACGCCCTCTGTGCAGCCGAGGTGGATGCCGTTGGTATTTGTAGTGTGGTAGATGTTTTTGAAGTCCCAGCCGATAGTGATGTGCCTTGTCGGTGGTCTTCTTCTAGTTTTCCGAGGCGAGCCTGTATTTCAGGGGATAGTCCTGGTCCTGTCGCGAAAGTAGCGAGTCGCTTCCTAAGATCTTCTACTGTGCCTTCGGTCTCTAACCCGAATTCCTTCGCGCATTCTGTCAATGCATCTTTGCGTAATAGATAAATCCAAGAGACTCCCATCTTACTCTGGTTGCACGATTCTCGTATGATCAACTTCTCCCGCACTTGCGTAGTTTGCTCTTGATGTTTGTAACACTCACGGTTCGCAGACTTGTTGTATTTGGCAGGGTCCCTGTTCGGGCGCCACTGTAACGAAGCTTCCCGTTCGTCCGGGTTTAAAAGCACGGGTACGCTCGTCGGATGTCCACGGTTCGTCACAGAAAATTTATAATTCACTGGGACTTCTGCTCAAATACAATCTTTATTCGTAGCTTGATTTACACTTCCTTTACATTTAGGTTTACAATCGTAAAGTAAATACTAAGTCTATATCTTGGCGAGCTGATGATGAGCGAGAGGAGGCAAGGGGCGGTCGTCTAGGCAGTCTCTTGGTCACGAAGTTTTGACGCGCTTACCAAGTCTGTTGCCGAGCAGCCGAGTCGTAAGATTCGCACTGACTACTATATCTGACACCCGAGCCGGAGCGTCGTAATGCCAGTACAGTCGACCACAGATATGGGGAACCTGGTGCAAACTTTACTTTCTGCCGAAAAAACTAACGCGTCTCTCGTATATGTTGCCGAGCAGCCGAGTCGTAATTCGCACTGACTACTGTATCTAGTACCCGAGCCGGAGCGTCGTAATCCCAGTACAGTCGACAACAGATATGGGGAATTTCTTAATCAATTAGATTTACCGTTTCCCTAGCAACGAGTTCTCCGTAGGTCACTACTCTTGTTTCGGTCCGATTACCTTCTGCTCTTGTTCCTGCCTGTTCGGTTATCCAACGATTCTAAGTTCCTTCCTTGGAGGCCAAGTGTGCACGTCCGTTCGATCCAGCAGCCGATGCTCAAGTGTCATCTAGTTGCTTCTGAGTTGGCAGCTAACCTCTGCTTGTCTTCTGTTTTCGTGATGCTGCTTTCGTATGTGTCTGTGTGTCTATACAAGCCTTGTTCGCTCTCTCTACCTCTGGCTCTGCTTCGCTTCTGTTTCACTGTGTATTGTTTCCTGCTGATCGGTTGGTGCTGTGTATGTTTATGCAGTGTTCTCTCGTTCGCTCTCATTCGCTTTGTTCGCTTGTTCTGTCGATCTTTGCATTTGCTCAATTTTACTGCGTTTCGCTTTCTGCTCTCTGGTTTGGCTCTGTCTGATGAATGATGTTATCTCCCGATCGCTCTCTTGCTCTTTGCTTACTTATCACTAGGCCTTTTACTTATACTTATACTTATAAATCTTCTCTTATATTAAGGTCTTATATTATTGACAGTACGAGGATGTCGTGAGTTCTCTTAGTATAATAACTTAATCTACTGTATGTATTCAATTTTAAGTAACCAATAACAATTCAATGATATAGAAAAATAAAATATACATGTTCTTTATTCTTAAAATATAATACTTCAATTTAATAAAACTAATTCAATTCACAAAACAAAATATAGAAAGAAAAATACATAGCTGGTGGGTTTTTGTGTGGCGGAATTCGCCTCAGAGATTCCGTCGTCACAATATAAATATATAAGTTAAATAATAAGTTTAGTACTGTGTATTCCTCTCGTATATTGTGACGCGGTACAAGCACCACGCCACAAACAACAACTCAAAATTATAATAAATAGATAATAATATAATGAAAAAAATGAATTTAATTCGCCCATGGAGGGAAGCTTAGGATAAGTCATAGAATAAGTTAAAGATTAAGTGCATATGAATTAAATGAATCCATGAATTAAGTGAATTAAATGAATTTTGGAAGAAAGAAAAGAAGATCGGAAAACCTTAGAAGTAAGGGCAACTCTAGCACAGAAACCGAGCACCTGGCAACCCCGAAACAACAGCTGATCGGAACAAAGACAACAACAATGTAAGGCACCGAGTGGGTATAAAAGCAGGCACACAAGCAGTCAGGAGGCAGTTCGTCACCGGCAGCGGTCTGAGCAACATCGTGCAATCCTGGCTTCAGCAAAACTTTTGGTAAGTTGCAACGTAGCATCCTCATCCTTCCTCCTCCACCTCCATCGCTATAGGTGTACGGTAGCATCCACGCCTGCCTACAGCATCCTTCCTCCTCCCCCTCCATCGCTATAGGTGTACGGTAGCATCCACGCCTGCCTACAGCATCCTTCCTCCTCCCCCTCCATCGCTATAGGTGTACGGTAGCATCCACGCCTGCCTACAGCATCCTTCCTCCTCCCCCTCCATCGCTATAGGTGTACGGTAGCATCCACGCCTGCCTACAGCATTCCCCTATTTCCCCCCTTCCTCCACGCTGCTACACGCAACACCGAAACGTTCACCGACGCAACAGCAGAGCATTCACCTGCGCACAGCAGCACACACCGAAGTGTTCATCAGCGCATTCACCAGCGCCCAGCAGCGGCTTCACCGACGCACCGCAACACGCTCACCGACGCAACAGCAGCGCACAGCAGCACACACCGAAGTGTTCATCAGCACGTTCACCGACGCAACAGCAGAGCATTCACCGGCGCACAGCAGCGCATTCACCGACGCAACAGCAGCGCACACCGAAGCGCACAGCAGCACACACCGAAGTGTTCATCAGCGCATTCACCAGCGCCCAGCAGCGGCTTCACCGACGCACGGCAACACGCTCACCGACGCAACAGCAGCGCACAGCAGCACACACCGAAGTGTTCATCAGCGCATTCACCGGCGCACAGCAGCGCGTTCACCGGCGCACAGCAGCGCGTCCACCGGCGCACAGCAGCGCGTCCACCGACGCAACAGCAGAGTGTTCATCAGCGCATTCACCAGCGCCCAGCAGCGGCTTCACCGACGCACGGCAACACGCTCACCGACGCAACAGCAGCGCACAGCAGCACACACCGAAGTGTTCATCAGCGCATTCACCGGCGCACAGCAGCGCGTTCACCGGCGCACAGCAGCGCGTCCACCGGCGCACAGCAGCGCGTCCACCGACGCAACAGCAGCGTGTTCATCAGCGCACAGTAGCGCGTTCACCGGCGCACAGCAGCGCGTTCACCGGCGCACAGCAGCGCGTCCACCGACGCAACAGCAGCACACACCGCAGCGCACACCGAAGCACACAGCAGCGTGATCATCAGCGCACAGCAGCGCGTTCACCGGCGCACAGCAGCGCGTCCACCGACGCAACAGCAGCACACACCGAAGCGCACAGCAGCGCACACCGAAGCACACAGCAGCGTGATCATCAGCGCACAGCAGCGCGTTCACCGGCGCACAGCAGCGCGTCCACCGACGCAACAGCAGCACACACCGAAGCGCACAGCAGCGCACACCGAAGCACACAGCAGCGTGATCATCAGCGCACAGCAGCCCGTTCACCGACGCAACAGCGCACACCGAAGGGCATTCACCACCGTACAGCAGCACGTTCACCGGCGCACAGCAGCGCGTTCACCAACGCAACAACCAGCACACACCGATACATTAACTTAATCAGTTATAATTAAGTAGACTAAGACTGAGAGAAAGAAAATAAAGTGAATTTATTTTGTTCCACCAAAATACAAATTTTTCTGTGGACGGACCTCTGGTCGAACTCGCTGAGTCAGACCCTGGCAAGAACAACGTTACAGATGGCGCCCGAGCAGGGACAATAAATTCACAAAAGCACTCGACATCCAAGAAATACAAACCAGTCTTAGTGAAAACTACACATTATATCTCGGCAATTCATCAAAATGGTTTCAACCAGTTGGATTTACAACTTAAGCAAGGATCAGCTTCTGGCAGCCTGCTCGGAATTCGGACTCACAGAATCCAGTACCGTGGACGAACTAAGGAAGACCCTAGTGGCCTTCGTGAACTCAGGCACACAGTCGGCGGAAGATACCAAGCGGCTAGAGGAGATGCAGGCGGCATACACAAAGAAGACCCCGACACCAGGAAGGGCCACGAGCCCAACCCCTATTAAAGCAACGACAGATGAATTAACAGTACACCCCTCAGGCAGCACTCCCGGACCAACTAACATAAAGGTGTCGACACAGACCAGGACAACAAGTCCGGCTCCACCTAGAATCAGATC
Organism: Myopa testacea; assembly: GCA_949629155.1. Lineage (NCBI taxonomy): Eukaryota > Metazoa > Arthropoda > Insecta > Diptera > Conopidae > Myopa > Myopa testacea. Next base: position 24,109,273 of record OX451346.1, on the reverse strand, counting down.
GGAAGCACCGCCAGGATCTTCTAGGACCACTATCCCTAGCATGACTAGCGAGCAAGTGATGGACAAAGTACGAAAGTGGTCGGCACGATACAACGGCAGAGACGACCCCATAGGATTTATCGAACGAGTCGAGGAATCAGCCAGGTCGTACGGTATCAACCCGAATCTACTCCCAAGAACTATGCCGGAGCTATTGTCGGACATGGCCTTAATGTGGTATCGAAATAACGATGAGCAGTGGATGGAATGGGCCACATTCAAGAGAGACTTCCTAACATTCTTCCTCCCGGGTCGCTATTTCGAACAGCTGGATGACGCCATCAAAGCACGTCGGCAGAAACCGAAGGAACCTTTCAAGGACTACGTAGTAGCCATCCAAGACCTGATGAGACACGCCGAATACACCAGGGAACAGAAGTTGGAACGAATTTACCGCAATTCTCGCACCGACTTGCAAAGACACATAAGACGCAAGGATTTCATGGATCTGAAAGAACTGACTGCACTTGCCCTAGAGTTGGAGTGCCTCCAAGATGACGAGGGAACACAGGCGTTAACCTCACAAAGGGGGGGTGACACACGACAGCGTTTCAGGCAAGTGGAAGACTTCATCGACACCCGCAGTGCATGTTACCGATGTGGACAGAGCGGACACAACAAGAGAGAATGCCAAAACCCGGAGTACCTATTTTGCTGGGTGTGCGGCCGCAGACAGGTACGCACCATACAATGTTGTCGGTCGGGAAACGCAGGGGGGTCGTGTCGAAACCGAGGCGAGATGGGACCCAACCAACCAGCGTCACAACGCCCGATGCCTCAACCATCGACCATGTCACGCCAGCCACCACAAAGGACCGATCGTCCTTAGAATGGCAAAGGGATCGCATTACCATCACGATGGATGTCGACGATGTCTGGGTAGAAGCAGTCATAGACACCGGAGCTACCAAGAATTTCATTAGCGATACCCTGGCCGAGCTAATCTGGACACCATATGTACGACTGTCAACACCGCTCACGATCAGTTTGGCCGACGGGAGGACCACGACCATAACTGAGTCACTCATGGTCCCGATACGCTTCAATGGCACGGAATACAAAACGCAGTTATACATATTACCAAATGCGATTGATGACCTCATTCTGGGATTAGACTTCCTCAAGAAGTCCAAAACAAAGATCACTATCGGGGGGCGTACAATGGAACTTCCAGCAGAAGCCGAAGAAGCTACAGCGCCGCGATGTCCAATGGTTCGTAACGATGAAGTTAACGCTGACACAAAGATCTCCGAGTTCCTGGACCACGAACTCAAAGCCTTCGAAGCAATGAAGGGCACCACCAACATCGCCTCTCACCGAATAATCATGCAAGATGACCGACCCATTAAACAACGATACTTTCCTCGTAACCCAGCCATGCAAGCGGTAATAAATGGCCAGATCGACGAACTGATCCGGGACGGTCACATTGAGCCGTCTAAAAGCCCTTACAGTGCACCAATTGTGCTGGTGAGGAAGAAAAACAACAAATGGAGGCTCTGTGTCGATTATCGCCAACTAAATGCCAAATCTGTGCCAGACGCGTACCCTCTACCCCGCATACAACATATCCTGGATCAACTTCGCAATGCCAAGGTCATCAGTACGTTGGATTTAAAGAACGGATATTGGCAGATCCCGCTGGAGGAATCCAGCAAGCAGTATACAGCGTTCACCGTTCCTGGACGGGGGCTGTATCAATGGCGAGTCATGCCGTTCGGGCTTCATTCTGCCCCAGCTACTTTTCAACGTGCTCTCGACAGAGTCATAGGACCAGATCTGGAACCAAACGCATTCGCCTACTTGGACGATATCATCGTCACTGGAGAGTCCGTCGAACATCACATGGAAAATCTACGCAAGGTCCTGAAACGCCTGAGGGAAGCGAACCTGCGAATAAATCCAGAGAAATGCGAATTCTTCAAGAAGGAGATCCGCTATTTGGGTCACTTGGTCACGTCGGATGGTATCCAAACGGATCCCGATAAAATCATCGCCATTCAAGGACTCCAGCCACCAACTACTATAAAGGAATTACGACGATGCCTGGGAGTAACATCGTGGTATCGCCGATTTGTCCCCGATTTCTCCAACATCGTCCAACCACTGACATCGCTACTAAAAAAAGGTAAACGATGGGTTTGGGGCCCAGAACAACAGCAGGCCTTTGAATGTCTCAAACAAAAGTTGACACAGGCACCAGTACTTGCCGTGCCGGATTTTACCCAGCGCTTCACGCTCCAGACGGATGCCAGCAACCATGGACTTGGGGTTGTACTCTCGCAACGAATAGAGGGTGAAGAGAGGGTCATCGCGTACGCTAGTCGCCGCCTTACCAACATGGAAGCCAACTACTCATGCACCGAGAAGGAATGCCTGGCGATAGTGTGGGGCATTAGGAAGATGCGACAATATCTGGAGGGCTATGAATTCACGATCATTACGGACCACCTCGCCCTCAAGTGGCTGAACTCTATAGAGAGCCCCTCAGGACGACTCGCCCGCTGGGCGCTTGAGCTCCAACAATATAGGTATGATATCCAATATCGAAAAGGGCAGCAAAACGTGGTCGCTGACGCTTTGTCGCGCCAACCGATTGACACCTGCGAGAGAGCGGCGACGGCACTTGAAAACCAAGCTTGTGCGTGGGTTGAGCGGAAGAAGATGGAAGTACAACAAGAACCTGGAAAGCACACGGACTACGTCATCAAAGGTGATCAGCTCTACCGCTATATCCCGAGGCGGGTCGGACGCGAAGAAGGGGATTCATGGAAACTGTGCGTGCCAACACCCCAAAGACGGCGAGTATTGTCCGAAAACCACGATTCACCGACGGCAGGACACTTTGGCGTATTCAAAACCATTCAGCGCCTAGCACAACGCTACTACTGGCCAGGAATGTTTCGAGACGCCAGTAGCTACGTACGCAACTGCATGTCCTGTCAGAAGTACAAGCCAGAACAACAGAAACCGGCTGGAAAAATGCTCACACAGATCGCAGAGGAGCCATGTACGACCGTCTGTGTGGACTTCGTGGGACCGTTACCGAGGTCCTCTCACGGGAACACGGCCATGGTCGTGTTTATGGACAAGTTCTCCAAGTGGACAGAAATCGCGCCAGTACGAGCCGCAACCGCTGAAAGCGCCAAGAGAGCCTTCAGGGAACGAATATTGGCACGGTTCGGGGTCCCAAAGTGCTCATCTCCGATAATGGTACCCAATTCACCAGCCGTTCGTTTCAGAGGTATCTCCAACAACTGGGAGTACGACAGCAATTCACCGCCCCATATACCCCACAAGAAAACGCAGTCGAAAGGGCTAACCGCACAATCAAAACCTTGGTCGCTCAGCTAGCCGAGAATGATCACCGAAAATGGGATGATATGTTACCGGAAGTCACCCTGGCCATCAACACAGGCGTATCGGAAACAACCGGGTATAGCCCAGCCTACTTGGTACAGGGCCGCGAACCCAGGCTACCTGCAGCACTATACGATGAAGTCACCCTGGGCAGCGGCGGTACGAACCAGAGCCCGGAGGATAAAGCAGGAAACCTGAAAGAAATTTTCCAAATAGTTCACCGGAATCTTGAGAAGGCCTCAAGAACACAGGCCAACCATTATAATCTGCGACGACGCTCATGGAAACCTATGGTTGGACAGCAAGTATTGGTCAGGCAGCACCCCCTCTCGAAAGCAGCAGAAGGTTATGCCGCCAAGTTGGCACCGAAATATGAAGGACCCTACCAGGTTACCGGCTTCTTCTCCCCCGTAATCGCAATAGTGAAAAGGGAGGGAGAGGCTAAACCACGCAAAGCCCACCTCAGCGAGCTCAAAAAATATCACAACGGTAACGACCACGACGAAGGAGAGAGGCAGCTAACTCCACCGAAGTAACTTCCAGTCGGAGACAACGACATACCATCATTCAGTGATCACACTTCAAACCGAAAGGACGTGTCTCAAGTGAACCTGGATAGCGAAAACAACAAAAAAGAAAAAAAAAACAGCAGCGACGACAACAACAAAAGCGACGACAACAACAACAAAAGCGACGACAACAACAACAAAAGCGACGACAACAACAAGAGCGACGACAACAACCGCGACAACAACAGCAACCGCGACAACAACAACAGCAACAACTACAATAACAACAACAGCGACAACAACAATAACAACAACTAGGATGGAGAACGAACAGACATTCCAACGCACCGCCGAAGATGTACGGCGTAAATATTTGCAACTCACGGCATCAAAACCCTGCGCCATACTCTTGGGGCCCGAATGGTCAGAGAGTTGTGGACCGAAGGGAAGGCTACGCGTGCGCCGTGCAACCCCGGAGTTGGAGGCCGGACCCAGCCAAGCCAAACAAATGCGGCCGACACCGACGGTACATGCGAGCGTCCGTGAAGTTCCAAGGGAGGAAGCCGCAGAAGAGGAGCAACATGTGCTCGTCCCACCAACAACGGGTGGCATCAAGGTGATGACGTGGGACTACGAACGTCTGGCTTGCGGCCAACAATTAAACGACACGTTGGTCAACTTTTTCCTTCAGTGGCTCTGGAAGGAAGGGGTACCAGCAGCGACCAGAGAGCAAACCTACGTGTTTGACACGTTTTTCGTCCAACGGCTGTTGCGGTTCCCCAACCAGACCCATGAGGAAAGACACCAGGGCTTACGGCGGTGGGTCAGGAAGGTGGACCTGTTCCAGCTACGCCATATTGTCGTACCGGTCGTCCGGAACGAACACTGGTACGCCATAATCTGTACCAATATGGACATGGTGGCCGACAACGATGGAACCCCGCGACGTCCAGCCATGGTGGTCCTAGATTCCTGGGCAAACCAACCACGGACCCTGGTTGTAGATGCGGTTCGCCACTTCCTACGTCTGGAGTACCAAGCCAGGGTCAGTCCGCAGGGGGGAGCCTACTTCCACGCGGACCATCTACCGTGCGTCTACGCAAAAGTCCCTCAACAGACCAACGGCTGGGACTGTGGAGCGTACCTCCTCCACTATATAAAGAGATACTTCGAGAGGCCGGGAGCAGACGTCAGCGCCCAGAATAAAGACCAGTGGGGAAACGGGAGAAGTGCCGACAGAACCCGTGGAGGCGTTGCCAGGTTGGTTAGGGTACATGCCAGACAACATCGTACCGGTCACCGGCTGCCCCATATCAACCTCCCCGAGGTGGCCACCAGCAGCGACGATAGCAGCGGAGAAGGCAGCAGTGGCGGGGACAGCAGCAGCGAAGATAGCGACAGCGAGGACAGCAGCAGCAGTAACGGTGGTAGTAGGAGTGGCGCCCAGGAAAGCAGCACTAGTCAGCCGCCAGCAACGCCGGTCGAAACGGTGGACACACCGAACCCACCAACAGAGCCAACGCCATCGGTAAACACCCAAGGCCCCCCGCAAAGCGTGCCGTTGGAACAATGGCCAGAGGAGCTGCGCCGCCAGGTTGAATCGGCAAAGCAGCGGGCCCGAAGTCGCGCCCGTTTTCTGACCACAGTAGATGGGCTTTTGTACCAAGTGTACATTAACCGCTCCGGGAAAGCTCAAGTTTTTCGTCGTCACCCAAAATAAGGGGGGACTGTGACGCGGTACAAGCACCACGCCACAAACAACAACTCAAAATTATAATAAATAGATAATAATAATAATTAATATAATGAAAAAAATGAATTTAATTCGCCCATGGAGGGAAGCTTAGGATAAGTCATAGAATAAGTTAAAGATTAAGTGCATATGAATTAAATGAATCCATGAATTAAGTGAATTAAATGAATTTTGGAAGAAAGAAAAGAAGATCGGAAAACCTTAGAAGTAAGGGCAACTCTAGCACAGAAACCGAGCACCTGGCAACCCCGAAACAACAGCTGATCGGAACAAAGACAACAACAATGTAAGGCACCGAGTGGGTATAAAAGCAGGCACACAAGCAGTCAGGAGGCAGTTCGTCACCGGCAGCGGTCTGAGCAACATCGTGCAATCCTGGCTTCAGCAAAACTTTTGGTAAGTTGCAACGTAGCATCCTCATCCTTCCTCCTCCACCTCCATCGCTATAGGTGTACGGTAGCATCCACGCCTGCCTACAGCATCCTTCCTCCTCCCCCTCCATCGCTATAGGTGTACGGTAGCATCCACGCCTGCCTACAGCATCCTTCCTCCTCCCCCTCCATCGCTATAGGTGTACGGTAGCATCCACGCCTGCCTACAGCATCCTTCCTCCTCCCCCTCCATCGCTATAGGTGTACGGTAGCATCCACGCCTGCCTACAGCATTCCCCTATTTCCCCCCTTCCTCCACGCTGCTACACGCAACACCGAAACGTTCACCGACGCAACAGCAGAGCATTCACCTGCGCACAGCAGCACACACCGAAGTGTTCATCAGCGCATTCACCAGCGCCCAGCAGCGGCTTCACCGACGCACCGCAACACGCTCACCGACGCAACAGCAGCGCACAGCAGCACACACCGAAGTGTTCATCAGCACGTTCACCGACGCAACAGCAGAGCATTCACCGGCGCACAGCAACGCATTCACCGACGCAACAGCAGCGCACACCGAAGCGCACAGCAGCACACACCGAAGTGTTCATCAGCGCATTCACCAGCGCCCAGCAGCGGCTTCACCGACGCACGGCAACACGCTCACCGACGCAACAGCAGCGCACAGCAGCACACACCGAAGTGTTCATCAGCGCATTCACCGGCGCACAGCAGCGCGTTCACCGGCGCACAGCAGCGCGTCCACCGGCGCACAGCAGCGCGTCCACCGACGCAACAGCAGAGTGTTCATCAGCGCATTCACCAGCGCCCAGCAGCGGCTTCACCGACGCACGGCAACACGCTCACCGACGCAACAGCAGCGCACAGCAGCACACACCGAAGTGTTCATCAGCGCATTCACCGGCGCACAGCAGCGCGTTCACCGGCGCACAGCAGCGCGTCCACCGGCGCACAGCAGCGCGTCCACCGACGCAACAGCAGCGTGTTCATCAGCGCACAGTAGCGCGTTCACCGGCGCACAGCAGCGCGTTCACCGGCGCACAGCAGCGCGTCCACCGACGCAACAGCAGCACACACCGCAGCGCACACCGAAGCACACAGCAGCGTGATCATCAGCGCACAGCAGCGCGTTCACCGGCGCACAGCAGCGCGTCCACCGACGCAACAGCAGCACACACCGAAGCGCACACCGAAGCACACAGCAGCGTGATCATCAGCGCACAGCAGCGCGTTCACCGGCGCACAGCAGCGCGTCCACCGACGCAACAGCAGCACACACCGAAGCGCACAGCAGCGCACACCGAAGCACACAGCAGCGTGATCATCAGCGCACAGCAGCGCGTTCACCGACGCAACAGCGCACACCGAAGGGCATTCACCACCGTACAGCAGCACGTTCACCGGCGCACAGCAGCGCGTTCACCAACGCAACAACCAGCACACACCGATACATTAACTTAATCAGTTATAATTAAGTAGACTAAGACTGAGAGAAAGAAAATAAAGTGAATTTATTTTGTTCCACCAAAATACAAATTTTTCTGTGGACGGACCTCTGGTCGAACTCGCTGAGTCAGACCCTGGCAAGAACAACGTTACAATATGATTGATTTCTGTGTAAATATTGTCTTTTAGCAATGCGTTTTCCTCTCGTATACTAGTGATTTCTTTGTAAATATTGTCTTTTAGCAATGCGTTTTCCTCTCGTAGTCTTATGTTATTCTGGTCAATATTTCTGTGGATGGATTCCTTCAGCAATGTGCTCTCGTCTTGAATTTTCGAGGTAATTTGATTTAGACTTCCAGCGACAAATGCTTTTGTAACAGCATCACATTGCTCTTTAGGTTCTCCAACATTTTTTAAGCGCCTTTTCTGGAAGTTTACATTTCTATCATAGTCTACATTAAGGCCTAAAGTGTTTAGAATATTTCTTTTTAATTTTAATTGGTTTTCACCTTGCTGAGAATAATGACCGAACTTGTCAACGCTCATTTTAAGAATATTATTTTAAAAACTATTTTATAAAATGTAAGTTTTTTTTTTCTGTAGGTATTCCATCATATGCTAATATTAATCATCAGTTGGTAATACTAAAGATGTATTATCTATATCAATAGATTTAATTCTTTTGAACTCTACGTCTAAGAATCCGTGTATGCTTTGAATTATTGTGTAGATATGTTTGAATTCCTTGTAAATATTTGCGTTTATTAATGAGTTCTCATCTTGAATTTTCGAGATAATCTGATTTAAACTTTCAATCACAAATGCTTTTGTAGCGGCATCACATTGCTCTTTAGGTTCTCCAACATTTTTTAAGCGCCTTTTCTGGAAGTTTACATTTCTATCATGGTCCACATTAAGGCCTAAAGTGTTTAGAATATTTCTTTTTAATTTTAATTGATTTTCACCTTGCTGAGAATAATGACCGAACTTGTCAACGCTCATTTTAAGAATATTATTTTCTGTTATTGTATATAGCATTTATACAATTATATCTGCTTCCCTAAGTTCTTCAATTATTGAGACTACTTCATTATTATGATTGTTGTGACCAGCAGATTCAGATGATACTAATAATCTTAACCTATCCACCAACTCATTTGGATCATCCCAATATATATAATTTGGCTTGTGCTTATTAACACTCATTAAACCGCTTCCTTTGTGTGATGATGATGAAGATTTATTCTCATTGAATAACTTTTTTATTATTTTGTATTTGGGTGCTTTAGTCCCCATGGTTTGCTTAGTTGCGCTATAATCACGTTTATGGGCATTTGTAGTGTGTAAAATTTGTTTGTACATTTGTAGATCTGCATTGTCATAATTTTTAGGTTTCTTATGGAATAATAGTTCAGATAATCCTGATGTTAAGTTCCAATTATGATTAGAAATACATATTTTGTTATCATCTACTTCAAATGTTTTATTACCAATTCTCCATTTGCCATCTGAACCTCTATGTGCTCCATATAGAGTATCTAACTTATCCTGCTTTTCCAATTCATATAAATGTGATATATTGCTAGGTGATTTACTAGCATCTGCTGTTGAATCCATTTGCGAGAAAAAGGGATCTTCATCATCATCATCATCTTCATTACTCTCAGTAATAGTGTTTGCAGTCTCATCTTTGAATGGTTTTTCATTTCTTACTTTAAACGGTGTGCTAGTTTTTAGAAAGAGTTGTTTGTTATTGGTTGTGATATTGCTTTTGTTGATCTTATCATTTGATTTAGATTGCTTGACTATTTTGTTTTAGAGGTTTTGTGATGGGGCTAAATGTTTCTTCTAATCTTTTCTCCATATCAGCTTCATCTAATTTTAAACTATTAAATTTTTTCTTTAATACATTTGTAGTCTTTATGATGTCCTTAAGAACTTTTTCATCCATTGCGCTTTCCTGTTGATTCTTATTGTATCAGGTTGATCAGCTTTTGAACAGCTTTTGATGAGGTCGAACTGCTTTTGAACAGCTTTGAACTGCTTTTGATGAGGTCGAACTGCTTTTGAACAGCTTTGAACAGGTTTTGAACAGCTTTGAACAGGTTTTGAACTGCTTTTGAACAGCTTTGATGAGGTTTTGAACTGCTTTTGATGAGGTCGAACAGCTTTTGATGAGGTCGAAGTGCTTTTGAACTGCTTTTGATGAGGTTGATCGAATCTTTTATGAGCTTATGATGAGGTTGAAGTCATATAAAGTACTAATATATAATAGAAGGATGCAAGAGGTTTTATAGTTTAGAGTAGAATATAATTATCAAATCCCTTTCTATAACGCCCATCATCAATTGGATCGTCTTTACTTATAACCACAAATCCATATTTATCTTTCCAACATTCTATGCATATTTTTGTGAACTTCTCAAATGGCATATCTGTACCCACATGATCAGCGTAAATATGTTTCATATTCATTTCGTCTTGTTTGAACATAATTATTAAATTCGCATTATCACGTATCAAATGTTTAGGGATTCGTGTATATGTTTGGCATAAGTAAAAACTATCAATATTTTTATGTCGACCCATACAAAAGTATGCTCGAATATTATTTTGTTTTTCACATGCGACATCATCGAATATCATAATAGAGTTGCTTTTAGCTTCATTTGGTTCTAAAACATCTTCATTTTCGGAAAATGTATAGAAGCCCATGTTTTTTATCGGATCTAATAATTTCTTCAAGTATTCATACTTTGGTTGATATAATGACTTTGAGTACAAATATATATTGGCAAACTTTAGTCCATTCGGACTCTCTATTAAACTCAACATGACGTTGGTCTTTCCACAATTTGAGGGACCAACAAGTAGCCCTCGTATAGAATTCGGCAGCAATGAACTGTGTCTTACATGTGATGATTTATTAGTCGACAAATCTAAATTTTTAACAATGATATTCTTGTCTTGTTTAACGAAACGCATTTTAGCAATTGATATATAAGCGGAAGCATCAGCCCTTTATATTCATTTCTATTGCAACTATTTAATTGAAAAGATATAAAATGGTTGTATGTTATAAAAAAAGTTTTAGTCGAAAACCATCTGCAGTTGGAAAAGGTTTAATAAATAATTTAATAGATGCACTTCCAATTGAACTTCATTTACCTGGTTATCAATTCTGCGGCCCAGGAACTAAATTAGAAAAACGTTTAGCAAGAGGCGATAAAGGAATTAATTCATTAGATGCTGCGTGCAGAGAGCACGATATTGCTTATTCTCAAACTAAGGATCTCAATAAAAGGCACATTGCAGATAAAATATTGGAAGAAAACGCTTGGAAAAGCGCAAAATCCAAAGACAAAGGTTTTTCAGAGAGAAAAAACGCTTGGCTAGTTGCGAGTGCTATGAAAGCTAAGACTAAATTAGGTATGGGGAACACTCTTAGGAATATTAAGAAAATAAAGAAAACAATTAAACGAAAATGTACGAAAAAATGCTTCACTAATGCTGTAAAAAACGCTATGAGAACTATTAATAATCATATCATCATACCCTTGCCGAAAAGAGGAGGTTTTCTACCACTGGTGCCAGTCTTGACTGCACTTGGAGCTCTTGGAGGTTTAGCATCTGGAGGATCTGCGATCTTTAAAGCTATTAATGCTGCAAAAGTTGGTAGAGAATTATTGAATGAAGCAAGTCGCCATAATAAAGTGATGGAGGAAATAACTGTGGGCAAAGGTTTATATCTGAAGCCATACAAGAAGGGATTAGGTTTATATTATAGTCCGCAATCAAAAAACCTCTAAGGAAGCTACCCAGAAGACCGCTCACAGACATCGACTTGATGGAGCATACAAAACAATTGCCACATTTTAGAGGCGTTTTCATGAGAGATAGTCTACCGAAACGTGTACGCCAGACAGAATGCGGAATCATCAACTTGGATTCATCGAGCGGTCCAGGTACTCACTGGGTAGCATACTATAAGAACGGAAAAATTAATGAATATTTTGATAGCTTCGGAAATTTACAACCACCACAAGAAATTATAAAGTATATGGGAGAGAACATACGCTACAACTATACTCAACATCAAAATTATAATACATACAATTGTGGTCCTTTGTGTCTAGAATTCCTATATAATATCACTAAAAATACTCAATAAAGATTGTTTTATTTTATTTGAGCAGAAAATCAAATTAAGTTTTATTTTATTTTTTTAGTTAGGATTCAGGAGAACTAAACACGAAGACCTGTTCCACTATCTCTGTTTCACTGCTCCAATCCATCTCACATGAGTTGTTTTTTCACTGTTTATCTCGCTTCTCCATACACATACGCTTTTGGTGGTGTGCATTGTTTGTTTCTAGCCCAATTTCAGTTCTGTTTCCAGTGTTTTTCTACTCAAATTTAAATGTATAAATAATACGTTCCTCGCCTCTAACAATTTAGTCGTTGCAGATATTTGGAACCAGCAAAAGATAAAAACAAAAACAGAATGTCACCAATTCAGAATTCATCATATTCTTTGACCGCATTAGAAGACTTCAACGAGAGGAATTATACGTTGAAGACCGTGCTAAGTATTAAAAACATGGAGCCGAATAGAAGCTATAATATAAAAACTGCTCGCAAGACCAAAACAAAATATGGCGAGCGGATTCTAATGGAAGTGGACGACAGCATCGTTTTTCTGCCGCCAAGATTCAACAACCTCAGCGACGAAACTATAAGAGAATTTTCAAACGGATCCTACTATTTGACGAAGGTAATGACGGCAAACAAGGATAATTTTCGTCTGGAGGTGATGGTGGACTTTCCGGAAACCAACATGTATTTTTAAGATATAAACTATATTGTGTAAATAAATAAAATATATTAATAAAAAAGAGTTTATAAATTTTAAATAAATTTGTTTTTATTTGGACAAAAAATTTTGTATAATTGATTTAGATTTTATTTAATCTGGAATACAATAACATTAATTTATTGATTCTATAAATAACACGTTCCACCATGTAGCATGCACAAGTGTCTGGTCCATCGAAACATTCGTTTGAAGCCCAACAACAAGATTTATAGTGATGTCCATGATTTGATTGTATTATAATTTCATGCTCGCAACGGCTTAATTTGATGTAGCATTTCAGAATTTCATCATAATGCTCATCCAACAATGCTTCTCTTTGTTTGATTAGAAATTCGTGAACTTGCTTCAAAAATAAGGAAATATTTACTTTATCCATGTCTACTCATCAACAATCCAATCTATATTGATGGGACATTTTTATTGTTATAGCGTATCAAAAGTATTTTCTAACAGCCTTCCCTCGAAAATTAAACCATATTGAGTTTACAAAGAATAGAATTAGCGCATGTACGATCATGTTCAAAATTTCATGCATATCCAACCATGTGAATGAGAAACACGTGCACGCTTTGAATATTTTTTTTTTCCCACGGAAAGGGAAAGGGTCCCAAGAGTGTGATAAGTACACCTTTGTTGAAGCGATGCAACAATCAAACACTTACACACACACACACAGCAGGAGGTCGGCGTACCCAAATTATCACGTGTCTATGAATTAACAACCACAACACAGCAAGGAAAACTCCTACAACAACAGCTTCGACTATTCCGTCCGACCGCCTGTAGATTATCCCTTGAAAGGTCGACCGCAAACACGTGCATGTTTCCCTACTATCACACAACAGGTGATCAAAGCCCCGAAATTACTACTGTGTACCCAAACACTCACGCCTCATAGTGCAGGTGCTGATAAAAAAGGTAATCCCATTAAAATGTCAACCGAACCTTAATTTACGACTTTATTTAATTGAAATTCCACAGAACTTCGGAGCCAGATTGCTGCAGCTGGCGATCAAAGTACCGAAATGAATCATCCCCTAAAATAAATAACAACAACAACAACCACATAGCAAAATTAAAAATTCAAAAGAAAAAAGATTATAATTATAAATAAATAAATAAATAAATAAATAAATAAATAAATAAATAAATAAATAAATAAATATATAAATATAAATAAATATATAAATATAAATAAATATATAAGTTATCAATTATAATAATACATACAAAACACTTGATCTTTAAATCTACTATCACACAGCGGGCGAATCATCCCCTAAAATAAATAACAACAACAACAACCACATAGCAAAACTTCTGACTTCTACAATAGCTTAGTACTTTACCGATATACCAAACACACGTCATATAAAAAGTCTAAAAAGTATGCTACGCTTTTTGCTTCCCTTTATTCCCACCAAAGACAAAGTCACACCTTTATTCCTAACACCGAGAAATTAGAAAAAAAGACTAAAAAAGTATGCTACACTAAAAACTCCCCACTAGCGCCATCTACTTCGGTATAGCAAACGATCGGCATACCTAAGTCTATATCACAGACACAAGCCTAAATGAACATTCCAAAGCACTTATCCACGATGGCCATCTGGTGGACGATAGCATAGTTACGAACCTATCGGCTAAAAGACAAAAAACTTAAGTCAATATCACAGACACAAGCCTAAATGAACATTCCAAAGCACTTATTCACGATGGCCATCTGGTGGACGATAGCATAGTTACAAACCTATCGGCTAAAAGACAAAAAACTTAAGTCAATATCACAGACACAAGCCTAAATGAACATTCCAAAGCACTTATTCACGATGGCCATCTGGTGGACGATAGCATAGTTACAAACCTATCGGCTAAAAAACAGAAAATTACCCTAGAAAACACCCCGAAAACCATATTTCTAGCAAAGACGCAATCCTAAACTACTAAAAACGCAATTATCATTAAAAAAACCCCTAAAACTATACTTTCAGCAAGGACACAATGCAAAATATAGCAAAGGCACAACCCAATTTTTAGCAAAGACACACTCCTAAATTTTATTCCCACTTATTCCCACTTTTCCTTTGTGCCAGAACCGCTATATAACCACTACTCACATCCAGAAGATGCTGAAAATCCCCATGCGGCCAGTGAAAGCAACGGTTTCTGGCCTCAACGAAACCATTTCTGCAAAGGTTTCAAAATCTTGTGAGCTTATGCTCAAGTCGCCACGCGACCCCTCGTTTCAGATTCACGCCACAGCGCTAGTGCTGTCGCAAATCACGGGCAGACTGCCCGCCCACTCGTTCGATAGTGCGCTGCTTCGCAGCCTCCCTAGTAACATCGAGCTCGCAGACGTCAGCTTTGTCAAAAGTCAGCAAGTTGACGTTCTCATTGGAGCCGATCTCTTCCCGGCGATCATACTTGACGGTATTCGCCGCAATGTGTTAGGTTCACTTCTAGCACAACAGACTGTGTTCGGCTGGATAATCACCGGACCAGTCCCCCAGCTACAATCGGGTAGCCCCAACATAAGGGTGGCCTTCTTCAATGAAGTCACCATCGAACAACAGTTAGAACGTTTTTGGGTGGTGGAGGAACTTCGTGGGCTCAGTTTGAACGATGTGTTACACGCAGGCCCTGTTCTACAAGCCGACTTAACATTCTTAATGTTAAGATGGCGCTTTTTTCGGTATGTTTTTAGCGGTGACATTCAGAAAATGTACCGCCAGATCCTCGTCGACCCGTAGCATACCCCTACCAACGAATTCTATTCCGAGATTCGAATAGCTCCCAAGTTAGGGACGATGAGTTACGAACGGTACCATTTGGCGTGAACTGCGCCCCCTTTTTAGCGATCCGCACTCTTCTTCAGCTAGCAGAAGATACTCAACAACAGTTTCCGCTTGCGGCCCACATTTTGCGACATGGCGTTGAATACGGCAGGCTTCTCTCTCCGGAAATGGACAGCCAACGACAAACACATTTTGGACGACTTGCCTGGATCCCATTTGCTCAACGCAGAGTTCCCGAAGTTCGAGGACAACAGCACCGCAAAGATGCTCGGTATCCGTTAGAATGCCGCCAACGATGACTTCTACTTCGACACACAGGCGATTGACATACAACCAACGTACACCAAACGAGAAGTGCTGTCTCTCATCGCGAAGCTGTTCGATCCAGCCGGTTGGCTGGCACCTATCATCGGTGCCGCGAAAATGCTGATCCAACAAGTCTGGCTAGACAAGATTGACTGGGATGACCAACTTCCCGCACTGACGCAGCAAACATGGTTAAGTTTTCTTCAAAATTATCACCATATCGCCACGATTCGAATTCCCAGGTGGATTCGGTTCACCCCCGACTGCACAGTAGATCTTCACGCCTTTTCGGACGCTTCCGAGAAAGCTTACGCCGGCGTCATCTACGCCCGTGTCCAAATCGACGTGTTGTAGTATGCTAAGGGTGGTCCTCTAATCTTCCGTTTCGACTTCAATTAAAGATTTTCTTCTTGACGGATTCTTTGTGTTTTATTCGTATTTTATTTTAATTTATAACACTGTTGGTTACTTTTAAGTTAAACACTACTGTTAAACTATTTTAACTCGAACACTTAGGTTATATTTACAGGTTGTTTAAAGTTACTTAAACGCGACTTAACTACGACTTCTTCGACGAGAGATTTTAACAAGACTCCCGTTGGAATCTTTTCTATTTTCCACCTTGGCTCGGTTGACATACCCGTCGACCGAACCAAAGTGGGTCAGTATGCCGTGTTTCGCAATTTCCATTATTTCGCAATATTAAAATTGTAAAATTCGCAGAATCAATACGCGGAAGAAAATCGTTCTCAATTTAATTCTTCCGCGTGTGGATTCTGATCGTTGGTTATTTTAAGTCAAGCGTTTTTATGGTTTGGAAGCTTGCTACTGAATGCTAGCTTCCACGATCCATTCAAATACGCTGTGGTTTTTATGGTTTGGAAGCTAGCTATTGAACGCTAGCTTCCACAATCCATTCCATACGACGTGTTCTGGTTGCTACCTTGGCTTTTGAATTTCCTTTAAACGAAGCTTGACTAAAGCTTTTGGCTTACCACGCAAAGTGCTGTGGTTGCATTAATAACGTGAACTTGGCCTTGACTCACTCACGGAGTAGTATTATAAAACGATAATACTGGCCTTGAAAGTTCTTATCTCCCGGAACTGGAAATTGCGATCGCGACATACAACAGACGACACAGTTCACGTATCGTTACTATACGCCAAAACGCGCGTAGCGCTCATTAAAACGATATCGCTGCCGAGACTCGAACTCTGCGGAGCTACACTCGTTGCAGACATGCTCGACGCCCTAGTACCCAATCCGCACTATCGTCCCAAGAATGTCTTCTGTTGGACAGACTCGACAATTGTACTTGTACGGCTAAAGAAGCCTCCTTGCTGCTGTGCCACCTTCGTGGCGAACCGCGTGGCCAAAATCATTGAAAGAGCACCACATACTAAATGGTTTCACGTGGACTCGCACCACAATCCAGCGGACTTAGCTAGCCGCGGTGCCACGCCTCAAGAATTAGCTGAGACCACCCTTTGGTAGAATGGTATACCTTGGCTCCTCCACGACAAGGATCGTTGGCCCGAACTACGAACAGCTCGGAGTTTGCTACCGCACTTGAAGAAAAGCCTGTAAAGGCGCTTCACATTTACTTCGATCAGACGAAGACCTGCTTGACAGGTTTTCCTCTCTCCCGAGAGCCCTACGCTTATACTCATACGTACAGCGGTTTATAGACAACACGCGCCGTAATCGGAACCCTCTATATGCCACTTTGCGCCTCTCAACGACAGAGATTCGAGACACCAAATGTCGTCTCAAAATCATCTGTCAAAAGACACATTTTCCCGACGAATATTATGCGCTCGAAAGCAAGCGACCAGTGAGCTCAAAAAGTGGTTTACTCTCACTCAATCCCTTTCTTCATGAAGACAAAACGATGCGCCTTGGCGGACGGCTGTCTTCATGCCCGAATTTGGCATTTGACGAACGCCACCCAATAATTATGCCGTACGACTGTCAGTTGTCTCGGTTACTTGTTCTCTTTATCCATCAGATCTCGCTTCACGGTGGTAACCAGCTGATGCTCCGATTGCTCCGGACCCAACACTGGATTCCGCGGGTAAAAAACCTCATCAAGACAACGATCCACCGCTGTAAGCCGTGCATCTTGCATCGAAAGCAACAAAGAATGCAGATTATGGCGGCATTGCCAGAGGAACGCACGACTTTCTCCCGCCCCTTTGCTAACACCGGAGTCAATTTTGCGGGCCCTTTCGACATCAAGAATTACACCGGTCGGGAGTGCTTAATAACGAAAGGCTACACGTACATCTTTGTCTGTTTTGCGACCAAAGCAATTCATTTAGAGGCTGTCAGTGATCTGACCACGGCCGCCTTCCTTGCGGCGTTCTCACGGTTTGCAGCGCACCGAGGCTGCCCCGCAAAGGTATATTCAGACAACGGCACGAACTTCGTCGGCGCCTCAAAAGAGCTCAAACAAGAATATAAGCAATTCCTTGTTCGAACCTGCGATCTCATCGAAACGCAATATTCGCACCAGAATGTTGAATGGCACTTCATCCCCCCTGGTGCTCCTCACATGGGAGGGCTCTGGGAGGCCGGTGTTAAAAGCCTGAAAACGCATCTGTGCAAAGTCGCCCCAACTTCCAAATTTACATTTGAAGAGTTCTCGACTCTCCTGAGCAAAATCGAAGCGTGCCTCAACTCGCGCCCCCTTCATCCTCAATCTGAGGATCCCAACGTTATGGAGGCAATAACTCCTGGCCACTTCCTAGTAGGCGGCCCTCTGCTCGCTCCTGCCGAGCCCGAAACCCTCGACAATCCGCTCTCCATTCTCAACCGATGGAGACGTGTCCAGGCCCTTGCCCAGCATTTCTATCACCGGTGGAAAACGGAATATTTGCACGAGCTTGCGCGTCGCACCAAGTGGAAAACTCCTCAACTCAACCTACAGCCCAACGACCTGGTTGTGGTCCGTGACGACAACCTTCCTTCCACGTCCTGGCGCCTGGGCCGCATCATCAAGGTGTACAAGGGTCAGGATGCACGAGTCCGCGTGGCCGATGTTCGAACGGCTAACGGCCAGCTCACTCGTTCCATTTCCAAATTAGTATCCTTAACTTGCATGTCTCGAGTGGTTATTAATGCCTTTTTTCTCCACAGATCTAGGATGAAACGCATCCGCCGCCAAGGCGCCCGTTATCGGCAAGACCGCATACTGGCTCCGCCAACCGCCGTACCATCGGCGCCCGCAAATACGTGTCCCGGCCCCGAGATGCCGCATTACGAGAGGAGGCTCCCGAACAATCGTCACCACCGGCGATCGCCGGCCCAGTGTGGTGTCCACAGCCGCGGCCTGCAGGGAATTTTATGGCACGAACGGCGGGCTTGCCCCGAATCGTGGCAGGACGCCACGTCTGCATAAACTGCCTGGCGGCATCCCACACCACCCAACGCTGCACCAGCACACGTCGCTGCACGGCCTGTGGCGACGCCCACAACACGACGCTCCACGGCTAGTCGCCTTCTCCACCCCAGGCTGAGGGTCAGGTAGCTTTGCAGTCCTGCAAGGCGGGCGGGATGTTTACGCCAAACACACCGCTCGTCAGGCTGCCTCTCCAGATCTGCGGAAGCCGTTCTCTCTCACGGCGCAGACTTCGGACGCTCAGGAGAGGCAAGCTAAAAGCTTGACTGCGGGCTGCTCGGCTCCAGCCTTGGCGGTTGGATCCTGCTGCATTCACTTTTGGCGTAAACTTCAGACAGAGCTGTAAACCGTGACCGAGCGCAAACCATCTTTTGTATAACTTTAAATTAAAACGTGTAAATTTATACAGTGAATATCCAAAACCAATTGTACCCTATATATCGACAAAACACAAATAAACAGAAAAAACAAACATCCAACCACCAACACTCGAGTTGAAACACTTGGTGCCTTTAGCGCTAAACAGTAACTCTTACTACAATCAGTCGCCAGAAAATGTTTCGACAATGACAATAGACAGAATCTTTAGAAACCATCAACAAGGGTACTCAAAGACCTTGTAAGGAGAGTAGAATTTAATTAACTCAAAATAAAATAAATAAAAAACAAAAATAATTGGAAAGCTCATTCACATACTCACTCATATACATCCGCGATATCGGGTTAATATCAATCCTATCACTTCAATTCAATTTTATATCGACACCCTAGCAATCTCAATTTACCGAATATTAATTAGGAAGTCCAAAGCAATTATATTAGCAAATTTCATCATCACCAAAAAATTATCCTAATTCCTGATGAAGTTAGAGAAGTATATACTCGTAGGATAAGTAAATACTTAAGCAATTCACAAATTTTGATTCTTAAGAAAACACATACGAAATACTAGATCTACATGCCTATTACAATAACACCAATATTATTTTTAGTATCAAAATCTCCATAATTTCCAAACAAAACATTCACTGATAAGTCCACTTTCTATTAATAAAGAACAGGAGATTTTTACAATAACGTAGCTTGATTAATAGAACTAAAGAATGTGTTACCGCTATCAATTCTGTATCACAGCCCACGGACGCACTGATGGATATTTGTATTAATTAAGAGCCCGGTACGTGGACCCAGATTCATCGGGAGCGGGGAAGTTTCGGAGGGAAAAAAACAAAAGAGAGAGTTTATAATCACATTTATAAACAGTACACAGTCGATACTTATTTTTAGATAGACCTTGTATTATTATAATAATAGTTAATCAGTTTATTATTATAAATATCATTATAATATTATTTTATTATTATTTATTTATAATTTATTTATAGTTTATTATTATTATTATCAATAAATTATTTTTAATTTTATGCTTCTGCGGCTACATGGTATTCTTAAGTAATACATAGGAAGAAAGAATTAATTATGTAATACAACATCCTACATCTTACATCCTGTAATAACAATAATTCCGAATACTCTTTTCGTATTTATATCTACAGATCATTATTAACCTTAATATAACAATCCTCCTTAATATAAGCCTCAGTCTGTATATGATCCTGTACATATGATTCGCTTTATGCAATGGTAGATACCAAGGCTGTAAGAATCCTGCTAATTACTTACATATTGTATTACATTGCTAATACTACTTCTTAATTTTCAATTGAAGTTTACTGCAAAAACGCCGACAGTTGTTTTGCCGCCATTTGGTGTTGGCACGGTCCGGTGCCACTTTAGCATTACTAGAAAGGATTTGGCTCGAGACCATGTGCTCCGCTAGCGGCACCAGCGCACAGAGAGAGGCTACACTGACACTGGCCCTAAGTTGGTAACACACTAGCTTGGTGAAAGTTCAGCCCCACGTGAGGGTAGGTAGGTCGAGGCGTTAAAATAATTTTTTAAATTATCAATCCCCGTTGTATTTGGTTTCAATTAGTGTCTACGTGCCAGCTATCCCCAAGCCCAAACTCAGAACACCCTCCAAGAAAGGAAATCCGCAGCTTGTTTTTCTTATCCCAGTGCAGACAACCTCTCTATTCAATATATATACGAGGGTTCCCTTTTATATTTCGGGATTTGGCAACCCTAGTGTTGCAATTACTAAATTCTACCGCGCATTATTTTTGAAACAAAAAAATTTAAAGAAGCAAATCATTATAAGTATTTATGGTTCAGAAATTCCAGGATTTTATTGAAAAAAGTGGAAAATGGTGAGGTTGTCGAAATAAGATCATTTGAAGATCTTCGTGCGATTGTTGTATACAACTTCACGGTAGTTTAATCTACTATTAATCGTTTTTCAAATAATTCGGATCTTAGTTGCGACAACCCACCATATATACCACATTGTTGTGCCCTGATGAGATTTTACATTCTAATATTTATAGTGTTAATTCTCTTCTTATTGTACATCAGAATATTCGTAGCTTGCCGCAAAATTTCGATTTATTGGTCTGTAATCTGGAATCTTTTAAGCATTTACCAGACATTATTTTTGTGTCCGAGATTTGGATATTTTCCTTTGAGGTGGATGATTATTTTATTCCAGGCTACAATTTTTATGCTAATGCTAATGATTCTTATTCTTCGGGAGGGGTGGGAGTTTTTATCAAATCAATTTATGATTGTAAGGCAAACTACTGTAACTTTTCTAGTGCAGATGAGTAGTGTGTATATGGCGGTTCTGGGACAACTGAAATTTGGGAGCTATTTGGGAGCTATGCTTTGCGTGTGTTAGAGTGAGATAGCGCTATACGGTTGTGTGGGAGGGAGTGAGAAGGAGATGTAAATACGGACGGACAAACGGACGGACACCGGGAAGGGGCGGAAGGGGGAGGAAGGGGAGGAAATGGGCGTGGCAAAAGTGGGCGTGGCAAAAGTGGGCGTGGCAAAAGTGGGCGTGGTAACGTGGCGTGCCAAAAGTGGGCGTGGCAAAACGGACAGACAGGCGGACATACATACATACAGATGGACATACATACAGACCGACATATATACATATAGACGGACAGACAGAAGGACATACATACATATAGACGGACAGACAGACGGACATACATACATATAGACGGACAGACAGACGGACATACACACATATAGACCGACAGACATACATACATACATACATACATACATACATATAGGCCGACATACATAGCTCGGCGTGCTGACTGTTGCGAGTGTAGTATATTCCTCTGCCTTGATCTCTGCCCGCTTGTGTATCATTTTTGGTACTTGAGATTTTTTGTTTTTGTTTGCGTTTTGGGGTGTACTCTTTGTTGTTGGAACTTTTATTTCTTTTTTAATTGCTCTGATTTCATTGCTATGTGGTTGTTGTAATTCTTTTTCTTCAGCTGGCAGACGTACTTTTAGAAATTTTTGTTTTTGCACAGAATCATAATGTAAACAAACGTAATTAGTCATTTAGAACATGTACGAATTTGTTTGCATATTGAACTTTGAATGGCTGCGAAATGGCTGGGTAGTAGTTTTGCTATGTTGTTGTTGTTGTTGTTGTTCTCATTTGATTGCTTTTCATCATTCTGCTATGTGGTTGTTGTAGATTTAGTAAATGAGTTATGGGCATTTCAAGTGGTTGGCTGGCTCGCGATCACTCTTATTGAATGTACATATATTAATACAATTATTTCAATCTCGGAATTGGCGTTGACATTTTCGATACTTTCTGTTTATTTTCTCATGGTCTGATAGACAGACGGACATACATACATACCGACGGACAAACAGACGGACATACATACAGACAGACGGTCATACATACAGACAGACGGACATACATACATACATACGGACAGACAAAGGGCCGAATAGACAGATGGACAGTGAACATACACGAATTCAATTCTTCATAAATTCAGAGTCAAAGCTAGCTTGGAGATCAGCTTGATGGCAAAAGTGGTTGGAGGGAAGAGGGAATGGGGAAAGTGTAGGGTGGGAAGACGGACAGACAGAGACATAGTGACAGTGAATATGTACGAATTAAAATTCTTTTGTTTATTTTGTTCTTGTTCTTGTAGAAGTTTGGCTTATGTTGTTTTGTATACGATTTATTCTTGCTTTGTTGTTTTATTTTTAGGAATAGAAACACTTGTTAATGATATTGAAGTGTAGACGAGGGTATTGAATAGGTAACCTTAGGATGCTCCACGTATTCTTTTTCTTCATTGTATAGCTTCTGTTAGAATAAGCATTTGATGTCCGTGCGAGAAGAGTTAATACGAGTACAAAAAATTTAGTTATTTCTTTTTATATACATGAAGTAATATTTTGGCGAAGATGTACAATGTTTATGCTTTTGCGTTAGAAATATGCTTGTGTATGCTATACTTGTTTTTCTTTTATTTAATCTAGTTTTATTTTATTTTATTTCTTTTCGGGTATAGATTTTTTTTCTTGTTATATAGTATAGGTACTAACTGTACATTTCAAGTGAACTTTGGTTCGTAGCCTCATTGGTTCTTACTAATACGTGTTATTTTTATTTTATGGCTAGCCGACTATATGGATTAATGAAAATTTGATGACATGATTTTTGCTATAATTTGTTTTGTAATATTTTTATTATTTGATTTGAGATTTGTTTGATATGGTTTAGTTAGTTAATGAGCGATGGGTTAGTAAACATATCTTTGAGCAAAGAGATGTTGAGAGACGCATGTTATTTATATTGAAGTGTAGACGTGACAGGCTTGAGTTGGTAGAGCTAGGATGACATTCTTACTCTTATTTTCTCTTTCTTCTTCTTCTTCTTCTTCTTCTTGTTCTTGCTTTTTTTGTCAATACTATTATTATTGCTTCTTATTCTATTTTGTTTTTTTACGGAATCATAATGTAAACAAACATCCATGAGCATAAAATCAGCTCCAGCGAGAATAAAGAGTCAATTGTAAAAGTGCCGCCAACGAGTAAAGATCTAATTTTTAATTAAAGAAAAGTGTTCTAAAAGTTGCAGTTGTAAAAAGTTGCTAATTTTTCTGAAAAAAAGTAAAAGTGAAAAATTTAAATATAGTACTTGAAATCAATACTTAAAGAAAAACAAGCAGAAACAAGTCGAACAAGAACAAAAAGATAAAGACTGACGTGTTGTGTAAAAATTAAAAAAATTTGTGTGTATAACTTAAATATACTACTGAATTCCAGGAATTTATTAAAATTGCTTTAGCTGTCGATTATATTTAGAAAAAACCAATAAACATGCAATTCATCTGCGAAAAGTGTGCTGCTTGTTTCACAGCAAAACGAAACTTAGTTCGCCACGTAAGAGTCAAGCATGAGAATTTGGCCTTTAAATGTAACACCTGTCAAGCAAGATTTGATAGACAATATAAATTAGGAGCGCATAAAAATAAGTCTCATAAAAATGGAGGATCTGGTAGCTCGGAGGAGGTAAATATCCTACAACGAACTACGTCATATTGCTCAGGATGTCAACAACATATTGAATTGAAAAACTGGGCTTATCACATTAGAACAAACGCGCACAAGCGAAAATGTTGTATTCCGGCAAGCGACAACAAGTTGAAATATATAGGAAATACTTTCAACGAGAGAATAGAGTCTCTCATTTACGAAAATAAGGATGAAAGTTCTCTCATCGCAGAAGCATTCTTCCAGAAAGGAAAACCTGACATAATGCTAGAGCTAATTAACAGCCTCGAAAAGCATTTGTCGTTTAAATTTAATTTGGAGTTGTTCTGCGAATTCACCAAAACATCTGACGACAAGCCCATAGTTGAAATAAAATCATTTCAAACAAAAATGAGGATAGTTCAGTTACCAAACCAGCTGGACCAGATTCTAGACCAAAAATTCGAAAGCTTGTTAACTAAAATGACAGAGTTCCAGGAAAGAGACAGTGGCTGGGCTCTCGCCAAAATATGTCACTTGGAAATAAATATTAACCAGTACAGGCCAATAAAAGGTTCGTCCTATCTGCCTCTACCGAAAGTCTTGGATAAGAAGAAAGCATGCATTAACATTAAAAACGATGACGAATACTGCTTCAAGTGGGCAATCATTGCTGCTCTGAGTCATACAGACTGCCATCCAGAAAGACCACAGAACTACAACATTGGAAATATAGCGTCTAATATAATAACACTACCAAACGGAATTGTTGTTAATTTTGAGCGATTAACATTTCCTTTACCGCTCACAGAGATTTCGGAATTTGAACGGAAAAATAATAATATAAGTGTAAATGTCTTCGGATTTGATGAAGAGCTTGGGGCTATAATAGGACCATTTTATAGCACTCAAGCTGAAAAACCACACCACATCAACATGCTTCTTATCCAAGACTTGGAGCTTTCACATTACGTGTGGATTAAATCTATTTCAAGGTAATTATAATTATATCACAATTTAAATTTTTTTATATTAACCTTCTTATATTAAGTATAAATTCCAAATAATTTTAATTTCTTTCTTTTGTTATAGACACACACGCAGCCAACAAACACATCACCAACATAAGGCATTCTTATGTAACAGCTGCCTACAGCACTCACACAACGAGAGTACACTGCAACAACATAAGGAGGTGTGCAATAAAGTTGTCACGGAGATGCCGTCGATGGATAAGGCCGTAATTAATTTTAAAAATTTTGAACGTAGTTTAGATGTGCCATTTGTAGTATACGCAGATTTTGAATGCATATTAAGTAGATTAGATGACTCCATTAGTAATAAGTTAGTTAATAAACACATGCCGGCAGCTTTTAGTTATAATATACATTGTACTTTTAAACATAGCCTTAGTAAATTTGTTGTATATTCAGGGGAGGATGCTGCCGCAAAGTTCATAGAATATTTAGTTAGGGATATTATAGATATTTATAATAACTACTTAAGTAAAACGACACCTATGCCCTTTTTAAATCCTCAGCAGCTAAAGCACCAATTCCAAAGCAAAATGTGTCATATTTGCAATAAAGAATTGGGGGCTGATAGAGTGGCAGACCATTGCCATCTTACTGGCGAATATAGAGGTCCGGCACATAATGAGTGTAACTTAAAATTTCAAATTGCAAAGTTTGTGCCGGTGTTCTTTCATAATTTTTCTGGCTATGACTGCCATCTCTTTGTTAAAGAATTGAACGCTTTCGAGGGTGATATTAAAGTTATACCCTTAAATAAGGAATTGTATGTATCACTCTCAAAACGTATACAAGTAAGTGAAAAGAAAAGCATTGAAATAAGGTTCTTGGATTCCTTCCGATTTATGGCTGCTAGCTTGAATGATTTAGCTAGAAACTTATCAGTATCTGATTTCAAAACTGTTCGCCAAGAGTATCCAAAAGACGATGAATTTACACTACTAACAAGAAAAGGTGTATTCCCATACGAATACATCAACTCGTTCGATCGTCTGAAGGAAACCTCTCTTCCTACTCAGGATGAATTTTTCAGTCATTTGACAAATAAGACTTGTTCTACTGAGGATTATGAACACGCGGTTAAAGTATGGCAACAGTTTAAATGTCAAACACTTGAAGAATACATGCTTCTATATTTGAAAACAGATGTTTTAATCTTGACTGACATTTTCGAAAATTTTAGAAAAGTGTGTAAAAAAATTTATAAACTTGATCCTTGCCAATATTACACTGCCCCAGGCTTATCTTGGGATGCGATGCTTAAAACTACTCAAATTGAACTTGAACTGTTTACAGATATAGACATGTACCTGTTCATCCAGAAGAGTATTAGGGGAGGCATTGTCCAATGCTCAAAAAGACATTCCAAAGCCAATAATAAATATATGGACGATTATAATTGCAATGAACCATCCGAATATTTAATGTATTTGGATGCCAACAATTTATATGGCTGGGCAATGTCACAATGTCTTCCTTGTGGAGGTTTTGAGTGGCTATCAGATACTGATAATTTTGATGTAGAGTCAATTTCAATCAATTCTCCTGTCGGATACATCCTTGAAGTAGATTTAACATATCCGGAAAATCTGCACGATCTTCACAACGATTTACCTTTTTGCGCGGAAAATAAAAAACCCCCAAATTCCAAATCTATTAAACTAATCACTGATTTAACCAACAAAACTCGCTATGTCATTCATTATATTAATCTTCAACAATGTATCCAACAGGGTATGTTGCTAAAGAAAATATATAGGGTGTTAAAATTTAAGCAGTCTTGTTGGTTAAAACAGTATATTGATTTGAATACTCATCATAGAACTTTAGCAAAGAATACTTTTGAAAAGAATTTTTTTAAATTGCTTAACAATGCAGTATATGGAAAGACTATGGAAAATGTAGACAAGCGAAAAGACGTCAAAATAGTAACCGATTGGGAAAGTAGGGGAAGGCGGTTAGGAGCCCGAGCACTAATAGCCAAACCAAACTTCCACAGCTGTAGCCAGTTTACAGAAGATATGGTTGCTATACAAATGTCTAGAGCTCGCTCTGTCTACAATAAACCCATATATTTAGGATTTGTTGTTCTCGAGTTATCAAAATGGAAAATGTATGATTTTCATTATCAGTACATGAAGCCAAGATTTAAAACAAATCTAGTGCTAAATTATATGGACACTGATTCTTTTATTTATTCCATTCGATGTGAAGATTTTTATGCTGATATTCGGGATGATATCGACTCAAAGTTCGATACATCAGAATATTCACCTACCAATCCTTTTCATATACCGCTTAGAAATAGTAAAGTACTCGGTATGATGAAAGACGAAAGCAAAGGAAAAATTATGAAAGAATTTGTTGGCTTGCGTTCGAAAATGTATTCAATCGATGTTATTGGTTGTGGGGAAACTAAAAAGGCCAAAGGTGTTAAAAATACGGTTATAAATAAGTTAAGTATAAGAGATTATAAAAACTGTCTATTTAATAAGGAAATTATTTATGGAGATATGTTTATATTTAGATCTAAGCTCCACCAAATTTATACGCAATTAGTACATAAGATAGCCTTAAGCCCCCTAGACGATAAGCGTTTTATTAGAAATGATGGTGTACACACATATGCCTGGGGACATTATCGTATAGATTTAGAGCAGGAGTTAAGTCAAGATGAAGATATTTTAAATAAGATATAATAAGAAAAATAATAAAATAATAAGAAAAAAAAAAAAGAAAGATATATTTATGGATATAGAAATATAGAATATTAATTATAACTATTTTAAAAATAAATAAGAAAAAAAATTTGTAAATAGATTTAAGAAAGAGATTTATTTTCAATCAATAAATTGTATATTTACATTTGAAAATTTATTATAATCTTTTATTTATTATCTATGAAATTTCGGAGTAGGATTGCATTTTCTAGTACACAGCAACCATTATGAGAATGGTATATCTTTTGTAGTAAGTATGTATCTCTAAGAGTTTCCAGATTCTCGCAGCCAAAATTTTCCACATTTAATACAGGTTTCCCCAAGATTTCTTCAATCCATTTCGAGGCTTATAAAAATTTATTAATATATGCGTAGAATGTTGGAAAGATAAATATGGATTTCTTGTAACAAGCAAAGACAATCCAAGTAATAGTGGACGATATAAAATGGGATTTGATATATATGTACATACATTCAATAATTCGCTGGTTACCACTATATTAATATTAGTATGATATCTTTCAACTGAATACATTTGATATACCTATTCAATAGTTGACAAAAAGCTGTTCAAAAGGTGTTCAGAGCTGTTCAAAAGGTGTTCAGAGCTGTTTAAAAGGTGTTCAGAGCTGTTCAAAAGGTGTTCAAAAGCTGTTCAAAAGGTGTTCAGAGCTGTTCAAAAGGTGTTCAGAGCTGTTCAAAAGGTGTTCAAAAGGTG
>OX451346.1:23899761-24080297 GCA_949629155.1 Myopa testacea | reverse complement strand
AGACGAGAGCACATTGCTGAAGGAATCCATCCACAGAAATATTGTCTTTTAGCAATACGTTCTCCTCTCGTATACTAGTGATTTCTTTGTAAATATTGTCTTTTAGCAATGCGTTTTCCTCTCGTAGTCTTATGTTATTCTGGTCAATATTTCTGTGGATGGATTCCTTCAGCAATGTGCTCTCGTCTTGAATTTTCGAGGTAATTTGATTTAGACTTTCAGCGACAAATGCTTTTGTAACAGCATCACATTGCTCTTTAGGTTCTCCAACATTTTTTAAGCGCCTTTTCTGGAAGTTTACATTTCTATCATAGTCCACATTAAGGCCTAAAGTGTTTAGAATATTTCTTTTTAATTTTAATTGGTTTTCACCTTGCTGAGAATAATGACCGAACTTGTCAACGCTCATTTTAAGAATATTATTTTAAAAACTATTTTATAAAATGTAAGTTTTTTTTTTCTGTAGGTATTCCATCATATGCTAATATTAATCATCAGTTGGTAATACTAAAGATGTATTATCTATATCAATAGATTTAATTCTTTTGAACTCTACGTCTAAGAATCCGTGTATGCTTTGAATTATTGTGTAGATATGTTTGAATTCCTTGTAAATATTTGCGTTTATTAATGAGTTCTCATCTTGAATTTTCGAGATAATCTGATTTAAACTTTCAATCACAAATGCTTTTGTAGCGGCATCACATTGCTCTTTAGGTTCTCCAACATTTTTTAAGCGCCTTTTCTGGAAGTTTACATTTCTATCATGGTCCACATTAAGGCCTAAAGTGTTTAGAATATTTCTTTTTAATTTTAATTGATTTTCACCTTGCTGAGAACAATGACCGAACTTGTCAACGCTCATTTTAAGAATATTATTTTCTGTTATTGTATATAGCATTTATACAATTATATCTGCTTCCCTAAGTTCTTCAATTATTGAGACTACTTCATTATTATGATTGTTGTGACCAGCAGATTCAGATGATATTAATAATCTTAACCTATCCACCAACTCATTTGGATCATCCCAATATATATAATTTGGCTTGTGCTTATTAACACTCATTAAACCGCTTCCTTTGTGTGATGATGATGAAGATTTATTCTCATTGAATAACTTTTTTATTATTTTGTATTTGGGTGCTTTAGTCCCCATGGTTTGCTTAGTTGCGCTATAATCACGTTTATGGGCATTTGTAGTATGTAAAATTTGTTTGTACATTTGTAGATCTGCATTGTCATAATTTTTAGGTTTCTTATGGAATAATAGTTCAGATAATCCTGATGTTAAGTTCCAATTATGATTAGAAATAGATATTTTGTTATCATCTACTTCAAATGTTTTATTACCAATTCTCCATTTGCCATCTGAATCTCTATGTGGTCCATATAGAGTATCTAACTTATCCTGATTTTCCAATTCATATAAATGTGATATATTGCTAGGTGATTTACTAGCATCTGCTGTTGAATCCATTTGCGAGAAAAAGGGGTCTTCATCATCATCATCTTCATTACTCTCAGTAATAGTGTTTGCAGTCTCATCTTTGAATGGTTTTTCATTTCTTACTTTAAACGGTGTGCTGGTTTTTAGAAAGAGTTGTTTGTTATTGGTTGTGATATTACTTTTGTTGATCTTATCATTTGATTTAGATTGCTTGACTATTTCTTTTAGAGGTTTTGTGATGGGGCTAAATGTTTCTTCTAATCTTTTCTCCATATCAGCTTCATCTAATTTTAAACTATTAAATTTTTTCTTTAATACATTTCTAGTCTTTATGATGTCCTTAAGTACTTTTTCATCCATTGCGCTTTCCTGTTGATTCTAATTGTATCAGGTTGATCAGCTTTTGAACAGCTATTGAACAGCTTTTGATGAGGTCGAACTGCTTTTGAACTGCTTTTGAACAGCTTTGAACAGGTTTTGAACAGCTTTGAACAGGTTTTGAACTGCTTTTGAACAGCTTTGAACAGGTTTTGAACAGCTTTGAACAGGTTTTGAACTGCTTTTGATGAGGTCGAACAGGTTTTGAACTGCTTTTGATGAGGTTGAACAGCTTTTGAACTGCTTTTGATGAGGTTGATCGGATCTTTTATGAGCTTATGATGAGGTTGAAGTCATATAAAGTACTAATATATAATAGAAGGATGCATGTGGTTTTATACTAGAATATAATTATCAAATCCCTTTCTATAACGCCCGTCATCAATTGGATCGTCTTTACTTATAACCACAAATCCATATTTATCTTTCCAACATTCTCTGCATATATTTGAGAACTTCTCAAATGACATATCTGTACCCACATGATCAGCGTAAATATGTTTCATATTCATTTCGTCTTGTTTGAACATAATTATTAAATTCGCATTATCACGTATCAAATGTTTAGGGATTCGTGTATATGTTTGGCATAAGTAAAAACTATCAATATTTTTATGTCGACCCATACAAAAGTATGCTCGAATATTATTTTGTTTTTCACATGCGACATCATCGAATATCATAATAGAGTTGCTTTTAGCTTCATTTGGTTCTAAAACATCTTCATTTTCGGAAAATGTATAGAAGCCCATGTTTTTTATCGGATCTATTAATTTCTTCAAGTATTCATACTTTGGTTGATATAATGACTTTGAGTACAAATATATATTGGCAAACTTTAGTCCATTCGGACTCTCTATTAAACTCAACATGACGTTGGTCTTTCCACAATTTGAGGGACCAACAAGTAGCCCTCGTATAGAATTCGGCAGCAATGAACTGTGTCTTACATGTGATGATTTATTAGTCGACAAATCTAAATTTTTAACAATGATATTCTTGTCTTGTTTAACGAAACGCATTTTAGCAATTGATATATAAGCAGAAGCATCAGCCCTTTATATTCATTTCTATTGCAACTATTTAATTGAAAAGATATAAAATGGTTGTATGTTATAAAAAAAGTTTTAGTCGAAAACCATCTGTAGTTGGAAAAGGTTTAATAAATAATTTAATAGATGCACTTCCAATTGAACTTCATTTACCTGGTTATCAATTCTGCGGCCCAGGAACTAAATTAGAAAAACGTTTAGCAAGAGGCGATAAAGGAATTAATTCATTAGATGCTGCGTGCAGAGAGCACGATATTGCTTATTCTCAAACTAAGGATCTCAATAAAAGGCACATTGCAGATAAAATATTGGAAGAAAACGCTTGGAAAAGCGCAAAATCCAAAGACAAAGGTTTTTCAGAGAGAAAAAACGCTTGGCTAGTTGCGAGTGCTATGAAAGCTAAAAATAAATTAGGTATGGGGAACACTCTCAGGAATATTAAGAAAATAAAGAAAACAATTAAACGAAAATGTACGAAAAAATGCTTCACTAATGCTGTAAAAAACGCCATGAGGACTATTAATAAACAAAAACCAGACGATATTCGTAGCGCTATTAAAATTGCACGAAAAGTAGTAAACAAGTCCTTCAGAAAAAAGAAACCATCAATTGAGATACCTCGTATCATACCCTTGCCGAAAAGAGGAGGTTTTCTACCACTGGTGCCAGTCTTGACTGCACTTGGAGCTCTTGGAGGTTTAGCATCTGGAGGATCTGCGATCTTTAAAGCTATTAATGCTGCAAAAGTTGGTAGAGAATTATTGAATGAAGCAAGTCGCCATAATAAAGTGATGGAGAAAATAACTGTGGGCAAAGGTTTATATCTGAAGCCATACAAGAAGGGATTAGGTTTATATTATAGTCCGCAATCAAAAAACCTCTAAGGAAGCTACCCAGAAGACCGCTCACAGACATCGACTTGATTGAGCATGCAAAACAATTGCCACATTTTAGAGGCGTTTTCATGAGAGATAGTCTACCGAAACGTGTACGCCAGACAGAATGCGGAATCATCAACTTGGATTCATCGAGCGGTCCAGGTACTCACTGGGTAGCATACTATAAGAACGGAAAAATTAAGGAATATTTTGATAGCTTCGGAAATTTACAACCACCACAAGAAATTATAAAGTATATGGGAGAGAACATACGCTACAACTATACTCAACATCAAAATTATAATACATACAATTGTGGTCATTTATGTCTAGAATTCCTATATAATATCACTAGAAATACTCAATAAAGATTGTTTTATTGTATTTGAGCAGAAAATCAATTGAGTTTTATTTTATTTTTTATTTAGGATTCAGGAGAACTAAACACCATACGAAGACCTGTTCCACTGTCTCTGTTTCACTGCTCCAATCCATCTCACATGAGTTGTTTTTCACTGTTTATCTCGCTTCTCCATACACATACGCTTTTGGTGGTGTGTATTGTTTGTTTCTAGCCCAATTTCAGTTCTGCTTCCAGTGTTTTTCTACTCAAATTTAAAATGTATAAATAATACGTTCCTCGCCTCTAACAATTTAGTCGTTGCAGATATTTGGAACCAGCAAAAGATAAAAAACGAAAACAGAATGTCACCAATTCAGAATTCTTCATATTCTTTGACCGCATTAGAAGACTTCAACGAGAGGAATTATACGTTGAAGACCGTGCTAAGTATTAAAAATATGGAGCCGAACAGAAGCTATAATATAAAAACTGTTCGCAAGACCAAAACAAAATATGGCGAGCGGATTCTAATGGAAGTGGACGACAGCATCGTTTTTCTGCCGCCAAGATTCAACAACCTCAGCGACGAAACTATAAGAGAATTTTCAAACGGATCCTACTATCTGACGAAGATAATGACGGCAAACAAGGATAATTTTCGTCTGGAGGTGATGGTGGACTTTCCGGAAACCAACATGTATTTTTAAGATATAAACTATATTGTGTAAATAAATAAAATATATTAATAAAAAAGAGTTTATAAATTTTAAATAAATTTGTTTTTATTTGGACAAAAAAATTTTTTATATTTGATTTAGATTTTATTTAATCTGGAATACAATAACATTAATTTATTGATTCTATAAATAACACGTTCCACCATGTAGCATGCACAAGTGTCTGGTCCATCGAAACATTCGTTTGAAGCCCAACAACAAGATTTATAGTGATGTCCATGATTTGATTGTATTATAATTTCATGCTCGCAACGGCTTAATTTGATGTAGCATTTCAGAATTTCATCGTAATGCTCATCCAACAATGCTTCTCTTTGTTTGATTAGAAATTCGTGAACTTGCTTCAAAAATAAGGAAATATTTACTTTATCCATGTCTACTCATCAACAATCCAATCTATATTGATGGGACATTTTTATTCTTATAGCGTATCAAAAGTATTTTCTAACAGTTTTCCCTCGAAAATTAAACCATATTGAGTTTACAAAGAATAGAATTAGTGCATGTACGATCATGTTCAAAATTTCATGCATTTACAACCATGTGAATGAGAAACACGTGCACGCTTTGAATATTTTTTTTCCCACGGAAAGGGAAAGGGTCCCAAGAGTGTGATAAGTACACCTTTGTTGAAGCGATGCAACAATCAAACACTCACACACACACACAGCAGGAGGTCGGCGTACCCAAATTATCACGTGTCTATGAATTAACAACCACAACACAGCAAGGTAAACTCCTACAACAACAGCTTCGACTATTCCGTCCGACCGCCTGTAGATTATCGCTTAAAAGGTCGACCGCAAACACGTGCATGTTTCCCTACTATCACACAACAGGTGATCAAAGCCCCGAAATTACTACTGTGTACCCAAACACTCACGCCTCATAGTGCAGGTGCTGATAAAAAAAAGGTTATCCCATTAAAATGTCAACCGAACCTTAATTTACGACTTTATTTAATTGAAATTCCTCAGAACTTCGGAGCCAGATTGTTGCAGCTGGCGATCAAAGTACCGAAGTGAATCATCCCCTAAAATAAATAACAACAACAACCACATAGTAAAATTAAAAAATTAAAAAGAAAAAAATATTATAATTATAAATAAATAAATAAATAAATAAATAAATAAATATATAAATATAAATAAATATATAAATATATAAATATAAATAAATAAATAAATATATAAATATAAATAAATATATAAGTTATAAATTATAATAATACATACAAAACACTTGATCTTTAAATCTGCTATCACACAGCGGGCGAATCATACCCTAAAATAAATAACAACAACAACAACCACATAGCAAAACTTCTGACTTCTACAATAGCTTAGTACTTTACCGATATACCAAACACACGTCATATAAAAAGTCTAAAAAGTATGCTACGCTTTTTTCTTCCCTATTTATTCCCACCAAAGACAAAATCACAAATTCATTCCTAGCACTGAGAAATTAGTAAAAAAGATTAAAAAAGTATGCTACACTAAAAACTTCCCACTAGCGCCATCTACTTCGGTATAGCCAACGATCGGCACTCCTAAGCCTATATCGCAGACACAAGCCTAAATGAACATTCCAAAGCACTTATTCACGATGGCCATCTGGTGGACGATAGCATAGTTGCAAACCTATCGGCTAAAAGACAAACAAACCTAAGTTTGTATCACAGACACAAGCCTAAATGAATATTCCAAAGCACTTATTCACGGTGGCCATCTGGTGGACGATAGCACAGTTACAAACCTATCGGCTAAAAGACAGAAAATTACCCTAGAAAACACACCTAAAACCATATTTTAGCAAAGACACAATCCTAAATGGCTAAAAATGCAATAATCATTAAAAAAACCCCTAAAACTATACTTTCAGCAAGGACACAATGCAAATTATAGCAAAGGCACAACCCAATTTTTAGCAAAGACACACTCCTAAATTTTATTCCCACTTATTCCCACTTTTCCTTTGTTCTTGAACCCGCCTATAACCACTACTTATATGGCTTTTGATCGTTTTAAATAATGGTGTTTCGATGTCAGACAGAACTATCGTGAACGTAGTCAGATAACTCACAGACTTTCCAAGAAATATACCACTCGATATACTACACAACCTTAGCACCGATTATTAAATGATGTTTCAGGAGCTGGATTGTTAAGCTTCCTTTTCGATATTTACTATTCTGCAGTTTCGGTATTTTTCTATGAATTTCTTTTTAAAGTAACTTTGAAGGGAGTCGTAATAAAGTGTCCAATCCGCGTCGTCTATAACCTCACTTTGACAACCGCCATCACGCAAACGGTACCAAAATCAGTATATTGAAGATCAAGTTTTGGGTTTATTCTGAATCCCAATTCAGCGCTAGGCTACCAATTCGAAAGCCCGAATTATCGACGATCACTTTTGTCCCGTACAGAACACGATACTTTATTTTTATATAGTCAAAATACTTTTAGTTTATATATTCCAAAGATCAGCATCCTTGTTCCTACATCCCAATCGGTTCACAACCCAAAAACAAAAAAAACTCTCCTCCCTACCACGTTTTGCACTCCCGGCGAATTTTTCTTGTCTCTCGTCACTATCGCTGTCCTCCCCTATGGTGAATGACATTAGAAAAGCTTCTAGAAAACCGACCGAAAGCCGAGACAGCGAACCGAGGTGCCACCGGTGGCGATCCCAAGAATCAATTGGCTGTGGCGGTGTTCAAAAAGTAATGAGTGGGCCAGACCTCACAGATACAAAATTGAAACCGTGGATAAATAGCCCATTACTTAAGAAAATTAAATTAAAGCACAAACTACTGAAGAAATGTTATAAACACACACTAAATAATAGATTAAAAACCAAATATGTCAAATTATGTAAGGAAATTAATAGGGAAGTTCGAATTCTAAGGGATAATTATTTCCATAGACAATTATTGCTGGCACAGGGCAACATTAAGGAAGAATGGAAAGTGGTTAATAACATACTTAATAGAAAGAGAAAAAGTGACGATTGTTCCGTCATATTAAAGCAGTCTAACTCAATTATATCTGATACTCTAGAAATTGCTGAAGAGTTTAATGCCTTTTTTTGTTCTATTGGAAATGAGTCCTGTACTGACATCACTTGTGCTAATTGTCTTAACTGTGCTGATGTTGAGCACCTAGAAGATGTGAGCAATTATCTAAGTTTTTTCTTTCGCCCTATTACTAGTTTTGAACTGTTTAATAATATTGCCTCATTAAAAAAGTCAAATTCCCATGGCATTGATGGCATTTCAAACAACATACTCAAAAGAGTTGCTTTTAACATAGCAGACATATTAGCACACTTGTTTAATGCTAGTATTTTCACTGGTACCTTTCCTAGCGAGCTGAAATGCGCTATTGTACCCTCTTTTTTAAAAAGGGTAGCAAAACAGATAAAAACAATTACAGACCGATTTCCTTGTTGTCATCTATTTCTAAAATATTTGAGAAAGCAATTAAGCGTAGAGTTTTGGAATTCCTTCACAACTCAAAATTTTTCAGTGGGATGCAATTTGGATTTCGAGTAGGTCTTTCAACTGAAGATGCCCTTTTAAATTTCTGTTCTACCATATACAGTGGTATTGACGCCAATAAGAGTTTTGCAGGTCTTTTTGTAGATATTACCAAAGCATTTGATATGGTCGATCATAATATCCTCCTTAGCAAATTGCATAAAGCTGGGTTTCGTGGATTTATCCTTGATTGGTTTGAATCTTATTTAAAGGACAGATATCAAAGAGTAAAAGTTAGGAATACTTTAAGTAGCTCACGCACTCTTAATTTAGGTGTACCGCAGGGCTCTGTTATGGGTCCGATCTTATTTTTAATTTACTTAAATTCTATTTTCGCTCTATCTTATAAGGGATCACTGACTGCCTTTGCGGACGATTTAGGTATTGCTTATTGTGCGAACAGTCCTTTAAACTTAATTTCTGATCTAAATCATGATTTTTATCTATTAAGAATTTGAATTGCGAAGCACAAGCTCCTTGTTAGTAAAAAAACCAAATTGATGTATTTCAGTTTGTGTAAACAACCGCCCCTTCAAACTTAATTCAATTTTTGGCGATGAAGCTCCATCAAGGACCCGTGTTTATCGATGGTATGGTGAATTCAATCGTGGTCGTAGTTCACTCCATGGTTCACTCCAGGTGAAGGTCGTCCAAAATCAGTTGTTGTTCCAAAAACCATTGATGCTGATATTGCAAGATCGTCATGTGACCTATCGTGAGATTGAGACAACCTTAGGCATTAGTGGGACCAGCATACATTCAATATTGCATAAACATTTGACTGTCAAAGAAATTTGTTCGCGTTGGAACCCACAATATTTGTCAATCGCTCAAAAAAAGGCTTGTGTCGATTCAACAAAAGTGCTTCAACAATTGGTTCAAACGCATGCAAAAGTGTATAGATCTTCATGGGAAATATTTTGAAAAACAATAGTGATTTTCGATGATTAATATTTGTTTTTGTTCTCTAATACCGAAATATAAAAGGCAATATCGTATCATATATCATTCGTATCGTATATCATTCGTATATACTCGCCGCTATATGGCGAGTGTTTCGGCCAACTTTTATATTTGTTGTAGGTCAGAAATATTACCCTGCTAATAGAAGCGTTTAACGTGCGTTTAATAATAACGCTTCTAATGGAAGCGTTATTACCATCACATACTTTTTGGCCCAGTGCTTAACAATGCTTAACATTTTGTTAACACGTACTTTTAGGCTGCACAGTAATAATGAAGCTTGCAAGTAGTAAACTACATGGGTCTACAGTCTATGGCCTAGATGAAACTAAAAGAGACCGCATTTTAATAAGTGGAACATCTCGCTAAATTAAAACCAGCAATAATTTGCCCTTTATTATTCAGAGTTATTAATATAAATAATTCTTGATATAGTTGCGAAATTATATGCGGAAATGAATCTGGCCAACAACGAATCCAAAAAATATATCAACCCACCTTTTGGAGTTGTCAATAAACTAACGAGCAATTAAGAATCAAAAACACCAAGAACAATTGAAATAAACAATAAAAGTTAAGAATATTAACTACCGCAACTTCCATTTCATTTCAGCTCCCTAATTTCTGATTCTTCTAAATCTAACAGTTATAAATGTAAATACTCTCATATTAAGGAGATGTATTCATTCACTTTCTCTACTAAAATTGAAAACTGCATTGCCCGTTAGGCGATCTCTTCCTCTCTTAATTTGAGGCTCCGACGAACATTATTTGTTTAAATCTACATACACATGTAATATTATATAAATTATTTATGTTTTCAAATTACAAAAAGCTTTTTTTTTCTTTTACTTTGGAAGTAATTATACATATTTAGGGTGTTCACAGTTTCGTGCTAAAGTTACCATGTGGTAACTTTAGAAAATGCCTCGCATGAGCGGCAAGAAAAAAATTATAAATGCCTTGTGCTTAAAACACATTTTAGAGATGATGGCGCAAAATTCAAGTAAGTAAATGCATTTGTCATAAATTGCCAGAAAATTATTAAATTTTCCGCTAATAGGCAGTGACGATGACGATGACGATGACACCACATTGGACATAGCATTAGTTGTAAGTTGCCGAAGAAGCTGTCATGTGGGTGTTCCCAAATCTACACTATGGTATAACAGAGTTCTTTCTAATCTTGACGATAATCGCATGCGACATATAATACGCTTGGAACCAATAGAGTTCAACTATATTTTTGATTTAATCAAGGGGGATCCTGCATTCAGAAACAAAAATTCTGTGCCACAATTCCCAATCGATTTGCAATTAAAAATTGCACTTTTCCGCTTGGGCTCCAATGGAGACGGTGCATCAATCCGAAAGATTGCAACATTATTTGGCATTGGAGACGGAGGAACGGTAATAACTATAACGGAACGAATTATAGCTGCAATAATAAAATTGAAACCAAAGTTTTTACATTGGCCATCGCCAGATGAGAGACGCAAAATTGTTGCACACACAATGGATGAGCTGCCAGGTTGTATCGGCTATGTGGATGCCACTGAGATCAGATTGGCAGAATCTCCTATAAAGGATCACGAATTCTATTACTCTCGCAAAAAGCAATATTCCGTTAAAATGCAAATAGTCTGTGATTATTCACTAAAATACATACAGGGGTAGTGTTCATGATGCTAAAATATTTGCAGAATCGTCCATTGGAAAACATTCTCAAAATTTTTTCTGCGAACGGCAGTGGATTGCTGGAGACTCTGCATATTCCTTAAACAGAAATGTTATTACTCCATTTCGACAAAATAGCACTGAGTTATCCCAAGAGAAGAGAGAAAAATTTAATCAATACTTTTCAAAGCACAGAGTTCGTGTAGAAAATTGTTTCGGAAGATTAAAAGAGAAATTCAGCAGCTTAAAGGAGCTCAGATTCCGGTTAGCTGACGAAAAAAGCTATAAAAATTGTTGTAGATGGATCCTGGCTTGTTGCATATTGCACAATATTTTAATAGATTTTGCTTCCCTTAATGATAGTTTTGGAAGTGTAGAATATGCATATCCACAAGAACTGTATGAACACAGTGACTTACGAACTGGATTAACAGAATTTGTAAATAATAAACACTAAATAAAAGTTTCGTAAACAAGTTTGATTTATTATTTTATTTGAGTTTTTCCATTTCTATTTTTTCTTTCATCTCTAATTCTTTCAGAAAAATTCTTTCCCTCATATCTATTTCCATTCTCTTGATTTTTTCTTGACTCCTAATTTCTGCTTGTTTAATTTGTATTTCAGATTCATGTTTCTCCTTCTCGAATTTAAAAATTTCTGCTTGTAGTTCATGTTCTTTCTCTTTAAGGAGTAACTCCTTTTCCTTTATAGCGTGATCCATATTCATTCTATCTTTTTTAAAATTCATTAAATTAGAGTGAGTTTCGAGCATGTCTGCAAGCGGTGTTCTCGAATAAATTCCTTTTCGGGTCGCCTTTGATGTAGTGGGAGGGGTCTCCGGCAGCGGTCCAGTTTCTTCAACAACGTCGTTATCAGAGAAAGAGATCATAACAGGGTTGTCCAATGTGCTGCTGTGTCCGTATCAAGAACTGATGCATTTGCTGTAAATTCTCTGTATCCAAAAATATCCTCAAGCTCATCATAAAGGGGGCACATCCTTGCTACCACATCTGAAACCAACAAAAGACCTAAAATCTGCGGAGAAAAACCACGATTGTATTTTGAACTTACCTTTTGCAGTCTCACCTTCCTGCATGGCGCCAGCACCCGTTGAATTTTGCCTTCACGAAACTATTTCTTAGGTTTTTTACCTTGCAGCGCACTATAGACCATTCGTGTTCACTTCCACTTTCCGCCAGGAAGCGCTTATAATATAGCTGAGCCGTTGGTTTTTCAATCGGTCTATTATCGCGAAGAAAATTTATTAACTGCTGCTGCTCCATTTCATTCCATTTTTTATACGGAGCCTTACGCACACGTTTCCCCTTTGTCTGAAAATAATAATAAGACCTAATGAGGATATTTTTTATTAAAAATCTTAAAATTAGTTACTTTATCAGCTTGGCTAGACGCAGTATCATTTGATACGGTATCACTACTGGTATGATGATACCAGCGATGGCTAGACATTGTGGTATCAAATTTAGTTTCAAAATCCATAAACATGTTATGTCAATGTATGTGTGAAATTTACTGAATATCAAAATGTTGTCCGTAGTTGCCATAATTATTATATTATGATTAATGCGTAAAGGAAAAATTGGATTTCTAAAAATCCCATGTTTAAATTTTAGTTCAATGGAAATTACCTGCTTCACTTTGGTTTTCTTGTTCAGTGGAAATCGTTGTGTTGTGAAATTTTTTTAAAATAGTTAATTTATTTAAAAATAATAATGGAGGAATCTCAAATGGCTTGTGTTGCGGCGATGGCAACAGCTGCTGCATGCTATGTTGTAGTCGATGAAGATTCGCAAAGGAATCGATCGTATTGGGTAAAGAAGTGGAGGAAGAATCGCAGTGTTCGTGGAAACACTCAAGAGTTTTTAAGAACTCTAAGGCCCGGCACATACTATTATAGCTGCTATTTAAGGATGGACGAAATATGTTTATTTAAATATGTCTATTTTTTTACTTAAAACGTTTGCATTTTCGGCTTAATGCTGTAAACACATAGAATGTAGCTCAGCTACAACAGTCTCAGCAAATTGTCAAAAATCTGCGCTGCTGAGACGCCGCAGAGAACAGCTGGTTTAATTTTTTACAAAATCAAATCTGCAAAATCCATTCTAAAATAAAAAGTAATAGATAAATAAAGCTTAATTTAATATAATTATCATATAAAAACTCACGCAGTACTATTTTGCCTCAAAATATTAACTCAAATGTTAAATACCATGTAAACAATCATAAAGAGAAGGAGAACAAGAGCAGCGACAGCGACAAAATTGGAAAATTTTCCAAAGTTGTCGCCGGCATTGGCAGAGGCAGCGGCTACACTTTATTTTTTTCTCGTTTTCCATAAGAGCCTGTGTAATTTTGACAAGATGCAGCTACATTGTCGCCGAGCTACATTCTATGTGTTTACAGCATAAATCAGGCGCTTCTCGACCTAGCCAATGTTGTTGTTGTTTCTGGCGCTGACCCTAACAACAATAATTTGTATTGCTCTCGTCTAGTTCCCGAATTATAGCCCTTTAATGTTTCTAAATTCCAGGCCTATATCTGTTAAACTTTACGAGATACCACTATGATAAGAAAAATAAAATTTTAGATTTTTAGTACTTTTTTTCCATTAATTAATGTTTTTCTAATTGTAATGTACGCCAGAAACAACAACAACATTGGTTACTTCGAGAAGCGCTTAATCTTTTCCCCTTTTCTTTTTAATTGTTTTTGAACTTTTCGTGACTTGATATTAAAATAAGGCAAATGGGACAAATAAATGAAATTTCTCCGAAAAAGAGAATTTTTTCAACTTCATTTGCAACCGTTCGAATTTATTATGGCCGACTGTTTGGTTGCTGTTGACAACTGCTTACTTGTGTGCGTAAATGATACCGAGAGAAGCAGGGTAAATTTGGGTATCAAAAATTCTCTACACTTGATACTTGTGTGTAGAATTTTCCCTTTCTTCCCCGTCTCTCTCTCCAACGAACTGAGTGATACCGTATCAAATGATACTGCGTGTAGCCAAGCTGTATAGCTTTCAACCGCGTTTTCCATTTTGCACTGAATGAAAATGACAGATAGCAGATAGAACAAACAGCTGATGACAGAGAGAAACTTAATACGAAAGAAAAAACACGCGCCAGTGCATGGCAATTTCGGCAAAATGTGGTATCTTTCGTTTGCATTCAAAACAACAACAAATGAAGTTAACAGGTGGCAAAATATTTTAAAGTTAACAGACGGCAATGTTAACACAGCACATAACACGAACTGTGAACACCCTAATTATGAATTTACTGAATTTACTGAATTACTATTATAATTTATTCAAATCAACAGATTCAAGCTATTTAATATCTACAATTTAATCGCTCACACCTATTCTAATCGTAGGATTTGTATAGTCTTGAAATGTTTTTTCTCTTTTAATATGAGATTTATAATATTTAAATCCTTTAGGAGTTGTTATGTGGTCGTTGTCTAAAGGAAGAGCGATGATTTTACGAAATTTTGCATGATTTTTCCCCCCTCTTTATATTTAGGAAAATTGGGCCTTCCTTTATTTCTATCTCTTCTCTGTCTCTATTAATTTTATTTATCGCTTTTTCTTTTATTTGTATAATTCTTTCTTTAATAGGTGTATATTCAGTCTGGGAGATAGTACCATTAATAAAATCTATTGGTTTTCGACCTGTTGTAGAGTGTATTGTATTTTTGTAAAAATTAATAATTTTGTAAATTTTTTCATTTATTGTATCGATATTTTTGTTTGGATCGTGCCTGAGTAATCGTAAGTGTTCGTTTATCGTATTGTGCACGCGTTCGATGTCCGCGTTTGATGTGTGGTTATTGTTTGATGTGAAGTGTAAGGATATATTTTGATCCCAAGTTCGTTATCAACTATTAAGTTTTTTATTTGTCCTATAGTGCTAATGTACTGTGCAATGGCTTTCTTAAATTCTACCCATGACCTATTGTTTATTCTTATAGCTTGGGCATATTTCGAAAACTTATCTATTATA
The DNA here is from genome assembly GCA_949629155.1 of Myopa testacea. NCBI lineage: Eukaryota > Metazoa > Arthropoda > Insecta > Diptera > Conopidae > Myopa > Myopa testacea. The sequence continues at coordinate 24,065,246 of OX451346.1, read as the reverse complement.
GTTAAAAATAAACTTCTATCAAGAGAATAGAAAACGTCCGCATGTATACTTTCTTTGGGACCATTAGGTGTTTCTGTAATTTTAAATTTTTGTCTTATAGGGTTTCGTTCATACTTTTCAACATTGCATATTTCACAGTTATTTATAAATTGTGTTATTCTTTGCTTCAGTTTTGGGTTATAAACTTCATTTTTGAGTTCTAAAAAGTTTTCAATAATTCCTCTGTCGTTATTTCTTAAATGTTCTTTTTTTTATAATTTCAGAGAGTTCTTCTTCATCAGTAATATCTTTAAGAAATTTTTGACTTACGAGTTTAAATTTTTTGTTGTAATTATTGCAAGTCAAATTCACTGCGTTTACAAACGTATTAAAGAGTTCCTCATCATCTATGAAAATTGCGTTTGTTTTCCTGTTGCTAAAGTGATTTTTTATTATTGTTATCGCATCTTTGTCATCAAACGTTTTAGCTGTTATAATTTTTCTATTTGAATTAAAAACAGTTTCGTTTTTTATTTTAAGTGAACCAGAGCTACCTTTTTTTATAAAAATTTAATTTTTATATATATTTATTGGACATTGAGAATCGATTATAGTACCGTCATATATTACGTTATGGTTGATAACAGGCCTGGAAAGAGAATCAGCATTCGCGTTTTGTGTTCCCTTTTTATATTTAATTTCAAAATCATATTCAGATAATTTCAGTCTCCATCGCACAAGTTTCATCGGAAACAGTATCTCCTATGATCTGTTTCTATGATAAATTTTGTACCATATAAATAGAGTCTAAAATATTTAGTTGCCCAAACAATTGCTAGCAACCCCTTTTCAATAGTGCTGTAATTTTGTTCGTATATCGTTTAAAGTTCTGCTGGCATAACAACTTGGATGTCCACCTTGGGAGAGAACTGCTCCTAAAGCGTAATTGCTTGCCTCCGTCTGCAAGTCAAATCGTTTTGAAAGTCAGGATAGCCTAGGATAGGATCATTTATCAAATGTAGTTTTAAAGTTTCAAAACTTCTTCTATATTCGGGGTCATCAATATTTATTTTAGAATTTTTCTTCAAAAATTTATTCATAGGTTTCGCGATTCTAGAATAGTCCCTAATAAATTTTCTATAGTAACCCGTTAAACCTAAAAATTGTTTGATTTGCTTGACTGTATTTGGAAGCGTAAGTTTCTGAACACATTCCATTTTTTTTGGGTTCGGTTTTATGCCACTTTCCGAAACTACATGACCACGGAATTCAGTTTCGTGTTTTAAAAATTCACTTTTGTCAATTTGAACTTTGAGGTTTACGTTTCTTAGTCGTTTGAATATTTTTGCTAGTGATTCCATATGTTCTTCTAAAAAAATAATAATATCATCCAGATAAACAAGACATATTTTATTAACATATTCCCCTAATATATTATTCATCAACCGTTGAAAGGTTGCAGGAGCTGTTTTTAAACCGAAAGGCATACGAATAAATTCGTAGTGGCCTCCTTCAACGCTAAATGCTGTTTTGTGAGTGTCTTTTTCTTCAAGTTCAATTTAACGAAACCCCTTTCCTAAATCTAGCGTAGTAAAATATTGGCTTCTTCCAAGTTTTTCTAGTATTTCGTCCATGTTAGGTATGGAGTACTTATCGTCTATGGTCACCTCATTCAATTTCCTATAATCTATCACGATCCGCCATTTCTGTTTACCACTTGCATCAAGTTTTTTTGGAACTACCCATAAGGGTGCAGAATATGGGGAGTGACTTGGCCTAATTATCCCTTTGGATAGCATTTCTTGTATTTGTTCCTGTCTTCCTCTTTATGGACATAAGGGTATCGATAAGTTTTTGCTGAAATTGGTGCATGATATATATAAGTTCGAATAATATTTATTTTTATTTATTTATTTTTTATTTGGTAAGTATGAGTACAAAAAAAGGGCCTTATGTCCTTATATTAATTGCACGTAGTGGAACATGTTAGGAGTTAAATACCAGATACTTTTGATTATATGGTATTTATAAAGAAAATAATAATAATAATAATAATAATGAATTCAAGGGTAATATAAAAATTCCAGTGTAACTGGTAGTATAATTCAAATAAAGATACGAAATAAGTTTGATTATCCTTAGATTATAATTTCAAGTATGTGTTTTATAAATGTAATTCATCCTTGTGCGATAACTTTCACCATCCGCCAACGATTCACCGAGCAAAACCAAACCTGTCAACAAACCAGGCGGATATGGAATAATATGGAATGAGGTAGTGACAAATGCTCTAGTATATAATTCCTATGGTACAAATATCTATTATGACATTATACTACCGCGCGCTTCCCTACTAAAGGAGTGAACAGATGGACGTTCTCTGGTGCTAAGAGGTAGACTGTTCCAGATCCTTATGCTTCTGATCAAAAACGATTTTTCCATTATTTGGGTTGAAAAGGGTGGAAGTAGCAAATTTTTAGTTCTCGTGGAATGAAGGAAGTTTAACTTATTGAAAAGAAGCGTTGGGTAGCGATTTTTAATTACCTTATATAATAAAGTAACTACACGAAGCTTGAGCCACGTGTCTAGATCCATTCCTAGTATTGACGGTACAAGATTAGAAACCGAATCTCGTTGTCCTAAAGAGTAGACGAAGCGAACTGCGGCGTGCAGACAAACTTTAAGTCTTCTTAAGCAGTTGGCACTACAACCACTATAGATTTCACACCCATAAGAGAAATGTGGAATGATAAGAGCCCTGACCAGGGACAGTCTCACCTTGACTGGCAGAAGATGTTTGATTAAATATAGTCTCCTGAGCACAAGGAAACACTTTTTGCAGATATGAGAAACTTGATTGTCCAAATAAGTAAGATTGTGACAAATATACTAGCGAGTTGGATACGACCAAAGGAAGATCATTTATATAGAGTATAAAGAGAATTGGTCCGAGTATCGATCCTTGTGGTACTCCGCTATTTGTTGGCAGAAAGCTGGAGGTGGTTTCACCCTTTGCCACACATTGACGCCTTCCCACTAGATAAGAGTAAATTAGTTTACAAGCGCAGGTAGAAAAGTGACATTGGGTTTTAAGTTTATTGGTTAGAGTGGCAAAATCTATGCGATTAAAAGCTTTACTGAAGTCTAGCAGCACCAAAAATGAAACCAACCTATTATCAACATTTTGCCTAATGGCGTCGGTTACCCCTATTAAGGCAGTGGTGGTATTATGCCCTCGTCTAAACCCATGTTGACTCTCTGACAGTTCAATACGCCTATCGCCCTCGATGAAGTCTAGTATTTGCTTCTTCATAACCAGTTCGCAAATTTTTGAAAGACAGGCAAGAATTGTAATAGGTCTGAAGTCTGAAGGACCCATTGGTTTAGATGTTTTCGGGATAGGTATAACTCTACCTAGTTTCCAGGCCGTTGGGAATGTAGAAGACATGAGTATGTAATTAATAAAGTAAAGTATATGAAGTTCAAATACTGGATAGATAAGTTTTAAAAATTTTAAGTGCAATCCATCGAGACCAATTGCATTTGATTTCAGGCTAAATACGGTACACGCGAGTTCGGTTGTTGTAACACTACGAAAGGAGAAGGGATTTTCGCTTTCTTGTAGGTTGTGGTCAACATCTTCTATACGACATGTGTCATTTAAAGAGGCGAAATCTGGGCTCCTCGGCACATTCCCCGTATTAGTCACCCCAAATTTACGTATTTGTTTCCAAAAATCTTTACTGGTAGATATTCTACCGAAACAGGATGTCCCGAAGTTGAGTATTGTTTTTTTGTTCAGATTCGTAACCCTATTTCTATATTTTGTATAAGTTTTCCAGTTTTCTGACGTTGAGTGCTCATGGTATGCTCTAAAGGCTAGATTCCTGAGTGACTTGAGCTGTATGATTTCAGGTGTCACCCATGGGCATGAGTGTTTCTTCGGATTGTAGGACCTAATGGGAACAAATTTGTTGAACAGAGCCGTTATTGTTCTGTTTAGAAAGTCTAGCTTTGTGTCGACTTCGGGACTTAGATAGAGCGGTAGCATATTGATTTCCGCACATTCCTGTAATAGTGAAAGTAAGCAGATGCCTTTGAAATCCCTGTATAGAAACGAGGATGTCTCATTTTTTATCGGCAATAAAGCCGTGCCAAAAATAAAAGCATGCATCAAAACCGAAGGAACCCAAAATAATATTGTAAATTCAATCAAGTCCGGATCGCTCACTATAAAGAAATCGAAAAGGGATTTAGAAGCATGAGCGACATCAATATGAGTATGATGATGCACATCTGCAATAGTGTACAAATTGAAATCATTGAAAAAGTGAGTTACCCTTTCCCTCACAGGCGTTATTTGCAGATTTATGTTGAAATCACCCATATAAAAATATTACTATACTTCCTAGCTAAGTCCGAAAAAATATCAGAAATGGAGTCCAGATTGCCACGGTAAATAACGCCAACTGCAACAGCAGTATTGTTAAAAAATATTTCAGCAAAAAGGTATTCAATTTCAGTAGTATCATCTGAGTACGAGATGATTTTAGGCTCCTTGAGTTTTTTAGAAATGTAAAGGGCCACACCGCCTCCTCTGGATCCCAATCTATCATTTATTATTAATCTGTAGCCTTGGATAGCCAGCATAGAACTGTCAATCTCCGGCTTTAGCCACGTTTCAGAGACCCCAACAACGCTTAGTAGTTCACCATCGAGAATCTTAACGATGTCATCAAATTTATCACCTCTGGATTTGGGAAATAGGCTTTGGGCATTGAAATGACCAAAAGTTAGAGATTTTCTTTTGCCATGTAAATATTTCAAAAGTATGGTATCTACCTCATCATTCATATTAGAGCCCATCCGGACCACCAGGCCAGGCATGCACGGCGAACCAAGATCGTAAGGCGACGGAAAGGTAACACAGGACTATGCGGGTATATTCTGCACAACGGGCCACTACAATTATAATTAATGAGTAAATTATGTATGGATAGATTCAAGTAACAATAACAAAAAGAAATCATGTTGAACTAATATACAAAGTTAAACTACAATATACTTCGCTGTACATTTCATTTGTACATATTAGAAATCGTTGAGGATGTTGAATTCGACATATCAAGAGTATTATGGACTGGGATAGAATACAGTGCTTGCTTCCACCCGTAACGGCCGCATTTAGTGTATTTGTGCCGGTGTAGTGTGGTTTTGGTAACTAAGCTAGCGATAAAATTTCGGTTAGTGATGAGATTTTAAGATTTTTAATTTCATCTTTTTTCACTACAAATACGCTGCCTCGCCTGATGAACACCCTAGTTATTACGTTATTCCTTGCCAGCTCCTTTGCTTTTCTGAATATTTTGTAAGTGAGTTCCGTGATATTATCATTCAAATAAATACGCGAGGCTATATCGATCGTTGGATACACATCCTATTATTATGTTTATGAATATTATGTTTTATTGCGTTAGTAAATGTGAGGTCGGAATCTTCATTGTAAAAAATATCTTTGTAACAATTAATTAGCGAAATAAGTTTATACTTTTCTTCTTTATTGAGATGTTCGATTCTAATTTTGTCTAGAATATGTCGGTTTTCGTTTGTTTGTTCCGTAACGTAGAAGTTTTGATAGTCTACGGGTAGTGTTTCCCTTATCGAAAAAGTAACTTGTTTTAGTTCGTCATTTAGAATCAGTTCCTGATGTTGGTCGTGTAGTCGTTGCTCCATGGGAATTTGTTGTTCTCGGGTTGTGAGGATCTCTAAATATCCGGCCAACCGTTCTTCTTCCGTCTCACCCTCGTCTTCGTGTATGTACTGTGTACGTACAAAGATACGTTGTGTCACTGTCAGTATCCGATCAGAGAGCCGGGTCCTGTCCTCCATGGTGATTAGCTCCCGCCTGTCCCTTGGTAGCTCGTGTTCCACTTCGTTGTCCTGTTCCTCGCACATGTCCTCGTCAGTTCCGGTGTATATTTCGTCGTCCATCTCGATGTCCATATCGTTGTCCGTTTCGTAGCGTGTGTCGTTATCTTGTGGGTAATAGAGATTACCTCCGTTCGTCGGTTCCTGATAGTTGTATGGGTTCTCGTGTCCGGGTGAATCGCTAGTGTCGTCATCGGAGTCAATTATGATTATCGTTGGTAAAGGCATCGTTCGCTGGGTTTTCGTGTGATCACTTTGAAAGTCTGACTACGATTGATATTTTTGTGATCTAGCTGTCGTCTATCATTTGTTTCCTTTTTTGGCGGTTTGTATTGTTTGTAGGGTTGATTTCGAAATCCCGCTTCCTTTTACCGGTGCATCTTGGTTTCTTCATCTCGGTTGGGTTTGCGTGAGTTTATTGTTGTATTATTGTCTTCTAAATTTCGGTCCGGTGTGGGTGTTTGTTGTTGTGTATTTGGCTTCTATAATTAGCCTCCTTGGATTGTTCTAAAACTCGCTCCTTTTTACCCGTGCATCCTAGTTTCTGCATCTCGGTCTTCGTGTGCCGGTTGTTTTATGGTTGTCTTCTAGATATCGCTCTAAATTTTCCCCGTGTGTTTGTTGTTGTGTTTTGTGTCCTAAGTCCCGCTCCCATTTTGTTGCGTGTGTTTGTTGTTTTCTTGTTGTCCGCTAAATCTCGCTCCAGTTTTGTTGCGTGTGTTTGTTGTTTTATTGTTGTCCGCTAAATCTCGCTCCAGTTGAGTGTGTTTGTTGTTTTATTGCTGTCCGCTAAATCTCGCTCCAGTTTTGTTGTTTTATTGTTGTCCGCTTAATCTCGCTCCAGTTTTGTTGCGTGTGTTTGTTGTTTTATTGTTGTCCGCTAAATCTCGCTCCAGTTGCGTGTGTTTGTTGTTTTATTGCTGTCCGCTAAATCTCGCTCGAGTTTTGTTGTTTTATTGTTGTCCGCTAAATCTCGCTCCAGTTTTATTGCGTGTGTTTGTTGTTTTATTGTTGTCTTCTAAATCTCGCTCCAATTTTTTTGCGTGTGTTTTGTCTTCTAAATCTCGCTCCAATTTCCTTTTGCGTGTGTTTGTTGTCGTGTTTTGTGTCCTAAATCTCGCTCCAATTTTGTGACGTGTGTTTGTTGTTGTATTGTTGTCCTCTAAATCTCGCTCCAATTTTGTTGCGTGTGTTTGTTGTTGTGTTGTCGTCTTCTAAATCTCGGTCCAGTTTGTTGTTTTATTGTCGTCCGCTAAATCTCGCTCCAGTTTTGTTGCGTGTGTTTGTTGTTTCATAGTTGACTCCTAAATCGCTGTCCTCTTTTGTTGCGTGTGTTTGTTGTTTTATAGTTGACTCCTAAATCTCGGTCCACCTTTGTTGCGTGTGTTTGTTGCTGTAGATTTGGTGTCTAAAAGTGGCTCCCTTTTACCGGTTCGCTACCCACGTGTGTTGTTGGATATTTTGGTTCCTAAATCTCGGTCCTTTTTTTTCCATCGTACTCGTCGCCAGTGTTGTACCCTATTTTATGTACCTCCCTTTCCTTCAAATTATCCCTTACCAGAGTGCCTTTTCCCAGATTTGTTTGACTGGCATGTTCGGGTTCACATCGGCATTTTTTTGTTAAATTTCTATCTACTTGGTGTAGTGTTGTGTGTTTGTGTTTTATTTGTTCTCCTTAACTCGGCTTACTTGAGGTTAGGTTCTGTTTGTGTCCCGGGTATTTGCGAGGGTCGCTGGTCCTGATTTTAGGTTTTACCACGTGACATCGAGACTTGACTACGTTGTATCGAAAATCTTCTTTACTCTTCTTTGTGATGAAACTCCTTGAGTTCGCTGACGTGGGCTCTGCGTGTGCGCTTCTCGCCATCTCTTTTGAGGCTCACGATTACCGGTGACACAAATTTGGTTACGCGGTATGGTCCGTCGTATCGTGGCGCGAGCTTCGCTGTGAAGTTGTCCACTGCCTTCGATAGGTGATGTTGTTTCACCAGCACTTTTTGTCCAAGCTTAGGGCTACATGGACGGCGGCGTAAGTTGTAGTGACGTGCTTGGTCCTGCGCTGCTCGTTGCATGTTTCGTCCCACGATGGTGTGTACGTCGTTCAATTTCGTCAATTTTTCTTCTAGCGTGTTTGGTGTTTGACCGGTACCGGGTGTCACTTGATCGAATAATGACTTCGGGAGGCGTAATTCCCGCCCCTGAGTCACAAAGGCTGGGCTATAGCCTGTCGTTTCTGAAACGCTGCTGTTTATTGCCAGCGTTATTTCGGGCAGCATTCCGTTCCAATTTCTGTGGTGATTGTCGGCGAGTTGTGCTATCATCGTCTTCACGGTTTGGTTGGCGCGTTCTGTCGGGTTCTCTTGTGGGGTGTACGGTGCCGTAAACTGTTGTTTGATAGCCATTTCTCGAAGAAACTTCTGAAATCCGATGCTCGCAAATTGGCTGCCTTTGTCTGTCATTACGATCTTGGGCGTTCCGCACCGTGCTAAGATCCGTTCGCGGAAGGCTCTTTTTAGGTGTTCGGTTGATGCTTTCCGAAGCGGAATCATCTCATCATGTACCCTGCTGACCTCTGCTGACTTGGTTTATACCTCTGACATGAGTTACAATTTCGCACGTAACGTTTTGTATCGCGGAACATACCTGGCCAGTAATACTTGTTGGCCATCCTGATCATGGTTTTACGGATACCCCCGTGCGCGGCACATGGGCTATCGTGGTTCTCTTGCAGGACTCGTTCTCGTAGATTGGTTGGCACACATAGTTTCCACGGTGTGGTGTCTTCGTCGTCCAGCTGACGGGAGATGTGTCGGTACATGCTCGTTCTGCATTGCATAATCGGTGTATTTCTGGGGATTCTCTCTGACCTCCTTTATCTTCTTCTCAAGCCACGGGCAGGTATTTAGCGGCGTGGTGGGCTCGATCGTAGTGATCTTTCCTGCCTTTTCTGGTGGTGGTTCTTGTGGTTGCCTTGATAACGCATCGGCGATAACGTTGAGTTTTCCTTTCCGGTATTGTACGTCGAACATGTATTGTTGGAGCTCTAGGGCCCATCTCGCTATACGTCCTGACGGACTCTCTATGGAATTGAGCCACTTCAACGATAAGTGATCGGTGATGACTGTGAACCGATATCCCTCTAAGTACGGGCGCATCTTCCTGATGGCCCACACGATGGCTAGGCATTTCTTCTCTGTTGATGAATAATTGTTTTCGGCCTTCTTGAGCCGTCGGCTGGCATATGCAATTACCTTTTCTTGTCCGTCGATGTCTTGCGTGAGTACTGCTCCAAGTCCGTAGTCGCTGGCGTCGGTCTGGAGGGTGAACCTTTGATTGAAGTCTGGGCAGGCCAGTACTGGTGCAGAGGTCAGCTTTGCCTTGAGTTCTTTGAATGCTTCGTTTTGTGCCTCGTCCCACTTCCAGTGTTTGCCTTTGCGAAGTAGTGTTGTCAAGGGTTGTACAATGTCGGCGAAATTTGGTACGAATCGTCGGTACCACGAGGCTATGCCTAGGCATCGCCTAAGTTCCTTTGTGTTGGTTGGTGGCTGCAATTCTCGAATTGCCGTAATCTTATCGGGATGGGTGTGGATTCCCTGTTCGCTGATGACGTGTCCGATATACTTCACTTCTCGCTTGAAAAATTTGCACTTGTCGACGTTCAACTTCAGATTCGCTTGTCGTAGTCGTCGGAATACCTCTTTCAAGTTTCTCAAGTGTTCTAGTGACGCTGCCGTGACGATTATGTCATCCAAGTAAGCGAATGCGTGTGGTTCCATGCCTGGTCCGATGACTTGGTCTAGTGTTCGTTGGAATGTTGCCGGTGCTGAATGTAGGCCGAACGGCATCACGCGCCATTGGAATAGCCCTCTTCCCGGAACCGTGAACGCTTTGTATTGTTTGCTACTTTCTGCTATTGGAATCTTCCAGTATCCGTTCTTTAAGTCGAGGCTACTTATGTAACGGGCATCGCGTAGTCGATCTAGTATGTGGTGTATTCGTGGTATTGGGTAGGCGTCAGGGACAGACTTCGTGTTTAATTGCCGGTAATCAATGCCTAGTCGCCATTTGCCTGTTTTCCTGCGGACTAGTACTATCGGCGCACTATATGGACTGTGGGATGGTTCAATACACCTGTTTCTTAGTAGTGCATCTATTTCCTCGTTTATGACGGTTTGCATTGCCGGGTTCCGCGGGAAGTATCGCTTAATCGGTTGTTCGTCGCGCATGATAATTTTGTGCTCGGTTATGCTGCTCGTCCCTTGGATATCACCAAACTTATGCAGTTCCTCCTGTAGAATTCTCTCTGCGTCTTCTATTGTGACTTCTCGGGCCTCGTTGATCGTGGTACATATTGTCTGGCGATGCGTGTCCTCCCTGGGGTTTAGCTGTATCGTTTGTGTGCCTAACTGGAGCCTAGCGTTTGCTTGGCATAGAAAATCCATACCCAATATGACATCGTCGACAACTTCTGGTAGGATGAGACTCGGTATCAAGTAGCTCTTGCCTTCTATACCTATGCTTATTGTGACGTCGCCTAGGCTCGTTTTGTGGGACCCATCGGCTAGTGTCACAGTGGTCTTTCGTGGTGTCGTGCTGCAGATCCTCGTTGTTTTGTTGACTATGTTCTGGGATATGAAACTTCTCGTCGCGCCAGTGTCGATTGTTGACCTCTTCTCCATTGAGGGACACCCTGGCGAAAATGCGTCCCTTGTCGATCCAAAAACTGGCATTTATTGCTCGCGAGTGTTCCTCCTTGGGAATTCGGCCCCCACTCGCTGTGGGCGGAGTCCCGATGCGTTTCCTTGTTGTGTTCGGCAGCACTCGATTGTTCGGACTCCTCTTCGTCCGCACTCCCAGCATAAGAGAACCTGACGGTTGCGACATCCCTGGGCTCTGTGTCCATCTTTCCCGCAATTGCGACACGCGGTCCTCGGATAGATTCGTTGTTCAGGCCCAACTACCTGTCGTGAGTTTCGTTGCTGCTGACTAACCTGGGCGTTGGCTCTAAGGTCTCGTCCTCCGGCGGCTAGACACTCGAAGTCTTCGGCCAGTGTCATCAGCTCCTGCAGCGTGTGGAAATCCATCCGTTTGATGTAGAACTGAAATTCGGTCCTCGCATTCCGGTAGATCCGTTTCAGTTTCTGTGCTTCGTCGTAGTCGGCGTATCGCATGAGGTTTTGTAGGCGGATCACATAGTCCTTGAACATTTCCGGCTCCATTTGACATGAGCTCCGGATCTTGTCTTCCAGGCTTTCGAAGTAGCGAGGCGGTAGAAAGAATTTATGGAAGTCTTTTTTGAACGCTTCCCATCGCTGCCACTTCGTGTTGTTGTTCCGATACCATAACAACGGTTTTCCCTTTAGCATCTCAGGCATGGTTCTGGGTAGTAAGTCCAGGTCGAGGCCGAATGTTTCTGCCAACTCTTCGATCCTCTCCGTAAAAAGCAGAGGATCCTTGTCTCCCTCATATCTCTCTGACCATTTTCGGACGATGTCGATGACAATGGGGTAGTGTTGAGACGGGGCCCTCGATGTGGGCGCTACGGTGTGTTCGGATGGCACGAAGAGCGTGTTCATGTCGATTGATCTTACTCGGCTCGTCGTTGCTTCCGGTTGACCTGGTTTTGGTTCCGGAGTTTTCACTCTCGGTTGCTGCGTCGGTGTGCTTCCCCTGCCATATTTCAGCTCGAATGCCTTCAACTGGTCGTCTACGTCTGACTCGTGGACCTCGTCACTGATCCAGTCGCAGAACCGCTTTCGTTGGACTTCCCATGAGCCTTCTTGCTCGAGTCCATACGTCACCATGAGGCTCCTCAGCTCTTCCTTAGTGAGTTTGTACACCCATCCAATTTGTACCATTTCGTCGTTGGTTTGTTTTCTCCGGTTTTATATTTTGTGTAATCAATGTCCCAGCTCGGGCGTCACTTGTAACGAACTTTCGGCCGGGATAATCTCAGCGGCCTCCAGGGTTCAAATTACAAGACTCGGATTCGGTTGTATTTTATTTTAATTATTTATTTATTTATTCAATTTTTGTTCACTTATTAGTTGGTATACTTCCCTTGTTACAGCGGACTGTGAAGTTTTGGTTCCGGTACGCCGGTCACTGGACGTCTTGGTTCGTTGTTACACTGCTTGATCGCTCCTTGGATCTCACTATGCCTCCTGGTGGACTGATCCGTGTGTTTCCTTGATCTTCGATGTTCACTCACTGATCGCCTAATCTAACTTGACTGTTGCGCGGATGCGATGTTCACTAGAACTTGACTGCTCGGTGACTGATCCGCGTATGCGATGTGCACTCTAGTTCGACTGCTAGCTGACTGATCTACTGATCTTCACTGACTGATCTTTGTGTTTACCTTGGTGTGCGTGGCGCCTGACTGATCAATTGATCCTCACTCTGATCCTTGTGTTTACCTTGGTGCGCGTGGCGACTAAATGATCTACTGATCTTCACTGACTGATCTTTGTGTTTACCTTGGTGTGCGTGGCGCCTGACTGATCAATTGATCCTCACTCTGATCCTTGTGTTTACCTTGGTGAGCGTGGCGACTGACTGATCTACTGATCTTCACTGACTGATCGACTGATCTGACTTGACTGCTGCGCGTATGCGATGTGCACTCTAACTAGACTGCTCGCTGACTAATCTCTTCTGTACTGCTGCTTGTGTATTTATATGTTCTGAGTTGCTTGTTCTTGGTTTCCAAGTTTGTTCGTAAACAGGTTCCCGTTGTTCGTCGTTGTTCTGTTTGTGCTGCGCTTAGCTCGCAAACATGTTCCCGTTGTTCTTCGTTGTTCTATTTGTGTTGCGCTTAGCTCGCACACATGTTCCCGTTGTTCTGCTTGTGTTCTGTTTGTGTTGCGCTTAGTTCGCAAACATGTTCCTGTTGTTCTGTGGTCCTGGTTGTGTTGCGCTTAGTTCGCAAAGATGTTCCCGTTGTTCTGCTTGTGTTGCTCTCAGCTCGTAAACATGTTCCCGTTGGTCTTCGTTGCTCTGGCTGTGTTGCGCTGAGATCGTAAACATGTTCCCGTTGTTCTGCTTGTGTTCTGTTTGTGTTGCGCTTAGTTCGCAAACATGTTCCCGTTGGTCTTCGTTGCTCTGGTTGTGTTGCGCTGAGATCGTAAACATGTTCCCGTTGTTCTGCTTGTGTTCTGTTTGTGTTGCGCTTAGTTCGCAAACATGTTCCCGTTGTTCTGTGGTCCTGTTTGTGTTGCGCTTAGTTCGCAAACCTGTTTCCGTTGTTCTGTTTGTATTGCGCTTAGTTCGCGAACCTGTTCCCGTTGTTCTTCGTTGCTCTGTTTGTGAGTTTTCCCCACAATCAAGGTTGCTTCCTTGGCGATCTTGTGACGCAGTATTGTTGTGCGGTAATTTTCGATTTTCGAAAATTGTCGTCACAGTGTTGATATAGTTTTTCTTTAAAACGTTTTTATTATTTGCTGGATTTCCAAACATAACTGTTGCTTTCTAGTTATTTTAGTTTAGTACATATGTGTGTGTATATAATTTTTCTGTTAAACTGTTGTTCCTTAGTTAAATTTATAGAAAAAGTTTTTTTTCGTTATTTCTTGTAATTAACGTTTTAAATGTTAGTTTTTTCTTGAAACTTCACCGTTTTTATTGTTTGCTGGGTTTTTCTAAACTTAACTGTTCTTTTCTAGTTATTTTAGTTTAGTCTAGTTATTTTTTCCGTTAAACTTAATTGTTCTGTTCTTCTCTACTTATTTTTAATTTGCCACTTATTTGCTTTCGTTTTTAATAAGTTTTTTGGACTTCTCGTGTTTTTTTTTTCGAGTAGTTTTCAATTGTAAAAAAAATATTCTGTTTAAGAATTCTTGTTTTTGCGTTTGTTCTTGATACCAATTAATTTGCAGTCATTTGCAGTCATTTTGCAGTCACTCATGTGAACGAAAATTTTCATTTAATTTTCTTTTATTTTATTGGTATCCCATCCTCGTCGCCAGTTTTGTTGTTTAGTTAATATTTAATTAACTTTAATTAAAACCATTATTTTCATTTAAATTTACAATTGAATTTAATTTCTTTATTTAATTTTCTTTTATTTTATTGGAACACTACATTAGAACAATACATTAGAACACTAGATACGAACAGCGATGCGACTTCCAATATTAGAAGAAGAAATTTTACTGCATTGCCCGTTAGACTTTTAGGAGAGAAAGTGAATGAATACATCTCCTTAATATGAACCGGTGTGAAGTTAGCATACTTTTTCTCAGCAGACGGCGAATTCAATTAAAATAGCTATGTTAGCTCTATGTTATTTTTATTTTGCGGCGAAAAGTGTAAGCAAGTACTCCAACCGAATTTTTTCTTTCCATGTATTTCTATCCTCCCTATAGATGACGCCATAGCAGCGTTACACATTTTAGTTGGTAAATCTTTGAAACAGCTGATCGAATTACAACTAGAATCGGGTCTTCACAATTTTATATTTATACCCTACACCTTAAGGTTAAGGGTTATATTTACTTTGTCAGATATCCGGGGGCTCTGAGTTCCGTCCTAAGGGAACTTAGAGTATCTTCAGTTTATGTAATATAATATTTTTCCGAAAACCTTACCTTACAGTTTTCGAGAAAAACGCAATTTAAGATTTTTAGTACTTTTTTTGTGAATTCAATAATTTTTTCTAAGTAAACTGCATAACTGTATTAACCTACATAAATATTTTAAACATAAGAAAAGCCTCTTAGCAAAATTTTAGGAGAAAACGCTTTTTAAAGCTCACAACCACGTAAGTAAAATAGTACTTTTTTCAAATTCTACTGCTGCTACTGTGTTTCAATTGTTTTCCCACTACTTTTATAACTATGTTGATGTTAGAAAATTGAAATTATGCCGGCGATTACCGTTGTCCATATCATTGTGTATAACAGTTGTCTAAATTTATGATTAAATTCTCTAATTACTAACCAGAAAGTAAGTTAAGTATGTTGTTCAACTGTGAACAAGATGGGGAAATACCTGAAGAAATTTTGCATTAATTGCAAAATTGGATACTCGTTCCAATAAAAATAAAAATCGCCCGATTTTTCATAAAATTTTTAAAATTTTGGGTTAAGTATGTTGGTCTAAGAACACTGGCCGACAGCCATTTTGTAACGGGCTGTTTGACAACATATTCTAAAGGATTTTGGTCCGCTGATTCCAAAAATGATAAAACAAAAAAAAATTAAACGAGCCGTTTTCGAGATAATCGGTTTTTAAATTTTTTGGCACTTTACGTTAAGGTCCATCCACTTAAAGAGCCACTACAACTTACATATGTAACCGATTCGATTACAACTAAGATTAAATTATAGAGGAAGGATGCTCGCATATTTTTTGCTAACATCACTTTGAAATCCGAAAGATAGTTTAAAAGCTTTTGCTGAAATCGTAACTTCAAAAGAGGAATTTTTTAAGAAAAAAGACAAAAAACTGCTATATATCTGTATGTAAAAATATGTTCCCGAAACTTTTTTAACCTTTTTATTAGAAGATGCACTTCAGTATTTTCATCGAAGATGCACTTCTTGAACTCTCATCTAGACTTCTTCCCGGAAAATTTGGGTGGAGTTTGACTAGGGAAACACCAACCCACTTATATAAGCGAAGAAGCACAATAAAAAATCATTTTTAATTTAAAAAGTGTTTATTTATCTTTTTTTTCAAAATTTAGTATTTTTTGCGAAAAGCACTAAATTTACTTAAACGCGCACCAAGAAACCATTTCTGTGCAGATTTTTTTGATATTAGGCTTAAAATTCGCGCAAATGTCCGATCTATCGATATAAAAAATAAAAAGGGTAAAAAAGTTTCGGGAACATATTTTTACATACAGATATATAGCAGTTTTTTGTCTTTTTTCTTAAAAAATTCCTCTTTTGAAGTTACGATTTCAGCAAAAGCTTTTAAACTATCTTTCGGATTTCAAAGTGATGTTAGCAAAAAATATGTGTGCATCCTTCCTCTTTAATTTAATCTTAGTTGTAATCGAATCGGTTACATATGTCAGTTGTAGTGGCTCTTCAAGTGGATGGACCTTAACGTAAAGTGGCCAAAAATTTAAAAACCGATTATCTCGAAAACGGCTCGTTTCATTTTTTTTATTTTATCATTTTTGGAATCAGCGGACCAAAATCCTTTAGAATATGTTGTCAAACAGCCCGTTACAAAAAAAAAGTGTTCATTTGTAGGCTAGTGGAATATACCGGGGATAATGAGATAGAACACTTCGAATTCGCTGTTTCAATACATATGCATTTTGCTGAAATTTCACTAAACCTATGACAAAAAAACGCGTGCGCTCTCCTCTCATGTGTACTTCGCCGCACAAAATCTTGTGCTTTGTGCTCTCAGGTGTACTTCGCCGCACGAACTGTACTTCGCCGCTGTATCGCATGCACGCATGCAATATTGGTTTTACGGGGTGGCTTTTTGGAAACGTCAAAAACATATTTAAGAAATTAAACTTTTATTTATGATCACATTATATACATAAGATATCTACCAGTTCCTTATAAGTATAATAAATGTATACTTTCAGATCTTACATAGTATTTGTTGATTTATTTGTTTATATTTAATTGGTATAAAATTGTCGTTGTGCGAATATTTGGCTGTCAGTGAAAAGTTGTTCGAATTTTCACAAAAAAAAATTAAGATTAGTAACTCCAGAATGGTCGCATTTATATATTTTCTTTTATTTTCCCATATATTTAAAAATTATCTATTGTTGATCCATCTGGGGGTCTTAAATTCCCTTTTAACACCTACTGCTTGTATATTTGAGAAACTTCACCACCTTTGTTTACATATGGTGAAAAATTAATTTCATAAAACCAATCAGAAGTTGATCGTTGTGAAATGCAATTTTATTTCATTTTATATAATATAATTCTCTAAGATAAATGATTTATTTTTGTTTTTGATTAATGAAAATCAAGAAGAAAATAAGCATCTTATAACATGTTCTTCTCTAATGGGTGGTCCTGTTGCTTTTTCTCCATTTGTCTGATCCGTTCATCACGTTCCTCTTTGATAATCTTATCCTTGGAATGAATCACTGATTGCAGCTGTAAGAGCCTGTTAAAAAAGTAGGTAAAGTCAAGCTCAGCAGGAATTAACACTTGCAGCTATCTCCGATTCCTTCTCTTTTAATTGTGCCCGCAGTTCATCCATATACAATGACACGCGAAGTGAAGAAATTTCCGAGTTCAGTGTCGCCGGTACATTCTGACTATGATGCTTCTTATGTTCCACTAATTGATTTGCTTCTCTAAGTCATTAATGTGAGATACATTCAACAATTGCACTTTGCAAGTATTTTGATTTTGTTGCAACAACTTTCCATTGTGCGTGCCTAATTCAAGCACAAAACTACATAATCAGTAGCTGTAGCAAGGTGGACCTGCGAATAAAAAAGTATAAAAACTCATCTTATTTCACTGTATGTAATTTATAGACACCAAACTAATTTTTCAACCTATCTAACCCAAAAACATTATTCCAAAAGCCGACACGTGGTTGGAAACGTTCCACATTGTCTTGCATTACTTTGTGCTGATCCTGCAGCAATAATTATGAATCATCTACAGTAGTTTTACCATTTCTGTTTCTCCTGGTATATCTTCTTCATAATGTTTAAATAAATAAATGTATAAAGTAAATGAATCCGTGGTGAAACATGAAACAGCTGTTTTTTTCAACATACTGAAAGACAGAAAACAATA
This sequence comes from Myopa testacea, assembly GCA_949629155.1. Taxonomy (NCBI): domain Eukaryota; kingdom Metazoa; phylum Arthropoda; class Insecta; order Diptera; family Conopidae; genus Myopa; species Myopa testacea. The sequence continues at coordinate 24,047,598 of OX451346.1, read as the reverse complement.
ACAACAATATGGTAACTCTCACGTATAGTGTACATTAGGGTGGTCCTTAGCTATATGGGCCGAAAATGTTGTGAGTTTTTTTTTTTCTTACCCTCTTAAAATATGATTGTAGGTCAGGAAATGATATGTGCAAAATTTCAGCGAGATCGGCCAACGGGAACCCGTGCCGCACTTTGCTTAAATGCAAAATATCCTTACTATACCATAGACCGACTCAACTGTACAAGAATCATCTGGCAATCTATGGTACACGTTTTCATCATTTAATTGGCACTAATTAAAGCATGTGTAATTCATAACAATAATTCATAACAAATTCGAGAAAATTTCATAACAATCGTTCTTCCCCAGCCAGTGAAAACAATTAGCACCCCATATACAAATGTATTTTCATTTAATTTGAATTATTTAAAATCAAATTTGAAATTGGTTATTTCAAAAATTATTTGAAATAATTATCGCGTAATAATAATGTTATTTCATTCAATTTGCCGAAGCCTTACATACTAATATATAAAATAACTAATTGACTCATAGTATAAAAATTAAATAAAGAAAGGATATAAAATACTTTTCTAAATTCTTAGCTCGACCCAATATTGCATTCAAAATACAAAAAACACTCATTCAATGCCTTTATCTGCGTACAATACTTTGCCTTGGATGTGTTGGCTAGCTGCACATCTAGCACGCACGATTCTGCTCTTTTCGTAGCACAATTCTGCTCTTTTCGTAGTACAATTCGGCTCTTTTTGCTAGCACAATCCGGCTCTTTTCGTAGCACAATTCGGCTCTTTTTGCTAGCACAATGCTAGAGCTAATTTTCGCGCTGCTGTCTCGCTGTCGGTGCGGTGAAGGAAATGTGAAACACATGAGAGGGGCTGAGATCGGTGTATAGTATACACTGTATACTGAAAGTGTGTTTCGTGCTAGCGTTCGTCTCCGAAACACGGAGCTGTGTTGCTGTAGCTTAGGGTTGCCATAAATATTCAAATACATACCGGGACACATAGATAAGCCGAATGGAAAAACATATGAGAAATACGCTATACGAATTTTTATCCATGTATATAATTCCTTAATTTTCTCAATGTGTAAAGGAAAAGGCAATTCACAGCTTCCTTATTGAATATACTGTCACGATTTTCTAAGGTGTATTCAGTTCACTGGTACTTGTACAGTTTACATCTAGTGAGCAAAGATATTCAAGTATAGAAAATAATAATCAAGATAGATTGAAGAAAAGTTTGACTGGATTTTTTTAAGATTCATTGGAAAACGATAACGGATATATAAGATTCATTGGATTATTCACAATCCAGAGATCGGACCAAGAAGAGTCAGTACAAGGGATTTAAAGCAACGTAACAATACTTTTAATACGTAAAAGTAAATAATAAATGTTTCCGAAATACACATGTATTGTTAATTATTATTTACATAAACAAATAATTATATATGTACTGTGAAGTTTGCTTACTATTTTTGTTTATTATTTTGGTTAAATAATTCTTTATTAACATAAATTATTATACATAATTCATTTATAGCATATAAAGCTCTGTAACAAGTTTTTTAACATTTCCATAGTTATAACAATATGCAATAACCGGTACAATTTAAGTGCCAGCCGGGACCCCGGGACACAGGTGCTCAAATCGGGTCATGTCCCGGGAAACCGGGACGTATGGCAGCCCTACTGTAGCTAGCTCTGACACGTCGATTGTGTTGTGAAATTGAAGTGAAGCGCAATCGTAAGGGCAGAGAATGTGCGGGGTGTGCTGCTCGCGGTGCGTGCTTTCCGAACCCTGGTTTACATTGTCACTTTCGTTTACATTGCAAATATAGAGTAAACTTCTGGGCCAGATTGCAAAAAATTGTAGGAACCGATTTGGATCAACTTTGTTCCAGGTTCATTTGTATTTGGATTGTTTAGAAGGTTTACATTGTCAATTTCGTTTACATTGCAAATAGAGTAAACTTAAGGGTCAAATTACAAAAAATTGTAGGAACCGATTTTGACCAACTTTGTTCCAGTGGTTTGCAATGGTCCGTAGAACAACCGAAACTAGGTGGCATCACGCATCATTTGTATTTGGATTTTTTATGGGGATTACATTGACACTTTCGTTTGCAGTGCAAATAGAGTAAACTTCAGGGCCAAATTACAAAAAATTGTAGGAACCGATTTGGATCAACTTTGTTCCAGTAGTGTGCAATGGTCCATAGAACAACAAGAAGTAGGTGTCATCACACATCATTTGTATTTGGATTTTTTATGGGGGTTATATTTTAATTTTTGTCTATGTGGAGTTGTTAAAATCTGTACGATAAGAAGGGTTTTTTAAAATTTGTTGAAAGAGTTTCCAGAATAAACTTAGATGTCATTACGCTTTCTATTGCTATCCTCCTTCTTTCACTTTTTTTTGAGACATGTATTGATGATAAGTTGTAATTTATCATGATTTATTAAAATTATATGTTACAACTGAATGGAAATAGCATCGGTATTGCATGATCATTTGTTCTGAATTTTTTTATTCAGAATACGTATTCTTAAATGTCCTTACGTACGTGTCCTTAAATATTTTTGAAGCAGCAGAAATAGTTGAGAGCAGAAAACAACTCCACGTTATTAAATAATATATGTATTGGGTTTTATTTAAAATTATTAGAATCTATTTTAAATAAACACATGTTTTATTTAAAAATTGTTATATTTCTGATAAAATCTTGTCTTTAAAATAAAGAGAAAATAGAAAAGGTACAGCTGTGTGTGTAATTATAATAATTGGGTTGTACAATTGTATAAAAGTATTCAGCTAGTTCTGTTAACTATAAGCGCCATCTACTAACCGATATCTATATTTCTGTAAAATTTCTGTTTAGTCGCTGTTAAACGGAATTGCCTGTTAAATTTCTCTTTTAAATGTCTGTTGTTAACTTATTCGCCGCTGTTATTAACAGAACTCTGTTAACTTTGTAAACAAACCAATTTGCCGTCTGCTAACTTCACACCACTTTAATATGAGTGTATTTACATTTGTAACTTCTAACCTCCTAAATCCAACCATCTGAAACTCCTGCCTGACATGGGAAAACTCCACAAGTTCGGCACTTAAATGCCAGTGGCGATTAGGTATAGGGTTCCAACTTCGGCACATTTATGGGATCCCTAAAAAAGACCACACCTTCGGCACCTCCTTGCTGGTAGCACCATTGTCAGTGGTTCTTCCCATCGAAGGATCAACGATTAAAACCCTCCATCACTGTCCGTGATGATCTTGTATGATCTGGCATGGGATGACGTCTTACCAAAGCAATTACAAAAGGAATGGCGGAACTTTCAAGAAATGTCGGCATCTCTAAATAAAATTAGAATTGATAGACATGTCTTCAAAAATGAAATACCAATCTCAGTGCAAATCCACACATTTGCAGACGCCCCAGAAAAGGCTTACGGCGCAGCGGTATATCTAAGATCTACATTCACAAACGGACAGGTTGTACTGCCATTGCTGTGTGCGAGATCTAGAGTTGCCCCACTTAAAAAGCAAACTATACCACGCCTAGAACTATGTGCAGCTGTTTTAGGCGCCGAACTTACAACCAGAGTAAGAACTGATCTAAGATTGCAAGACGCCAAGGCCTTCTTATGGACGGACTGACAGGTGGTACTATGCTGGATACATTCAACAGCGTCATCCTTTCACACCATTGTGGCCACTAGGATCGCAAAAATTTAACAAAGAACAACACCTATGCAGTGGCGGTATGGCAATACGAAGGAAAACTTGCAGACGTCCTATCAAGAGGCCGAACCGCGGATAAATTACCAAATTACGATATGTGGTTCTACGGTCCCTTCTTCTTGCACGGCAATGAACCTCACTGGCCTGCAGCATTTTCAAAACCCTCAAGCCATGAACCAGAATTAGAAAGGAAATCAATCGCAGCAACCTCGTTAATAAGCACGGCGGGAAGAAAAGAACTTATATAGGGTATTAATCACAGGAATTCTTTTCACACACTGAAACGCATTGTCGCCTAAGTATTGCGGATCATCAGCAACGTACATGTCGTACGTTGTCGTCGTATGTACGGCACCACGGTTACAGGAAAAGGAATTATCACCACAATAATTACAAAGCCTACAATTAATAGTACAAACAATACAGCAGTCAGACTTCGACACAGAAATCATAGCACTTACTCAACACAAGGCATTAGACAAGGCAAATTCAATAAATAGTTTATCACCGTTTATGGATGAACACAATCTTCTTCGAGTGGGAGGTCGTCTACAAGAAGCTAATCTATCATACGCATCGTATGATAGACGATCCACTACTCTTACCATATAAAGATTCAGTGGTAAGGTTACTGCTCCAGGGCCTGCATGAAGACAAAAACATTGTGGAGGCCAGGCACTTCTGGCTATATCCACACAGCAATTCTGGATCATAAAAGGCAAATATATGACGAGAGGTGTTATTCAAAATTGTGTTCGATGTAATCGAGCAAAACCTCACCTATTTAAGCAAATAATGGGAAATCTACCAATTGTGGCCCTTTTTGGGTGCACTATAAAATTCGAGGTAAAAAACCACATAAGATTTATCTCGCAATCTTTTCTGTGTCGCGACTAAAGCTGTCCATCTGGAATTGGTCAGCGATCTAACCACTGAAGCATTTATTGGCGCAATAAAAACATTTGTTTATTAGCAGACGGGGAAGATGTCAAACATTATACTCTGATCATGCAACAAATTTTGTTGGAGCCAAGAATATGTTGACCGAGTTAAATGAGACGATTTTTTCGGATAAGGCGCAAAACAGCATTAAGGCGGCATGCGGCGCCAAGGGAATCGAGTTCAAATTTATTCCTCCTAGGGCAACACATTTCGGAGGCCTTTGGGAAGCGGCGGTAAGATCTGCAAAGCATCTGTTACTGAGAAGCGTATCAACAGCATCTCTGACATATGAAGAAATGGAAACAGTCATCGTATAAGTCGAAGCAATTTTAAATTCACGCCCTTTAACTCCGATGTCAAATGATCCTAATGACCTCACAGCATTAACACCTGGTCATTTTTTAATCGGCGAACCCCTGACTGCTCAAGTAGATGCGTGTGCATCTAAACTGAAGACAACTCTTAGTACAAGATGGAAATTAGTGTCCGAACTAAAGCACGAATTTTGGAAAAGATGGAACGTGGAGTATTTAAATCAATTACAACACAGACAAAAATGGACGAAGCTGACCGCTGATATTAAGGAAGACACTCTAGTAATCATTAAAACTGACAACGTTCCAGTACTCAACTGTCCCCTGGGAAAAGTGACCAAAATATACCGCGGCCCTGATGGAGCAGTACGAGTTGTGGATCTAAAAACCGCGTCTGGTATGCTTCGTCGACCAATCCACAATTTAGCCCCATTAGTGAAGGAGGATTCTAGCACAGCTGCAACTCCAGATGAAGGGTCAACTACCTTAGTGGCTCAGAAACATTCACGCGAAGAAGCTGAAATCCCACCGAAGCCTCAGAAGGAGCTTAGCGAAGAATCTTCTACCCCGTCAAAAAGAAAACGAATAGCTCACACGCCAATGATGATCAACTGTATACCTGCTCTTTTCTTGCTGCCACTTATATGCGCTGGTTCTATAAATATAACGAATTTCAACAACGGACTTGGAATATATTTCGATAGGATAGGATTCACTGAGATTTCTCCTACAGCCTGGACGTTAATTGTATATTACGACATTCTACCACTTCAAAACGAACTAAAGGCCTTTGAGAACGGGACAAATGCATTAGACCACATATGTATGTCGGAAGCTAAAGGATAATAACGAAACGAACGAAATGCAAGTTGACAGCGACATCCTACATAGTACTCGCAAAAAACGAGCAGCATTAGACATTGTTGGAAATGTCGCCCGTTCCCTATTTGGAGTGTTAGATAGCGAATATGCTAAAGAAATTTCCACCACCATCAACAAAGTCCGAAACAATGAAGGATTCCTCCTGGAGTTAATGAAAAATCAAACCTCCATAACAGATTCAACAATAAATATTGTCAAAAGAAGGGAATTGGAATCACAAGCTAATCTGAAACATATTAATGGTCAACTTGCTGAACTAATGAATGAAATCGACCATTACAAAATCTTTCAATGGTATACATATATCGTTTTCTACACAACTCTCAGCAATGGCCGTAAATCTAAGAAGAGTTCAAACCGCAATCTTGGATGTAATGACTGCTGTGACATCATGAGCGCGTCAGTCCACTACTGCTGACGCCGAAACAACTACAAGAGCAATTAAAGGAAATTGAAAACCATATATCTCCAGGACTGTTGCTCCCCAACGCCGATAACAACCTTCTACAATTGTATAAAACAATGGACATCAAGGGCACATTGACAGACCAACATGCCATATTCAAAATAATGATCCTATTAGTAGGCCTGGAGTCTTATCATCTATTTAATCTGGTGCCCATTCCCGCAGTTCGCAATGGAACACTCATGAGAATTCACCCTAGCATGGAGATAATGGCGATCAATGCTCATCGGGATAAATATTTTCCAATGACTTGGGAGGAATTAAGGGCTTGCAATCGATTGGATGACGATATGTACATATGCTCAAATAGACAACTCACCTACGGAGTTAACTCACTGGCTCACAGGTGCGAAGTGCTGCTTTTAACCAATAAACCAACTGCAGATTGCAATTATATTCCCACTAATAACAACGATGAATGGCTCCCTACCAGCAAGGGCAATCAATGGATTTTTTCGGTTCATACTAAAACCGAATTAACAGCTGTATGTTGGACTAAGTTACAACAGCTCTCGTTGGTTAACACAGGAATGTTGACATTAAACAGCAATTGCACAATACGAAACGCAATGCTGATCCTTAAGGGACATTTCACAATAGCTACAGTAATGCACACGTCCTACACACAGTTTGAAGCCGCGGTTGAAGCAGCATCTCTAATAATCAACAAAATTTCAAACGGCAACAGTAATAGTAACAAAATAATCGAGGGCACCTCAGATCTTGACGCTGTTTTGGCATCCAACAAGCACGCGAAGAATATACACCTTCCAGAAGCTATCGAAAATAGTACAATCCATCATCATATCATCAGCTACTCTACATTGGTGCTGACCCTGCTGTTATTGGCTCACAACAGCTATAAAATTTGGCATAAGAATCCACGATCTAAAGGACCATCAAAACCACCCCGCTTGAGACCAATCACCGTATATTCGATCAACGTATAGGCTTGAATACTATTCAACGGGAGGGAGGATGTCGCGATTCGCTATGCTAACGGAAGCATTTTTTCTACCTTGAACTGGGTCATCGACTGCAAGCATGGCTCAGTGTCATTGACTGCACTAATGTTACGCTGGCGGTCGATGACAGAATTCAAAACAATTAATTTACCTTACGAATTTGCTGACCCGCACTAATGTAGCGTTTTTAATAATTTGGACTTCTTTTTAATTTAATTGTTTCACAATAATTTTTTGTCAATTAGGCAATATTTTTTACATTTGCTTATTGTTATTTCTGCTTAGCTTAAGTATTTTTATCTATAAATTAAATCGATCCAATAAAGAAATTGTTAGTATTAAACTCAAAATCAGAGAGTGTTCATTTAAACACAATCAGCTTGGCTACACGCAGTATCATTTGATACGGTATCACTCAGTTCGTTGGAGAGAGAGATGAGGAAGGAAGGGAAAAGTCTACACTGAAGTATCAAGTGTAGAGAATTTTTGATACCTAAATAGACCCTGCTTCTCTCGGTATCATTTACGCACACACAAGTAAGCAGTTGTCAACAGCAACCAAACAGTCGGCCATAATAAATTCGAACGGTTGCAAATGAAGTTGAAAAAAATCCCTTTTTCGGAGAAATTTCGTTTATTTGTCCCATTTGCCTTATTTTAATATCAAGTCACGAAAAGTTCAAAAACAATTAAAAAGAAAAGGGGAAAAGATTAAGCGCTTCTCGAAGTAACCAATGTTGTTGTTGTTTCTGGCGTACATTACAATTAGGAAAACATTAATTAATGGAAAAAAAGTACTAAAAATCTAAAATTTTATTTTTCATATCATAGTGGAATCTCGTAAAGTTTAACAGATATAGGCCTGGAATTTAGAAACATTAAAGGGCTATAATTCGGGAACTAGACGAGAGCAATACAAATTATTGTTGTTAGGATCAGCGCCAGAAACAACAACATTGGTTAGGTCGAGAAGCGCCTGATATAAGCCGAAATTGCAAACGTTTTAAGTAAAAAAATAGACAATTTAAGTAAACATATTTCGTCCATCCTTAAATAGCAGGCAAATAATCGTATGTGCCGTGCCCTAGGGTAAAAACTCTTGAGTGTTTCCACGAACACTGCGATTCTTCCTCCACTTCTTTACCCAACACGTTCGACTCCTTTGCGAAACTTCATCGGCAAAACATAGCATGCAGCAGCTGTTGCCATCGCCGCAACACAAGCCATTTGTTATTATTCCATTATTAATATTTTTAAATAAATTAACTATTTTAAAAAAATTTCACAACACAACGATTTCCACTGAACAAGAAAACCAAAGTGAAGCAGGCTATTACCATTGAACTAAAATTTAAACATGGGATTTTTAGAAATCCTATTTTTCCTTTACGCATTAATCATAATATAATAACTATGGCAACTGCGGCCAACATTTTGATATTCAGTAAATTTCACACATACATTGAAATAACATTTTTACGGCTTTTGAAACTAAATGTGATACCACAGTGTCTAGCCATCGCTGGTATCATCATACCAGTAGTGATACCGTATCAAATGATACTGCGTCTAGCCAAGCTGAATTACTATCACTCAAAGAATAAAAGTGTGGATTCGGTTCAAGATCCGAATTGCACAAATAAAATAATAAAAGGGATTGGAATTGGTTCAAGTTCCAAATTCAATTACCTATTAAACAACAAAACACACAACGTATTGCCAAAAGTGTTTAAAGAATGGACATGAGACTAATTGGAGGTGCGGCAATCCGTAGAAACCGGTTCGATGGAAAAGCAACACCAAGATGAATTTCGATTATAATTGTGGAGGTCAGGGAAAAATACGCCTAAAGTACAGCATGGGAACCAACAACCCCAACGGAACTGGCAGTTCCACCCGACAACAACCAAAAACGAATACAATCGTCAGGGAACTAACTGAAATCAAACTCAGCTAAATTATTATTCCAACGAAGGTAGATCAGGCACCAATTAATCAAAGACAATACCGTTATGCTCCAATATTAAATACAACAACAACAAAAAATAAATAAAACCAGTAAGAAAGCTATATTCGGCCTGGCCGAATCTTAGATACCCTACACCTAAAAGTTTTGAAAAAAATTTAAAAGGGAGCGTAGTAAGGGGGGCGGGCGTGGCGGTCCACTCTGGGCGGCACGATGTCGGGGGTGGCAGTTGTGGAATTCAAGTAGTGACTTATTGAATTCTAGGAATTTTTGGGGCTGCAAGTTGATTGACCGTCGCGGGCTCCATGAGACCTAGCTACGCCTCTGTATAAATAGTAGGCGTGGTCATTACCTTTTTCAAAACAAAATAACTAGTTTAGTTATTTTATTATTGTGTTCAAATTTAAACTTTATTTCCGTGGTAATAAACTTGTTTTCATGAGCTATTCTGTATACATAAGTAGTGTAAAAGTGGGCGGACCGCACCCAGTTTTGATGTAATAATGTTTTTTTGGTAACCAAGTTGTTATCTAAAGTTTTATTCAGGAAGTTCATATATTTAACAATATAACCCTCTTTTGTCTGTGTAACCTAAAAGTGGGCGGATCACGCCCATATTTGGGTTATTAACGGATAATGCTACTCTATACTCAGGAATGAAATTTCGTTGTCGTAACTCAAAAACGAACGCTGATATCACATTTTTACTAAAAAATAGGCGTGGTCGTTGACCGATTTTGCCCATTTTCAATACCAACCTGCACACCACAAGAAACAATATTTCTGCAAAATTTCATTACGATATCTTTACCGGTTCTCCTGTGATCGTGATTTCAACAGACAGACAGACAGACAGACAGACAGACAGACGGACGGACATGGCTAAATCGACTCAGGAGTTCACGCTGATCAAGAATATATATACTTTTCTATACCTATCGTCTCTATTTCTATGCGTTACACATTTCGTGACAAAGTGAATATACCCTTAACCTTAAGGTGTAGGGTATAAAAATTATTAGTAGAAGACATAATATCACTAAGCGTTTCTCCATGGAATTCTCCATTATAAGTAGTTCCGAAAAAATGTGGGGAAGATGAAGAAAAGAAATGGCGTATGGTAATTAACTATAGAAAATTAAATGACGCAACTATAAAACAAGTGTTTCCAATTCCAAGGTTAGACGAAATACTAGACCAATTAGGTTGTAGTAGGTATTTTTCAACCCTTGATTTAGCTAGTGGTTACCATCAGGTGCTAGTAAATGGCGAAGACGGAAAAACAGCGTTCAGTTCCGCATTAGGCATTTCGAATTCAATAGAACGCCGTTCGGACTAACAGATGCACCAGCCACTTATCAAAGTCATGTTTTAACAGGACTTAAGAGTATTCCGCCGCCTAAAAATAAAAAGGAAGCACAAGCATACGTATGACTAGTAAATTATAATAGGAAATTCAAACCAGCAAAGCAAAGATAGCCCTTCCTATTAACAAAGTACTACGTAAGGACGCTACGTTTATTTGGACAAAAGAATTCCAGTTATCTGGCGGCCTCCGGATTACCTAGCCTTATCTGTATATAGCGGATCTCTTTGCAGATGGACCACCCTTTCTCCGCAGTATAAAACTCGTATGGGAAACAAAAAAACAACCGCTTGGTTGGCGGGTCTGCACCGCTAGTCGAGCTGCTGATCATCTGGAACAAGCCATCTTTGACGATCAGCCAATCACTAGCAGGAATGCCCTGCTCAGATGACCAATGGAAACCCCGTCACCATACCCAACCTCCCGCACAGGAAGACAGCGTTGGGTGAGAGGAAGTCAACTCGACCACTTTCCCCCTTGCTGGCAACACTGTACAAAAGAAGGAGGATAAAGGTGGGCTGTGGCTAGGGCTCCAAAGATCTACTTCCTCTGTGGAAGCATTGAGGCCGGGACGATCCACTGAGAAAGAGACTGAGTTGCGCTGGGGTAAGATGGTACCTGCGCTACCTTTCAGAGGGTTTTATACGTCAAGAAGCCCTGACCAAAGCCGAACAGCGCAGGTCAACGGCAACAACGACCGCCCCTGTGATACGGAAAAGAGGAGGCACAAAGGTCATTACACTCACACCGCCGGCGGCAAAAACAGTAGAACCGGCAAGCCAAGCACGGTGAATACCATCGCAGCGATACCCACGACATCGGGTAGGGCGAAGCCGGCTGGAAGCTACTCAGTCGCCGTGAAGGGCATTCGCGTTGCAATTCTCCCCAAGAAATACCCCCGGGAAACGCTAAGCGCGGATGACCTCACCACACTGGAAGAGGCGTCAATCAGCGAGATGACGAAGGGCTGTTCATCTGAACTGCTGTTTGATGGCATGACCTTCAAACTGGGGTACCTAATGTTTCACTGCAGGGACGACCAGACAGCGGTGTGGCTGCAGGAAAAGGTGCCACGGTTGGCTGAGGGGAAGGGGGCGGAGTTGATGGCACGACATGCCATCTACCCAATGTATCTAATGTCACCATCTTCCTGGCCAGGTGTGCTGGGCAGGAGCAAAGCAAAGTCCTTTCGCTAGGGCAGGACTCTCAGGGGCAGGACTTGCAGCCGGAATTTCGAGCCAAGGATCGCTCGATTAGGTAAATATAAATATTATGTTTATGAAAGGAGTGATTTAAAAAAATTTTTAAAATAATTATTACAATTTCTTTTTTGTTTCCAAATTTATTAATAATAATTGTTTGTGTGGGGGATGTGTGCGCAGGTGAGCGCAACACACCGATATACATATGTATAATATATAAAATAATATGAATTTAGAGTGACGGGGGAATTGAAAAACTTACCGATGGTTCGTTGTAATGTGTGTTGGATGATGGTGATGAGGTTGGTGTTGATGATGATCGTGTGGATGATGATCGTGGTGGTGATGTTTATGGTGTTGATGGTGATTATGGTGGTGTGGATGGTGAGTGTGGGTGGTGATGGTGGTGATAATGGCGGTGAGAAAACACTCGCGAGTCACGGGAGAAATGTAACTTAATTAAAACCGTTCGAGGTCACAAACGCCAAAAAACGCGAAATTAAAGTTCAAGCCAAAGCTGTACACGCGTTAGTCAAAGTCAAAAGTAACCTAAGTAAGTCGGTCGAGATCACAAACGCCAAGGTTTTACACGCGAAAGTAAAGAAACGTAGGGAAGGCTGTACACGCGCAAGTCAAACGTAACAAGTGAAAGTTGAGTTGGGGGCGGATGTCAATAAAAACTCATTGACCTGTCAAGAGTTGACAGGTCGCAGTCTTAGAGGTTGGCTGCGCTGACCGACGTGCAATGCATGTGCATCTTATGGGGAGTAGATGGCGCTGCTTTCTCTGGGATGGCGAAAGAGCAGCGCTGGGTATGCGGTCGCGTCAGAATGAGTGTTTGGCGTAAACATACCGCCCGCCTTGCAGTACTGCAACTTTGCTCAGGTTAGAGACACACGAAAAAGGGGGGTTTCGCCTTAGTCACGAATACGCGATGATTTGGGGTTTGAATCATCGGGTTGGTCAGGGACTCCACGGGGGGGTAGTGACCAGCAGATTGGGCTGCATTTGTGAAACTAAGGAGCGCTGCTCAGGGACGGCAGTGCCTCTGTCTCCACCGTACATGCAGACAGTTCCAGTTACTAACATGAATATGTAAGGGGGGAGCACTAGAGTGCGTGGCGCTCGCTGGGGATGGAGCATGATGGGAACAATGTAATGACATTGGCGGGGAGAGTTCGCTGGGGTGCGAACATCCTTAAGATGCGATCTTAAGAGGGGAGTACCGTTAATTTACTGAGGGGACGAGTAATGGTTCCCTTCTCCGTTCGGATGTCGATGACGCGTGTTCTGTGGTCGTCACCGGGATGAAGGTGGGTCACGCGACCGAGTCTCCATTGCGTTGGAGGGAGGTTGTCATCGCGAAACACCACAAGATCTGCAACTTTAAGGTCTGGTTGGGGCACCTTCCATTTGCTGCGTTTGTGGAGTTCGGTGAGGTACTCGTGTTTCCACCGAGTACAGAATTGCTGATAGATGGCTTTCACTTTTAGCCATCTATTAACAATCGGGAGGGGGGAGCTTAGTACCGCCGGTTCAGCGGGAGCCAGCAAAGGGCCACCGATGAGGAAATGGCCGGGCGTTGGAGGCTGTAGATCCGATGGATCGTCGGACATGCTGCTAAGCGGTCTCGAGTTGAGGCAGGCTTCGATCCGGGAGAGTATGGTAGCGAACTCTTCAAAGGTGAAGCGCATATTGCCGACAAACTTTCGGAAATGAAGTTTGAAGCTTTTAACGCCAGCTTCCCAGAGACCGCCCATATGAGGAGCGGCAGCAGGTATAAAATGCCATTTGAGCTGCTGATAGGCACGCTGTGAGGTGACCGCTTCGTGTGATTGTTGAAGGAAGATCTTCCAATCGTTCCGGAGTGTTTTGGAGGCTCCCACGAAGTTCTTCCCATTGTCCGAGTAAACATCCTTGGGGCATCCGCGACGGGCGCTGAAGCGGTTGAAGGCGGCGAGAAATGTCGGAGTCGACAGATCACTGACCGCTTCAAGATGTATGGCCTTCGTTGCGAAACAGACGAAGACACAGACATAGCCTTTGGTGATGAGGCATGCCCTCCCAGTGTAGTTTTTGATATCAAACGGTCCAGCGAAATCTAGACCGGTGGCAGCAAAAGGGCGAGAAATGGTTGTCCGCTCAGGGGGTAGAGCGCGATATGATTTGGGTGCGCACTTGTTTCCTCTGAAGGACACAAGGCTTGCAGGTGTGAGTCGTGGCCTTGACTAGGTTCTTGGCCTTGGGTATCCAATGTTGCGTACGTAGCAAGCGCAACATCAGTTGGTTCCCTCCATGCAGACTGATGTCATGGATGAAGCGAACCAATAATCGGGTGAACTTGCAGCTGTAAGGAAGAAGAATGGGGTGGCGTTCGTCATAGGAGAGTGACGAACACGCGGATAGACGGCCACCTACGCGCACCAATCCATCTTGGGATAAGAATGGATTGAGCGATAGAATGGGGCTCTTGGGTGGTAGATTTTGTTTCATATCGAGAGAACGATATTCATTGGCAAAATGTACCTTTTGCGCGAGAATAGCCAGCCTCGTTTTGACATGCTGGATCTCATCGGACTCAATAGCGGTATCGTATTGACGAGAGGACAAAAGATACTTTGGATGGGTATGATGTAGAAACCTAAACACGAAAGACAACACGCGAAGAGCTCGTGGCAAAGAAGAGAATCCTTCCAACAAGTCTTCATGGTTAGGGAAGTAAGCGAAATTGGCTTTCACTGTTTTTGCTTCCAGTTCGGTTTCCAGAGTATCAAGAGTATTGGAGGGTGAACAGTGTTCCGTTTCGTGCCGCCTTTGGGTGGTGTTCGCATCAAGATCTTCGCAGACTGGCTCGGCTGGAGTGCAAAGACGTTGCTTGGGAGCTGCTTCCAAGTCCCAGCGACGTTCAAGCTGACGGTCAAGAGAGACCTCAATGAAAAACGAAAATCGGGTAGAACTGGTTGGAGCCGGAGGGGCCTGAGAAAACGGACCGGTGAGGATCCACCCGAAAACGGTCTCCTGGGCGATGAATCAGCTAGTGGTAGGTTCGGAAGAGAATCAAATAGGGTTCGGTCAAGGGAGCAAACCGGTAGGTTGCCGGTTAGTTTTTGAAGCACGAGACCCGTGGCTTCAATGCACAGTCCGGGCGTTCGGGGGGAGCCGATGCTAAGCTTGTAAAGGTTGTTCACCACGGCTGTAACGGTTTCATTAACGCTGGCGACTTGAGCTTGGACCGTAGTCGTCGGAAGTCGCAAGCGTTTTTGTACGCGCTCTGACAGAAAGGTGGCTTCGGAACCAGGGTCGATGAGAGCACGAGCGAGGTAGGACTCGTTACGATGACAGATGTGAACCATCGCTGTAGCGAGTAGCACTTGCTTGCTTCGGGAGATGAAGCAAGTAAGCACATTTGAAGTTGAGGTGGCTTCAGTGGACTGTATAGTAGGGGTAGAGGGATTCGCTCGAGATTGCGAAGGGGAGTTTGGCGGCAAGCTTTGCTGAGTAGCACTTGGACCGCGATGAGACGGGGAGTTGGGGCGCGAGGTTGTATGGGTAGAATTCGAACGAGAGTTCGATTGGGGGGCCGAAGCCAACTCGCGATGTAATAGTGTATGATGTCGTTGATTGCACGACCTGCATGTGAACACACTTTTACAGGTTTTCACTTGATGTGAGTGTGCCAAACAGTTCGTACAGAATTGGATTCTTTGAACTGTCGCCCAACGTGTGTCTACATTCATAGCCAGAAAACGTGGACATTGGCGAAGTGGGTGTGGCCGATCAGTGCATAGTTTGCAGCTGGTCGAAACCATAGTAGCCTGGAACGTATTCACAGGCGTATTTCGTGGCGGAGGAAAGGCGTGCTGGGGGATTCGACGCTTTCTTAGGGGGTTGGACCGACTTTCGAATGTCGTCTACGGTTTCCAAGGTTTGGAAATGTGAAGTGAGGAACGCGTCCATTTCACACCATTTTGGAACCACCGCGTCAGAATGAGTGTTTGGCAATAACAAAACAATAACAAAACAATAATCATTAACCACTTGAGAAAGTTTTCTTAAAATTATTTCTTCAATGTTGGGCTCGATATCCTTGCAGGAAGAGAGGCGCAGAATGGCTGCGGTGTTTACATCAGAAATACGGTTTCTTAATTTTGTTCTGTTTAAATTAAGTAGTGAAAAAAATTGTTTGCATATGTAAGTACTTCCATACATAGCAATTATTTTTTTTTATTTATTTAAAAATTAAAACTAAGCCATAGGCTTTATAGTTTACATAAAATTTTGGTAAATAATAAATAAAGGATTAAATACATAGCAAAGTAAATATATTACTGTTGATTTTTTAGGAATTGAAGAATTTTGATTCTTGTTAAATGAATTGAATCAGAGAAGGTGATGTTGCAATTAACATAGTTGAAGTCGGCACAAGCATTCCTAAGTGGTTCGTGCTGGAGATAGTTTGATCGACAGAAACTCAGTTGTAGAAATTGAGGTCTTCTGGCTACACGGCGAGCTACATTAATATTGATGTTAGACAGAAGATAAGGATTGTCAATATGGCCATAAAGTAGTTTCAGCACAAAAATTGCATTCAACATAATTCTCCGATGAGCTAAAGACGGAAGATTAATGAGTTCCAATCGATAATTATAAGATGGTAAGTTCTGCAAATCGTTCCGGTAGATATTTCGTAAGCAAAAGAGTAGAAATTGCTTTTGAACTGACTCGATTTGAGAAATATAACAGTTGTAGTTAGGACACCACACAGGTGAGGCGTATTCCAATATAGGACGAACCAAAGAGGTATATAGAATCCGCGTTAATTGTGGCTCCATAAATTCTTTGGCCCACCGTTTAATGAATCCCAAAATGCTATAAGCCTTATTAGTTATGCGGTTGATGTGTATATGAAATCTAAGTTTTTGGTCCATAGTAATACCAAGATCATCCATATGCTCAAGAGAATCCAAATAGTGGCCTCCAATAGAATAGTTGACATTAATGTGGGCCGCACGATAGAAAGTCATTTGCTTGCATTTGGAAAGATTCAGCTTCATACAGTTAAAATTACACCACATGACTAAGTTGTCCAGGTCATTTTGAAGCAATAACGTATCCGTTTTATTTTTGAATGAAAGAAAAATTTTTAGATCATCTGCGAACATCAGCGTGTTACTGTTATGTATAACCGTGGGTAGGTCGTCAATGAAAATTAAGAATAATAAAGGTCCTAAGTGGCTACCTTGAGGGACACCGGAAGTAACAGGAATTGCTCTTGATTTTCTATTGTTTAGGAACACCATCTGCGTGCGACCTTGAAGGTAGGAGGCAATCCATTTTAACAAATTTTGTGGAAATCCGAACAATTTCAGCTTTAACAGTAGTAGCTTATGGGTCACAACATCAAACGCCTTAGCAAAATCCGTGTAGATAACATCCGTTTGATTGCCATATTTGAAATTATTAATTGTACGGAAGACGAAGTTCAATAGATTTGTAGTAGTTGACATACCCGGGCGAAAACCATGTTGAACAGGAGATAAAGCTGCATTCACTTGACGCGCAATTTGGTGAGTTATTATCTTTTCGAATAGTTATTATCTTTTCGAATAGTTTGGGCAGAGCACTTAACTTGGCGATACCTCGATAATTGGTTATATTTGATCTATTACCAGATTTATGCAAAGGAATGATGTATGAGGTCTTCCATGCGGCTGGGAAGTAACCGGTGCGTATAGATTGATCAAATATTGCTGTAATCGGAATTATCAATTCGCTCGCACAGTGTTTTAGGATGCAAGAAGTTAGATTATCTGGACCAGCGTTATAGGTACTCTTAAGATCCATCAGAAATTCGAGAACGACATTTTCATCAATAATTGGATGATCAATGTTCCCACAACTTATGGAATATGGATAGAATTCAGAATCAAACTCCATTTGGGAATAAGTTGAGCTAAAGAATTTCGCAAACAATTCGCATATTGAATCTGCATCGCTAGCTTGGTTATCTTCAAATTTCATCACGGATGGAAGTATATCGCTCCTCCGCTTAGAATTTATAAAGCTCCAAAAGTAGTTAGGATCAGATTTTAGTTTAAGTTTCACTGCTTGCAAGCTATCTGATATCTATTTCGTATTGACGCATATTTAACAAAGCATCTGTCCGTTGTATGAAGATTACAGTGAATTTTATAAAATTTTGATTTTAGATTCCTTAGGGTGCGAACCTCCTTGGAAAACCATGTTGGATATAAGATGCTAGATACCTTTCGTTTCTCTACCGATAGTTTGAAACCGTCGTGAAGAATTTGGTTGAACTGAGCAACAGCATAATCCAGGCACGATTTGGTAGAAGTCACGCTAAGTGATGATGTAAAGCTCTAGCTTACACCCCTTAAATAATTTTTCAGGTATACATAATTAGTCTTTTTGAAATAAAAGACAGTTTTTTGCACCATCAAGTTTCCAGGAGGTGGTAGATGCTTATTACAATTTTTAACACATAAATTGAATTCCAAGGCTGGATGATGAAAATCTTCAGGTAACAGGAGAGGGGTCGAACGATGTACTTCAACAATGTCCTTATCGTCAGTAAATATTAAGTCCAGCATACGGTTATTTGGGTGTCGAATATTATTTATCTGATATAAACCAGTAGAGGATAAGTTGTTCAAGAAATCAAAATTCGCGAAACCATATGTTGACGGTAATAAGACAGCCGGGTCATCAGTACTTTCCCAAAAGACACGAGGTATATTAAAGTCTCCCAATACAAGTACACGATCACCAGGTAACATTCTGTTTACTAGTGAAGATATGCAATACGAGTGCAAGTTATAAGTCGCTTCACTAGAATTCGGTGGGATATAGGAGCAGGTGATGTAGAAGGACAATAGCTCAGATTTAACATACACACAACAGAACTCGATCTCCGAGTCTATATCAAAGTGCACTTCCTCTGAGAAATACGACGATTTAACAGCAATTAAAACACCTCCACCTCTTGACAATTGTGTTGAACAACAATTTCTGTCCTTCCGAAATACAACAAATTGGTTAGAGAATATTTCCAGATTTTGTACATCAGTTTTAAGCCATGTTTCAGTAAATGCAACAATTTCATAATCCAGACCAAAACTCATAGTATGAATATCTTTTAATTTAGTATTAATGACATGTACGTTTTGATAAAAAATATTCAAATTATCGGTTAGAAACGAGTGGCTTAGTTTTTTGATGAAATGTTTTTATGTAGGTTACCATTATATCGTGGCAATGAGGTATTTCTTCTAGGTTCGAATAAATGAACAACGGCATTATCTGGCCAGAAGTTAGATTTAAGTACTTGACTTGTTAAGTGATCCGGTAAGTAAATTCTAAATGAAGATATAGTTCTCGGGTTATTAAATTTGTATTTAACAACAGATATACTCGTATCATTGAAGCCTAGCTTTGAAGTGATGTAGTTACGAATATCTTCAATTGTAGTATCAGCAGCAAATCGGGAGGCAAAGATAGATTTTCTCGGCTGAATCACCACAAGCTTCTTAACCGGTTCAATACCCTGAGCAGAGGTCCCAGCCTGTACGTTTAGTAGGCCATTATCTATTGGCCCCGATGGAGAACTACTGGATCCGCCAACAGAATTGAGTAGAGTTTCCGTGGTTATTCTCCTGGAAGCATTCGCACTGTCAGCCGGGCCATGCACAGCAATAGCGTCTCGCGATTCTGTCTCAGAAGAGATCGAGGAAGTCAATAAATTAGGGAGTGTATCACCAGGTATGGCAGGGCTCAGAAGATTAATCAACTGAGTAGGTTGAGTTAATAATGGTGGCAACGGCTTAGCCAAAGCGGGAGGAATTGGCAAGGGATTGTTATCTGCGCACTCACGAGCATTGCATAGAGCCACCTGTGAGCGAGTTCGTTTCCGTTTAGGCGAAGCATCATCAATTAGTTTAAAGTTTTTAAAAAGTTGTTCGTATTTTACAATCTTAGAACGAATTGCGGAGAAATCTTTATCAATGTCTTGAAAATTCAAACGTGCTTGACGTAATAATTTTATTATGTCAACTTCAATTGATCGGCACTGCCGACAAGACCAGCGTAAACCACCGTCAACGCCAATCATATCAGCTATTTTGCCCGTTAACCCCGCACATTTAACGTGAAGTTCCGCATCACACATCCAGCAGAACACGAAGCGTTCAGAATCACCCCGTATCTTGCAGCCTTTCAAGTTACACGCCATTGTATATTTATATTACGAAACAAAATACTTTCGCGTAATAATCCACGAACTTAAAAAGTTATTAGTACTTCAGTTCTTTCGTGTTATAAAAAGATTTTATTTTAATGATTGGATATAGATTTTAGTATTATAGATTTTAGTTTTATAGTTTATAACTTTATACTCAAATCAAAATAGTTGGTGAAAAAGTAATAGGTTGTGAATACCCTGAATCAACAACACAAGTAATTGCAGTTTGACATGCACTAGACACTCTCAGAGCGCGAAGAAACAGCACTTTTATCAAAACTTCACTAGCAAACCGGTATAGAGAAGAGAACCACAGTTAATGCAAATTAATTCTTATATTCTGCAAACAAAGATTTTAGATTTCAGACAAATTAATAATTTAACCGAAAAGAATTAAAAGAAAGAAATCAATAGAAACACTTCCGAGCAGTTTTAAAGAGAATTAAACAGCAAGAAATTTATCGGGAGCAAAATAGCACACGACCGGTTTGTTATGTGAACTAAAAAGAACTGCAGCAAATTTGTGAAAATGTCGAAAATTTTCGGTATCGAGGCGTTTATAAAATTTAATAATGCAAGCTTCCTCTTTATAATAATTCATTAAAATAGTATCGCCTTGCAGATCACAAAGTTCCATTTGTATTTCGGGCGGTACTTAAAATGGACCCACAGAAAACGGAATTAAAAATAATTTTAATTTAGGTTTTAAGGGCTCTAACTCTGCAAATCTGTCCTCGAATTGGTTTCAAGGACTTCGTCTTCATACTGATTATTATCAATATCATGGTAACGGTCATAATGTTTTTTAACGTTATAAAATTTACATATAATATGTTTTTTGCATGTTAGGCACTGAGTTTGACCACCCTTTTCTCTGCAAAGAAATTGTAGCTTCCATTCGGATTTAAAACTGCAGGCTTTGTTTTTAGCAGCACTCATTTTAAAGTATCCCACTGTATTTATGAAATTCGCCAAGCTTATAACATGAACGCCCAATAAGAAATGGCAGCATATTTCAATTAATGTTTAATTTTAATGTTTAATTTTTTTATTTATATTTAATACTAGCTTAACTACCCGGCATTGCTCGGGAAATAAAATATTATTTTATAATACTACATTGTATTTGGTATGTTTTTATTTATGTTTTTTATGTGTTTATATTTTTATAATTTTTTATTGTACAATATTAGAAATGTTTTGTTTAATTTTCTTGCTGTTTAGTCTTAATTAATTTACCTCTATACACTAAATTAGAGTTTTTGCCATCAGTTGCTAGCATGTGAAAAGCAGTCTTGCCTAAGATCAATTCCTGCAGGCTTTGTTTTTAGCAGCACTCATTTTAAAGTATCCCACTGTATTTATGAAATTCGGCAAGCATATAATATAACAGTTGGTAGCATGTGAAAAGCAGTCTTGCCTAAGATCAATTCCTGCTATTTTCAGTTAAGTTTGTGAGACGGTAAACCAGGTGGGTTAAGTGTATTTATGAACTCCACAGGATAGTGTATAGCGTTATCTATGTGCAATACTGTGTCCACCGATTTGTACAGATATTTTGTTTCTTCAAATGATCTCAGCAACTTGTCATTAATGGTTGATGTCTGATCGTTCTTAGATGTAAGATTCGCACGTTCGCCCAACCACTCTGTTGTTTTATGGTGTAGGTTTTGGATATCCGAATATATTCGTTCTATTAGCTCGTCAACGGTCGACACAACTGAGGCAAGGTTTGGTTGAACTTGAATTTTGCCATCAGTTTCCGGATATTCTGCGTTTCCTATTTGCAGGAGTAGTTTGGAGAATTGGTCAGCGAAAACATCTCCCTTCAAATGCACCCGCATGTTTTTCTTAAGGTGGAGTTTTTGTATTAAGGGTCAAAGATTTGATGCTTAATACATGCCTTAACTTCGTCAGCCCGAGTTCCTCTCGGCACTATGGACAGAGTCTGGCGAAAGTCTCCAGCTAATAGCACAGTGAGTCCACCCATCATGTCATCGTTCACTGTAATATCTTTTAGAGTTCTGTTCAGTGTTTAGAAGCTGCTTTTATGTGCCATTGTACTTTCATCCCAAACTATTAATTTACAATCTCGTAGCACTCTGTTTTGAATATTGTAATAATATATTGTAATACATATATTCTTTGACACATGACAAAAATTTATAACATGTTTCGTTTTATTTTATTATGTGATTGGGTGTATTTTACCAAATGATGTCCTTTTTTGGACGTTTAGCGGATGAATTTGGAAAATCCTGAAAAATGTTTTTAGGCATTTATACGCGAGATGTTTTCGTGGAAAAAGAAAATCCATAGTTGATGGCTAACAGAAGAGTTTTGTGTTTGTCCTTTTTGAAGTCCTTAGAAGTAAAATTTCCGAAAAATCCCTTCTTCTTCCTTGTACACATCATAAAAGAAATCTCCGTGCAAAATTTCACCTTTGTAGATCCAAGGGTTTAGCCTGTGCAAAGAAAAAATTCTGTATATAACCTTTTTGAAGTCCTTAGAAATAACATTTTGAAAAATCCTTTCTTATTCGACGTATACAAGAAACCTATGTGCAAAATTTCAGCGTTCTAGGTCCAAGGGTTTAGCCTGTGCGTTGATGGGAAGTGAGTCAGGCCTTTCATTTTTATATATACAGGGTGTTTCGCATAAGAGTGATCAAAATACTAGGGCGTGTAGGATGGGTCGAGACAAGAAAAAAATCGTATAGGAGAGGGGGGTCAATTTCCCCACGTTTAGGCGGGAGGGGCCATTTTATAAAAATCCGACTTAACACCGGAAAAAATAATATTAACAAATAATGGTTAGACCTAGATAACTTTTGCTTGATGATTTTCAAAGCCAAATATACGCTTCTTAATATCCTTTTTAAATTAGGTTCCTACGTCAAACAGTTTTTGAGAAATTTAATGACAAAGTTAAAATTTGGAAAAAAAGTTCCGAAAAAAATTGTTTAGTCGCAATTTTTTTTTTAAAATTACGGTATTAAGTATAAAAATTTTTCCGACCATAAAATTTTCTAATCAATTGTAGAGAGAATGCTTCAAACCGGAAGGATTTATGTTTTGTAGTTTCCGAGAAAAGTGGAAATTACGAAGTACACTCCTTCCTTTTTCCATATTTTTGCACCAGTAATAAAACACAAGTAGCCAAAAAATTGGTGTTTGAAAGGAAAGTATCTTTATACAATTTATATTCTTCTGCAGTAAAAAATAAAAAATGTTTGCACAAAATGAAACAAATTTTCATCTTAAGAATTTAACTTTAAACCTGGTCACTCTTTCCGGCAAATTTGTTCTCTTGTTTGTACGCCATTTTGTCAAGTGCCCGCAGAGCTCGCAGCGTGCCCGTACGGGCCAGCTGCCCGCGAAAGCAAATTAGTGCATCCCAGAAATAGAGGATTAAATTATACATATAACGAAATCGAAATATTATATGTTGTATAAAAGAAAAATAACATGCATAATTTAAATTTTTTAAGTGTTGTTTTAATTAAAAGGCAAAAATAAGCACGAACGAAGAAGACAAGTAAAGTAAATTGTCAAAGAGAAAAAAAAACCCCACCTTCAAAAGCTAACTTTATATAGCTAAAAGACACATTTAAATAGCTATTAACAGAAACAATAATAACAAGCAATTAGCAAATATAAATAACACAAACCATACTTCACTTATTTAATTTTTCGAATTCGAGATTGCAAACGTTGCAGTTTTGTTTGCCGCTACAAAATATAAGTAATTCGTTTGGTAATTTTGAGGTTTTATATTATTTCAACGAAGGCGACAAAAAATCTGGCGCTTCGTTTGAAATAATGAAGTAGCGAGCTCAAGTTGCAAACTTGAAAAAATAAAAGTAAAACAAGGGTACATACTTGTAAACATATTACACAAAAGTGATTATTTATTATAAATCGTAATTTGTAAGTTCGCAACTTAATGGCAGATTCTTTGCAAAAACAAGCCTACATAAGATTCAAAGAACCCACGAAGACCTGAAAAGGCAGTTAAGGAAATTTATAGCTAAAATTTGGGCAATTTTAAAAAAGACGTTAAGCAACAAAGATAACTTAGAATTGATAAAGTCTAGACTCTAGAGTAAGGGATCTAGGAGACATTACAAGTGTAAGAGCAGACGCAATAATCGAGGAAGTGCTGATATTCCTAAGAGATTCGAAGGCATGGGAATCAGAAATTGATGCATTAAAGAATAGGTAATAATAACGATAATTATTTAGTAGATAAATTGTTCCTGGAAGAAATACTGAAGAACATAGAGGGCGAGAACGAAAAACTAAATGTTGTAGTTATGTAGGGTGGTCTTCTGATATTTGGAGCCTATCGTCTTCTGGGCTCGAATTAAAGCTCTTACTGTTGTTTGGGTTCTTTGTAGTTTATTCACTTTTCTTAAATAAAACTACTTTAAGATTAGCACTACTTAATTGCGTTGGCTCGGTTGACGCACCCGTCGACCGAAGCAAAGTGTGTCAGTATGCCGTGTTTCGCAATTTCCATTATTTCACAATATTTAAATTGTGATATTAGCAATATCAATACCGGAAGAATTAAATCGTTCCCAATTTAATTCTTCCGCGTTTGATTTCTGATCTTTTATTTTTCCAAGCCAACCCATTTATGGTTTTGCTTGCTGGCGTGGTTTTCGAATTTAGTTTAACCAAAGCTTGATTGGAGCTTATGGCTTACCAAGAAAAGTGCTGTGGTTGCATTGCCAATGATTTCTCTACTAGCTTCTCCAACACCCTCAAACAAACATTGCATATCTGTAATAAAAAACGATCGGATGTGATGATCCGTCCATTGGTAATTCTATATTTATGGAGAGAACAAACGAGATAGAGGTACAAAATATTTTAAGAAAAATTAAACCTAAGAGCGCGAGAATCGTCGGAATTCGAGCAAAGGATTTGCAATCACAATGGCACCAGTGATAGCTACAATAATCAATAATAGTCTTCATAAAGCAAAAATACCAACAATTCTCAAAACTTTAGTCATACGCCTCATATATCAGAGTGGATGCAAAGAAGATTATGGAAATTATCGCTTCCGGCGATCGAAAAGTTCCTAGAGGAAATTGTATGTAGAAGAACAACTAATTTTATGGTTAAGGAAAAGCTCATTGATGACAAACAGTATGCCTATCAAAAAGATAAAAACATAAATAAGCTACTAGAGAATTTCACGGATGTACTAAACGAAAATCTAAGTAATGGATACCATAGTCTGGTTCTATTTTTAGTTTACAGCAAAGCATTCGATACTCTTTCACACGAAATGCACACGTGGCGACACACTAAGGTGGTTCCAGGACTATTTGCACCTAAGAAGCTTTCGTGTTAAAATCCAAAATAAATGTAGCGTTCAAACTCCCATCACGTGTGGTGTCCCACAAGGGTCAAAGTAAGGCCCAATTCTTTTCATACTGTACACAAACAACATAATAAAACAACTAAAGAAAAGCAAAATCTTCGCGTACGCTGACGACACAGCGATGGTTGTAAGGCACAAGAATATTTCCGAGGCTATAAAAATTCCGCAACAGGTGTTTGACGTAGCAGCGCGTTGGTCGCACGATCACAGGCTGATATTAAATACAAAAAAAAAGCAAAGTACATGTAAAAACTTCAAACATATTGCGGCAAGATATTAGGATAGCGTCCCATGACATGCAGTGCTTACATTTGAATAGTAGTGCGAGAATCGGGGATATCTCTGACTGCTCATGCGCGGAAACAATTGAACAAGTAAGTTCATTTAAATATTTAGGAGTATGGGTTGACCACAATTTAAAATGGAACGACCATATTGACTGTCTTCGCAAAAAGCTCAGGAAAATAGCGTATATGCTTCATCATTTGAGCAACTGTAGCAATATAAACGTCGTACCAGTCTATTTTGCACTCGCTGAATCACAAATATGACACGGCATAACTGCTTGGGGCAATTCGTCAACGTTTCCATTAATCCAAAGGTGTCAAGATCGGCTACTCAAAATCTTAGCAATACGCACTACAAACATCAACATGAATGAGCCTTTAAGTAAGCAACTATGCCTACTAAATGTAAAAGAAATTGGGCATCTTACGCTGCTGAACGAATTCTACACTAAACAGCAGTACAGAATAGAGCTAAGCTATGAGCATCACACCAGGCGAAGAGCACTTCCGGTACACTTAATTAATATGACCGACATACATATATTCAAGGTAGAAGCAATTAAAAAAATATTTTACTAACGAAGACATTCTTATCAATTAATAACAAACAAAAACCAGAAAGAGTGTTAACTTCGGTCTGGCCGAAGTTCATATACCCTACACACGTTTACTTAAAAATTGGCGTAGCAATGGTCTAATTTTTTTCCTTTTCAATCTCAAATAGCCTGTGATGACAGAGAGTATTCGTGCCAAATTTGATGAAAATATCTCTATTCGTTCTCCTGTAATTGAATTTTATTTAATTAGTGGGCGGACCACGCCCATTTGTGGTAATCTTTTTTTGCTCGGAGACAGTCTACTTCTGGACAAAATTTCAACCGCAAATTCGTTTTACAAGCTGCGAATTTGAGCTATAAGCATGGATTAATTTATATTCACTATAAAAAGTAGTAGTAGTAGTTCACTATAAAAGGGTGGTAATGGTCCGAGTTTGCCCATTTGCAATAGCGATGAGTTTCTAATGATAGACAATATTCGTGTCCAGTTTGAAGAAGATATCTCTATTCGTTCTCTTGTAATTGTGATTTCCACAGACGGACAGACGGACAGACAGACAGACAGACAGACAGACAGTGCAGGGTATAAAAACATAAAGCCACATAAAGTGACGACCAAATGCCAAAAATTACAACAATAGCAATACACCATAACTTTAAAGTTTAATCTAATTATATGCTGGGACAAGAAGAACAAATAACGATAGCGCATAATATCACCAAGGTAATATAAGCTGCGTGAATAATCTACGTGCATGCGGACAAATAGGGAAATAGGAAGGGTAATAAAGATGGGAATTTGTTTAAACTAAATTTGTACTGTTGTATAACTTTTGTTTGAGAAATAATTAAGTCTGATTTACTCCTGATTGATTTAGTTGTCCTACGTTGCATATGTTATGGCCTAAATTTAATTATTATTATATTTGTAGATTTTAATTATAAATTTTGATGTAAAATATTTCATTTTCTTGGTATAGCATATTAGAAAACTTATGTATTTTGCAGTATCATATTTAAATTTTAATAAAAGTAAGTATAATTAAAACTTTCCAAACTTAAACTTTTATGTAAGTAACTAGGTATACATATGTATGTAATTATAATAGTTACTTTGAAAATTCTTCTTTCTCTAATAAGAACACAAAAATTTATATTGGTACTTATTATAAGAGTACTTGGTAATTTCCAGGAACACAAATCGTAGACTGGTTGATTCGTCGTACAGCCGGGACTGGTTTTCTATGCCACGTGTGCGAAAAATCCAGAAGGTCAGTTGGAAGTCGTAAAATTGCTGTCCATAGGCGATCTTCGATCTGGTGTAATCTTGTCCAGCCTTCTTTTAACGTATGGAATTCGTTATGCCCCACTTTAGATTTTATTCTTCATTATATGTGTATATTAGGGTGTCCCTTATTTTTCAAAGATTATATTTTACAACGCATAGAGTCAAAATTTTTTTATTGTTCCCCAAAACTCTAGAAAATATTTTGTTTACGTTATTTGGTGCAGTGCAACCCGTGCCGACATGAGCGGAAACATGTTCAAACAAGTTGCGTTATAGCTGCAACGCGTGCCCACTGTTATTGTCGGCTTGTCGGGTAATTAACGCGGATTGTTTTGTGTATCGAAGATGTCAGTGGAACTAAGAAGCAATAAAAAAAGTATTTTATTGGTTGGTGAGCTAAGTCACAAAATAATGGGTGCAAAATTACCGTCTAATCGTCAAGTTCTCGCAGTTCTATTTTTTAATATACGCGAAGTTTAATTGACTGTAAGTGAAAACGCAAATCTTGTCATTAGGGAGTGCATTATATTCTGGTAAAAAGCTAGAATACCTACAAGAGCTGTTCCTAATTGATTTAAGAAGCTCGTGGATTTTTATCATGTCTGGCGAGACCTGCAAAGAAATTGCAAGAAGATACAGAATTTTCATAGGCGCCGCGAGGAGGAGTTTCAACAGGATTTGGATAATTTATTCGATGTCGCACACGCAAATGCTCTCGAAAAAATTAAAATAAACGAAAATAAAGTGTTCTTACAAAAACAGAGAGAGCCAGGCCCGGGGTACTTAGCGGGTATAGACAAAAAGTTAGCTGAAATGGAAGAAAGGGCAAGGGTAAGAAGAGTAGTAGAAGGAAAAAAAAGATTAAAGCAAATGCCTTTAGAGAACTTAATAACATCTGTTAGTTCCCACAGCTATACAACCTCTCAAGAATTGCAAGAACAATCTACAAGCTCTGAAGAAAGTCTGGAAGACCCCTTGCCTGGCACATCTCAATCCATAAGTTCTTTACTTACGACGATAAAAAGAGAAAGGAATGATTTTATCACGTCTAAATTAGTTGCAATTTTAGACAGATGTCAACTAAGCATCAGAGATTCTGTTTATATAATTCAGGCAGAGTAGAAGTAGTAGAAGCACTAGGTCTTAATTGCGACGATTACCCAATAAATAAATCTCCTCTTCAACGCGTTGGAACACAAATAAGAAAAGGGGGAAAAAATGGGGGGAAAAAAAATATCCCACTTTTAAAAAAGTTTAGAGAAAACTGGAAGAATATTAATACTAATGCAATCGAACGATTCACTGATTTTGTCAAACAACATCTCTGTGATGCAATCATTAATGACTTGGTGACGTTTTTTAACAACGAACTAGAAAACTCGATTGTACGCGACGATTATAGAGAACTCATCGAACTCACTATTATTTTTTTGGGAGGTGATTACGAAAATAAAATTAAAATCTGACCTCCAAGCGCAATGCACCAAGCGCGATGGATGGCAAAATCTATTTACTCCATGAAAATATGTTTGCTGCAATCTCAGTTTAAAATGAACGTTAAAGACAAACAAGCTTTACAAGAAGTTTGTTTATTTATTGTGGCAGTTTATATGAAGCCCTGGCTTGGATGCAGTTTGGCGGTAAAAGCACCGAATCAAGATCTCAGTTTTTTGAAGACGCTGAAAGATTATGAAACAGTTGACCAACTAATTTCCATAGCAGCTTAACGCAAATTTAGTCAACACTTATGGTATTTAACGGAGGAAAAAGTTGTCCTATCTATTTTTTAGTGATTTCGTGACTAAAAAGAGCAATGATTTATTTTCACGTTTAAAAATTGATAGCAGTTTCCTTCAAGAAAATGTGTCTTCGCGGGAAGAAAATGCCGCCTTTGCGGAAGCTAAATATAAAGTTTTCAAATTGAAAGCAGTGAATGATACAGCTCAAAGAGCTGTTAAACTAATGCAAGACTTCCATGGTTTAATAACTGCAGATGAAGAGCAAAAGAAATTTCTATTACGCTGTGTGCAAGAACATAGAAAGATGTATCCAAATTGTAAGAAATAAACTTTAAAAAGGAAGTATCCCAAGTTCAAATGTATTTTTTTCTTTTGAATAATTAAAGAAAGGCGTTATCTATATTTGTGTTTTCATCAATCTGTACCTAACTTATAAATATTTGCGATGATCTGCTCACATATTAATAAATGGCCAAAAACAGCTATTTTCTAAAACTGTGTACCCTGTCGGCACGGTTTAAAATAAACGTACCAAGTTGAAATTTTGTATTTGCGTAAAGATTAACATAATAAACAGATTTAGAGGGTATGCGTTTTGATAATTAAAAAAAAATAAATTTCGCCCATATAAGGGACACCCTAGTGTATATATATTTTTTATATCGATGTTTTACAATATAACTTTTATAAAACGTTTGTAAAATTCTGTGCCACTTATTCGGCTGCAAATAAAATCTGAACTACTTCGTTCCACAGCTAATTCAATAATTCTTCTCCGTTCATATATTCGTACCTGCCTTTCCTCGTTTCAAAGCAACTCTCTCATCTTTCGCTCAATAACTAGTGATGCCAACAACGGTACTTCACTCTACTAAACATTATAGGCATATTAAATTTCTATTTCCCTAGTAAACAAAATTAATATTTTATTTTGTCTGTTCAAATTCCAATCTATAAAGTGGTTAGCAGCCAACCGTCACAACTTTAATTTTCCAATATATTTTTACATAGCATTTAAGTAATTTCAATTCAAACATGAAGTTAACATCTTGAAATGTAATGTGAAATTTTTTGAGAATTTGAGAATTAGAACATATGCCAATATTGCTCTTTTTTCTACAGACAAGCCTAGTATAGGCTTCGCAGAATGTGCATTGTCAAATATATGTACTGAAGATATGGAATACAATAAATAAATAAAAAATTAATAATATGAACTTGACTCACTCACGGACTATTATTATGAAAATAATAATATTGCTGGCCTTGAATGTTCATATCATCCGGAAGTGGAAATTGCGATCGCGACATACAACATCCCTCCACCCTTAGGGAGAGAAAAATTTAGTATCGCACAAAACAATATTAATTTTTTTCTGTACGTTTATGGCTTGGTTAATTTTAGGTGGCTTAAGTATCTTATGGCACATAACTTTTTGTACCTAAGTTATGTAATAGTACTTAATCTAAAGCAAGTGTAATAATAATAATAAATGTTTGGTGTTTTATATACTAATGTATAATATAATATATGTGGTATATAATAAGATAATATGTTGTTATTGACGCCGATGTTGACGTTGATGTTGTTGTTGATGTTGATGTACACCCCGTTGTATTTTTGTTTCTTCTCGATTTGTTGTATAGGAATGCTGTTGCTGACTTAGTTGTAGTTGTATTGTAGGTGCTGTGTTCGAAATAAAGCTTCTCAAACGAGATCCCGGGTGTTGAAAAATCATCCCGCTATCCCGGCATTTCAATGACATTTCCCGGGAATCCCGGTAATTTTTTTTTTAGCATTTTTTCACCAATTTGTCGTTTGTGCCGCATTAATGGAGGCACGTGAGCAACAGCTAAACCGACTTCCGACTTCTTTCAACTTAGCAATTTTCGGTCGAAGGACGGAATACAAATTTAGTTGGCTTACTAAGATATTTAAATAATCCATCAAATTATAAACGCGAATCGGACATAGATTCTATATTATTATTGCCTTCCAAATCAGTCCTTCAAGCTACCGCTAGAAAATTATTTTCTAAGCTATTTGTTGAGGATATTGATTATGGACTTTTGCTGATATTATCCGAAACATCATAAATAATCCGAAACACAAAGAAAAGAATCCTATAATTAATAACAAATGAGTATATTGCAATGGTTAATATGGAACAGAAATTATAATTGGAAATGGTATTAAAGATTGTATTAGAAACAAGATTATGAAATAAAATGTGTAATAAAGCTAATAAAAGTAATTAAGAAATAGAAATACAATGAGAAATAAATTAGTGTACTTAAATATAACGTTATTTGTGACCAGAGAAAAACAAAAAAAAAAATTTAAACCGCTCATCATAATGATTTATATGTAAAGTCCACAATGATTAAATAGTCAAAGAGTAAGTTAATCGATTCAGTCTGGTTCTGCGGCAGAGAATGTCCGGTTTATGTTGTGACGCGAAGAGTACCGTTTTTTTAATTCGGCTGCTATGATGAAAATTTGCTTATTACAATATTTTCACCGAATTTTTGTCAATTCAATATCGAAAATAGTAGGATAAAGCGGTGGAAAATTGGAAAGATTGCAAAACGAAACGTTTGTGTGGAATCGAGAACTTCAATCTATAATAAAAGCAATCCAGGGCAACCCAGCCACTGCAATAGCCTCAGCATTAAAGAAAATCGAAGCCATGCTAATTAGAATTGAGAATATCACGTGACTGAATAAAACCATTATCGCGGACATCGAACAATACGCAGTTTATATCCAACAGAAACCACAAACACAACACCATCACAAGGATATGACGTCTCAAATGAAAATCTACACAACACAAAATAGGATGATGCCCAAAAAGACCTTCCGCAATCTCTTCTCGAAAATTTTGCAAAACAATAAAAAAATTGTTCTTTCTACTTTTAAAATTTAAATAACAGAACTGGCTGATAGTTTTACTTCAAAACAATCACAAAATTAAAAAAACACACGTAAAGAGGTTTGCAACAAATGATCTCCAAATCAAAAAACAATTCCATTTTTATAATACGAAAACCACAACAAAAACTAGAATTACTCTAAACTAACCACATTTTAAAGACACATACGCCAAATACATACATATATTAAACAAAATTAAACAAAAGCAATTTTAAGAACAACATCAAACTTTTTATACCAAAATAAACTACAAAAATTATTGCATCTAGTTGCAATGATGATAACAATTATAATAAAACCAGTAAGAAAGCTATATTCGGCCTGGCCGAATCTTAGATACCCTACACCTAAAAGTTTTGAAAAAAATTTAAAAGGGGGCGTAGTAAGGGGGGCGGGCGTGGCGGTCCACTCTGGGCGGCACGTTGTCGGGGGTGGCAGTTGTGGAATTCAAGTAGTGACTTATTGAATTCTAGGAATTTTTGGGGCTGCAAGTTGATTGACCGTCGCGGGCTCCATGAGACCTAGCTACGCCTCTGTATAAATAGTAGGCGTGGTCATTACCTTTTTCAAAACAAAATAACTAGTTTAGTTATTTTATTATTGTGTTCAAATTTAAACTTTATTTCCGTGGTAATAAACTTGTTTTCATGAGCTATTCTGTATACATAAGTAGTGTAAAAGTGGGCGGACCGCACCCAGTTTTGATGTAATAATGTTTTTTTGGTAACCAAGTTGTTATCTAAAGTTTTATTCAGGAAGTTCATATATTTAACAATATAACCCTCTTTTGTCTGTGTAACCTAAAAGTGGGCGGATCACGCCCATATTTGGGTTATTAACGGATAATGCTACTCTATACTCAGGAATGAAATTTCGTTGTCGTAACTCAAAAACGAACGCTGATATCACATTTTTACTAAAAAATAGGCGTGGTCGTTGACCGATTTTGCCCATTTTCAATACCAACCTGCACACCACAAGAAACAATATTTCTGCAAAATTTCATTACGATATCTTTACCGGTTCTCCTGTGATCGTGATTTCAACAGACAGACAGACAGACAGACAGACAGACAGACAGACGGACGGACATGGCTAAATCGACTCAGGAGTTCACGCTGATCAAGAATATATATACTTTTCTATACCTATCGTCTCTATTTCTATGCGTTACACATTTCGTGACAAAGTGAATATACCCTTAACCTTAAGGTGTAGGGTATAAAAATAATAATTAAAGTGCTACTGAATAATAAGAATAATAAATGTTCAATACTATACAACCATCATATAATTTATAATTAATAAATGAAATAATAAATGTTCAATAATATACATAATTTTGGTGACCCCGACGTGATCGGATTTCCCTGGTCACGTGAGTTTTCTTTCTAGACTAAAAAATCGGAATTTGGCCTTGAAAGAATCAACTCCACGCTTTTTCGTTTAATCAAATGTACGTGCTCGAAAAACAAATATAATTAAATTGAATATTTCATATTATATTAAAATTCGGTATACGGTGGGTGATATGTTCACAACAACAGCATTGTGGGAACGGTAGTTATTTACTCGTACCTACATACATACATATATGCACCAGCCTAAGAACAAAGGCATGCATCAACGGTTAATCGTACGGCTGTCATGTGCATATTTTTCGACGCATCTGCGGTACAGTTATCATAAAACTGAATTCCAAAGGACTCGCTATGAGCATATACATACATATCGGTTATAATAGTTAAATAATAACAGCCTTTAATAACGGCTTCGGTGTCTAACGCTGAAACTTTTATATGTTAGCTTGGTTGATAACAGTAGTAATAAATTAGTTTATGCGTGGTACAGTCTCGATAAAACAAATTGCAATTGGAGAAAATAACAATGAGCGCAGCTGAAAGTAATTCATTTTATAAACGAAAGAGCCTGCTTCTTAAGCAGCGTTTGGAGCAACTAGCTTCTGCCATAAGTGATGAAAACTTGGCTTATGTAGACGAAGCAGCTCTAACTGTTAAATTAAAACAACTAAACAAATTGTTTTCGGATTTTGAAAGTGTTCAGTTCCAATTAGAACAGGAAAATAAGGATGAAATCGAAAGTAGTATTCCGGTCGAAGTGGAATTAGCATACCGTTTGTCAAAAGCAATCCTTACGCGTAAGATTTTGTCTATTAACTCAACCAATAATGCGGCTTTTCATAGCTTCCAAAGGCAGTCTACTCTAGCTTATATCCAGCTTAGCTCCAACATGCTCGCTGTACAGCATCGACTTCCAGTTCTGCAGTTGCCAAAGTTTAGTGGCATATTCACGGATTGGCCTGATTTCTTTTCGATGTTCCAAACGGTTGTTGGAAACGATGCGGAGTTGGCGAGAATTGAAAAGTTGCAGCATCTCACATCGTGTCTTACCGGAGCAGCTTTAGATACCATAAGATCGCTTGAGATAAACGAAGACAATTATGACAAAGCTGTTGAATTATTAAAAAGGCGCTTTGATAATAAACGTTTAAATTTTCAGGCACATATTAAGGACATCGCCATGATGAGCAACGTGGAAAGTAGATCAGCTATAGGGCTCAGGAGTTTAAGCGACAGCGTAAATGCACATTTGAGGGCGTTGTTAACCATGGGTTCCAAGGAGCGAATTGCGGATTGTCTATTGATTCACGTGGTGCAAAGCAAACTAGATGCAGCAACACAAACCAAATGGGAAGAGATAACATCCGCTAACGAGATACCAACGTGGGAATCCATGGCTTCATTCTTGCAGAAGAGATGTCAAACATTGGAAAATATTGAGAACGGTTTATTACACAAACCACCAAACAAGCCGTTACCAAGTAAGCCTATTCAAACCAATTTAATTCGAAAAAACGCTCTTGTGGTCGCTTCTAATTCAGCAAAGCATTGCGTAATTTGTCAATCTAACGCACACACTATTTATACGTGTCAATCCTTTGTTGCAATGTCATGTGGAGACGGATTCAAAAAAGCCAAGCAATTGCACTTGTGTCTAAATAGCCTTAGAGTAGGTCAAGGCACAAAAAATTGTAATTCAACCGCTTGTCGTCATTGTAATCAACGGCATCACACTATGCTGCACTTGGGCAATGTCCAAAGCGCTGCTTTGCCCCTCAATGAATCCTCGCCCAATGCTGTTGATGCACCAAGCGATTCGTCATCTTCGTTAACAAGGCCTCTTCCCGCGCAATTTGGCTCCGAAAAATTGTAGCACTCATTGTTAACGGCTTCCTCCGAAAGTAGTGGCTCATCCAACTTCGTTTTTCTCGAAACTGCTGTAGTCCTTGTCAGCAATAAGGCTAGATCTCTTATACCATGCCGAGCAATTCTCGACTCAGCGTCACAGATTAGTTTTGTTACCGGCAGTCTTACAAATCAGCTGCAATTGATTCCAGAAAAGTCTCCAATTTTTATATCGGGAATTGGTGATTCTGCCCAAACAACAAATAAGATCGTCAATTTGCAAATTCAGTCTACATGTAGCAAATTCGCTTCGTCAATAACTTCAGCTGTTGTAAGCATCATCGTTGATAACCAGCCCAATTTTCATGCAACCATAAAAGGCTGGAACATACCTCATAATATACATTTGGCAGACCAATTATTTTATAAACCTCAGCGCATCGACTTGTTAATCGGCGCTGAGTTATTTTTTGAATCATTATGCGTAGGTCAGATTCGATTAGGGCAAGGTTTGCCGCTGCTGCAAAAAACAAAATTCGGTTGGATTGTAGCTGGTGGTGGTGAAAATAGCTTCACCAAAAGCCAATGCTCTTTTCTTACAACAGCAGATGATATGAGCCTCGTGAAGTTTTGGAGGATTTAGTTTCCCGATTCTGGGAAATAGAAAACCATATCGACATGGCTTCTCCCGCCACTCATGAAGAACTTTTGTGTGAAAAGCATTTTTGTGAAAATTACACTCGTCTAGGCACCAGCGAATACTCGGTTCGTCTGCCTATGAATACACCTACCACAGCGCTTGGAGATTCTTATCAACTAGCATTGAATCAGTTTAAGAATCAAGAAAGGCGTTTGCATAGAAATATTCAACTTAAAGAACAATATTCTGCATTTCTAAGGGAGTATTGTGATCTGCATCACATGTCACGTATTGACTCGCTACCACAAGGTATCTCGGTTTACTTCTTGCCTCATCATTGTGTGCTCAAAGAAGATAGCACATCAACAAAACTTCGTGTTGTATTCAATGGCTCCGCACGTACTTCGTCCGGGTTGTCTCTCAATGATATTCTTATGTGCGGGCCAACCATACAGCAAACTCTATACAACATTTTGCTAAGATTTCGTTCGCTCAAAATTGCTCTCACAGGAGACATATGCAAAATGTATCGCTGTGTTAAGGTTTCCCATCCTGATAACTATCTACAATGTATCTTATGGCGGGATCTAGCTAACGAACCAATTCAAAGTTATAAGCTCGATACTGTGACATATGGTACTAAATGTGCAGCATTTCTTGCCATTCGGGCAATGCAACAGCTCGCGGTCGATGAGCGGGACCTCTTTCCCCTCGGCTCAATGATAGTTCTACGCGACTTTTACGTTGATGATCTGATCACAGGAGGAAATTCAATGCCAGAAGTCGTTGAAATCCTTAAACAAACCTCTCGTCTACTCGAAAAGTGAGGATTTAAACTTCGTAAATGGTGCTCAAGTGATTCTCTAGCTCTGCATGGAATCCCAGAAGAGGATAAAGAAACTTTGTTAAAGTTCAGCGATACAGGCGACATCACTAAGGTTCTAGGACTAGTTTGGGACCCTAAAAGAGACTGTTTTATATTTAGATTTACACCTCCGGTTGAAGGAAAAGGAATTACAAAGCGATCGGTATTATCCACTGTCGCCAAGATTTATGATCCACTTGGATTAATCGGTCCTGTAACAGTAAAAGCAAATTTATTTCTTCAAGCTTTATGGAAAGAAAGAGTAGACTGGGATGAAAGCCTTTCGCAATTGCTTGCATCCGCTTGGCTTTCTATTCGCAAGGAGCTCGAATTCGTCGAACATTTACGGTTTCCTCGTCAGGTTTTTCTTCCAAAATCGAGCATCGAAGTCCATGCATTTTGCGACGCAAGTATAAACGCATATGGTGCCTGCATTTATATAAGAAGCGAACGAGCTGGAAACATCAAAACTGAGCTGCTTTGTTGGAAGTCCATAGTGGCACCCTTGAAAACCATTACTGTTCCAAAATTGGAATTGTCATCTGCATTGTTGTTGGCCGAATTAGTATACCCCTTATCGCTGATGAAGATCTTTCAGGGTGAATTTTATTGTTGGTCTGATTCCACCATTGTGCTATCATGGCTTCTAGAGGAATCATCAAATTTCAGCATTTTTGTAGCCAACCGAATCAGTCGAATTCAGTAACTTACAGCTAAAATTTGTTGGCGCCACGTCCCATCTAAATTGAATGCTGTCGATGTCTTATCGAGAGGACTCTCAAGCCAAGATCTGTCCCAATCAACATTATGGCTTCATGGACCTGCCTTCTTAAAGGATAAAGAATGGCCTCCTCAGCATAGATCGATATGTGATCTACGAGAAAGGCGCAAAAAGGCATTGATTGTGTCAGCAGACTACGGTGAACTGCCATTTTATAGCAAGTATATAAACTCCTTCCGAAAAATTTGTAGATTATATGCATACATATATAAGTTTGGCGCTAAGGGAGCCGTCCATAGAGGACCTTTAACTGCCAATGACGTGCAAATTAGGCACACTTTTGCTTATTCGCAACATTCAAAAACGGCATTTCTCGAATGAATATAAGCTTCTATTTAGTAAAAAACCCTTACCTTCAAATAGTTCAATAATTTCGCTAAACCCCTTTATGGATTGGTTTGGCGTCATGCGAGTTGGTGCCCGGTTGCAAAATTCCCAGTTGGATTTTAACGCAAAGCATCCTATAATTCTTCCTAAGAAGCATTCTCTAACGGATTCCATCATCAATTATGTTCATTTAAATAATATGCACGCCGGCCCCCAAGCCAGAAGAATTGGCCAATTGGTGAAAAGCGAGAAGTAAGCCGAATCGTTAACATGTGCATTCGTTGTTATAGGACCAAGCCTCAGATGGTGCATCACATAATCGGAAGCCTACCTAAAGAGAGAGTTCAAATTAGCAGAGCGTTCTCTGTAACAGGTGTTGACTTCTGCGGTCCTTTATTTTATCGCCAAGACATTAGGTCAAGACCGCCTATGAAATGCTATATACCTCTTTTCGTATGTTTTAGCACCAAGGCTGTCCATTTGGAGTTGGTGAAGGATTTATCTACGCAGTCGTTTATCGCAGCACTAAAACACTTTATTTTCACTCGAGGCAAGCCTAAGGCTATTTGGTCCGATAATGCCACAAACTTCGTTGGCTCAAAATACTAATTAGCGGAATTGAAGCAATTATTTTTGAGCCAAGGATTCAACGAAGCAGTTCATTCAGCCTGCTTAGACGAGGGTATCGACTGGAAATTTATTCCACCAAGATCTCCTCATTTTGGCGGCCTCTGGAAGGCTGCAATTAAAGTTGCAAAGCTGCATCTTCTTCGCACCGTTGGCAACATGTCTCTCAACTTTGATGAACTAAAAACTTTAATTTGTCAAATAGCGGCTATAATGAATTCACGACCCCTTTGCCCACTTTAAGATAACATTGATGACTTGGAATTTCTAGCACCAGCACACTTCCTAATAGGGGCCCCGCTTACCGCCCTACCAGAACCTGATGTCACAGAAATTAACGTCAATCGTCTTACGCAATGGCAGAGAATTTGCTATCTCCAGCAAATATTTTGGAAAAAATGGAGCACCGATTACTTAACAACGTTGCAGTAGCGAACAAAATGGCGATCTGCTTTTAGAAATCTGGAGGTTGGCTCCTTAGTCGTTCTCAAGGACGAAAATTTACCCCCCCTCCGATGGAAATTAGGCCGAGTGTCGGAAGTCATCAAGGGTAAGGATGGCATAGTAAGGATTGCTGTAGTAAAAACGGAGAGCGGGCTCATAACTCGAACAGTGGCAAAGCTATGTATCCTGCCGGTTGAAGTCCAAACCCTTCAACGGGGGGAGGATGTTCAGCGCTAAGAAATGACCGCAGCATCCCTGCATCGTTGACAGCGCCTTAGAAGCACAGCCAACTTCAGGCAGTCTAGTTCTCTCATCAAGAGGAGAAGCATCTACCGAAAGGCGATAGAAAATTATATTCTCCATAAATTTGTTCTCCGACTTCAGCTGTCTTCACAACAAAATTTGTTTCAATTTGAAGTGCTACTGAATAATAAGAATAATAAATGTTCAATACTATACAACCATCATATAATTTATAAATAATAAATGAAATAATAAATGTTCAATAATATACACACACATTTAACCCAAATTTTTTGATAGTATTTACAATTGTGACAAAAATTGTTTTATAAATATACTTAACACAATAATATTAAGAGTTACTATAATTGTAACAAAATTTTATATATAAATACACATTTAACTATTTAACTGAGAGTTACTATATTATAATTGTAACAAGATTGTTTACATATATACTAAACACAATAATATTAAGGGTTATTATAATAATAATACAATTTTTTTATATAAATCCGCATTTAACTCAATATTTTTGAGAGTTACTATAATTGTAACAAAATTTTATATATAAATATACATATAACTCAGTTTTTTTTGAGAATTACTATAATTGTAACCCAGTTGTTGGTTTACATACTCAACACAATAATATTAATATAATATAACAAATAATTAATATTAATTATAATATTCATTACAATGGTAACAAAATTTTGATCTAAATACATATTAGACACAATATTATACAAGTTATTATAATTGTATAAAACTAAATAACATAATAAATATCATAACAATCTTAACAATAGCAGACAACCAAAATGTTAGGTTGTGCCGCTAACAACCAGTCGGTTACAAAAAAAAAAAATAATACAAATTCTTTCGTTATATGATAGATTAATAATTTTATACATTAATAAATTTTTAAATAAAATTTTATAATAACTAGCTTAACTACCC
Organism: Myopa testacea; assembly: GCA_949629155.1. Lineage (NCBI taxonomy): Eukaryota > Metazoa > Arthropoda > Insecta > Diptera > Conopidae > Myopa > Myopa testacea. The sequence goes on along the minus strand of OX451346.1, from coordinate 24,007,184 downwards.
GGCATAGCGCGGGAAATAAAATATTATTTTATAATACTATGTACATTGTATTTCTAATTTGGTATGTATTTCTAATTTGACAACTTTTATTTATGTTTTTTGTGTTTATTTTAATTTTACAACTATGTCCTTTTTCCGACCTTTAGAGGATGAATTTTGAAAAAAGCTGAAAATGGTTTTTAGGCATTTATACGCGGGATATTTTCGTGAGAAAAGAAAATCCATATTTGGTGGCTAACAAAAGAGTTATATGTTTGTCCTTTTTGAAGTCCTTAGAAGTAAAATTTTCGAAAAATCTTTTCTTCTCCTTTGTATACATCATAAAAAAAACCTCTGTACAAAATATTCATGCTCCGTTTTATTTTATTATGTCATTGGGTGTACTTTTACCAAATGATGTCCTTTTTCGAACCTTTAGAGGATGAATTTTGAAAAATCCTGAAAATGATTTTTAGGCATTTCGACGCGGGATATTTTCGTGAGAAAGGAAAATCCATATTTGGTGGCTAACAAAAGAGTTATATGTTTGTCCTTTTTGAAGTCCTTAGAAGTAAAATTTTCGAAAAATCTTTTCTTCTCCTTTGTATACATCATAAAAAAAACCTCTGTACAAAATATTCATGCTCCGTTTTATTTTATTATGTCATTGGGTGTACTTTTACCAAATGATGTCCTTTTTGGACCTTTAAAGGATGCATTTTGAAAAAAGCTGAAAATGGTTTTTAGGCATTTATACGCGGGATATTTTCGTGAGAAAGGAAAATCCATATTTGATGGCTAACAAAAGAGTTATATTTTTGTCCTTTTTGAAGTCCTTAGAAGTAAAATTTTCGAAAAATCTTTTCTTCTCCTTTGTATACATCATAAAAAAAACCTCTGTACAAAATATTCATGCTCCGTTTTATTTTATTATGTCATTGGGTGTACTTTTACCAAATGATGTCCTTTTTCGAACCTTTAGAGGATGAATTTTAAAAAATCCTGAAAATGATTTTTAGGCATTTCTACGCGGAATGTTTTCGTGAAAAAAGAAAATCCATATTTGATGGCTAACAAAAGAGTTATGTGTTTGTCCTTTTTGAAGTCCTTAGAAGTAAAATTTTTGAAAAATCCTTTCTTCTCCCTTGTATATATCATAAAAGAAACCTGCGTTCAAAATTTCACCTTTGCAGATCCAAGGAATAAATTCTGTGTATGTCCTTTTTGAAGTCCTTAGAAGTAACATTTCGAAAAATCCTTTCTTATTCGACGTATACATCATAAAAGAAACCTATGTGCAAAATTTCACCGTTCTAGGTCCAAGGGTTTAGCCTGTGCGTTGATGGGAAGTGAGTCAGGCCTTTCATTTTTATATATTAAATACATAATTATGTACCTCAATTAATAATGTAGAAATAGAAAAATATTTTCAGACATTAACAGAAAGAAAGTGGATTAAGAATTTGTTAGCCAATTTTTTTGTGTTTGGGTAATTAATGGATTGGTATTTTTTTTTTGGAAACAAGAAGATGAATTTGTTGAACGCTTAGTTCCACGCTGAAGAGCGCCCTCCACTAAAATACCCCCCCCCCCCCCCCCTCCCTCCCTCCACCAAGCGACGCAAACATTTTTTTAGGAGCCGGTGCATCACGACATCGGCACCGGCCAGGTTGGGTGGGTATCGAAGGGGGATGGAAACTTCCACCTAATCCTCCCCCTCCTCCGTCCTCTCTCCTTCACGACCCTCACGACTGCCGACCTAGTCATCCATGTCCGTCCGCTGGGTGTTGTTATGAGTTTGCTCGTCGGTTTGAATGGCTGTTTAGCCCCGGTAAGTCTTAGCTCCAATGTTCCGTTTGTTTTAACAAGGGTTCCTTTCCGCTGTTGGGGCTCAAGAGCCCCCACTTTCACTGAGCATGGCCGGAAGAGCTGTGCCACCCTCAGCAGCGGAGTTTTGAAATTTTTTTTTTGATAAATACCCTGTTCGTTACACACTTCATCAAAAATTGGATGCTGCCATTGCGAATATTAGTCGAATGGAGAGTCCAGAAGATGTATTATATGACGTTAAAAACATTACAAAAGAAATGGGTATTTTTGAAGCAACGAAAAAGCGTACAAATAACTTAGACAAATTATATAATGCTCTATTAACTATTCCACCAACATCAATCGAGTCGGAAAGAGCTTTTTCGGCGGCAGGTCTTTTTCTTATTAAAAATATTAGTATCAAAAACGCATTTTTTGTGTATTTTTTTGAATTTACACATTTTTTCCCACCTAATTGGATAAATTCTTGCTTGTTACCTAACCCCGGGATCCCGGGAAATTAAACATTTTTGTCCCGGAATCCCGGGATTTGAATTTTTACAGAAAATGAGAAGCCCTATTTCGAAACGGCCGCTGTTAACTTTGGCCTTAATTTCCATTGGTGCCCATTGTGTTGATGATCAGATGCGGTTCTTCGTTGTTTGTAGTATCGGTTGTCCCACAATTTATTTATTTATTTATTTATTTATTTATTTAAAAATTAAAACTAAGCCATAGGCTTTATAGTTTACATAAAATTTTGGTAAATAATAAATAAAGGATTAAATACATAGCAAAGTAAATATATTACTGTTGATTTTTTAGGAATTGAAGAATTTTGATTCTTGTTAAATGAATTGAATCAGAGAAGGTGATGTTGCAATTAACATAGTTGAAGTCGGCACAAGCATTCCTAAGTGGTTCGTGCTGGAGATAGTTTGATCGACAGAAACTCAGTTGTAGAAATTGAGGTCTTCTGGCTACACGGCGAGCTACATTAATATTGATGTTAGACAGAAGATAAGGATTGTCCATATGGCCATAAAGTAGTTTCAGCACAAAATTGCATTCAACATAATTCTCCGATGAGCTAAAGACGGAAGATTAATGAGTTCCAATCGATAATTATAAGATGGTAAGTTCTGCAAATCGTTCCGGTAGATATTTCGTAAGCAAAAGAGTAGAAATTGCTTTTGAACTGACTCGATTTGAGAAATATAACAGTTGTAGTTAGGACACCACACAGGTGAGGCGTATTCCAATATAGGACGAACCAAAGAGGTATATAGAATCCGCGTTAATTGTGGCTCCATAAATTCTTTGGCCCACCGTTTAATGAATCCCAAAATGCTATAAGCCTTATTAGTTATGCGGTTGATGTGTATATGAAATCTGAGTTTTTGGTCCATAGTAATACCAAGATCATCCATATGCTCAAGAGAATCCAAATAGTGGCCTCCAATAGAATAGTTGACATTAATGTGGGCCGCACGATAGAAAGTCATTTGCTTGAATTTGGAAAGATTCAGCTTCATACAGTTAAAATTACACCACATGACTAAGTGGAATCAGTGTTCCTGTTGTTATAATCGCCGATTCCGCTTTTAAATTAAGCCAATATACGATGAAACCGTATCCATTGTGCGTTGAAGCAGACCCCAGGCCGAAGCTTTTCAATTACAATTTGTCCAAAGCAAGACGGGTGGTGGAAAATGCTTTTGGACATTTATTTAAGAATCGGTGACCTTTTTCAATTCCACCCCCATCCAGTTTTTGAAATCATCCAATGCCGACTTTATCTCACTAACATGTGTTTTTCCTTTCTTCCGAGCAGGCTCACACACGGACTCGATGGAAGACTCGTCCACTAACGGGGACGACGAGCAAAATGGCGTGCTCGACAGCGGCAGCGACGAACTCAGAGATGTCGAGGAATGAAGTGGCGATAAGGAGCACGACTGTGGGAGTAAGCAGCCTTTATTAAAAAAACAAAATAAAACAAAAAATCAAACATTTTCTGTTTTGAATTTATAATATTTACTAACTTTCTTCGACCATCGTTGCAAAGTTCACTACTCTTGAACTCCCTATGACATCATTCACTCTTTCGAAGTACCTCCACTCCGATAGTACGATATAGAATCCGCGTTAATTGTGGCTCCATAAATTCTTTGGCCCACCGTTTAATGAATCCCAAAATGCTATAAGCCTTATTAGTTATGCGGTTGATGTGTATATAAAATCTGAGTTTTTGGTCCATAGTAATACCAAGATCATCCATATGCGCAAGAGAATCCAAATAGTGGCCTCCAATAGAATAGTTGACATTAATGTTGGCCGCACGATAGAAGGTCATTTGCGTGCATTTGGAAAGATTCAGCTTCATACAGTTACAGCTAAGTTGTCCAGGTAATTTTGAAGCAATAATGTATCTGTTTTATTTTTGAATGAAAGAAAAATTTTTAGATCATCTGCGAACATCAGCGTGTTACTGTTATGTATAACCGTGGGTAAGTCGTCAATGAAAATTAAGAATAATAAAGGTCCTAAGTGGCTACCTTGAGGGACACCGGAAGTAACAGGAATTGCTCTTGATTTTCTATTGTTTAGGAATACCATCTGCGTGCGACCTTGAAGGTAGGAGGCAATCCATTTTAACTAATTTTGTGGAAATCCGAACAATTTCAGCTTTAACAGTAGTAGCTTATGGGTCACAACATCAAACGCCTTAGCAAAATCCGTGTAGATAACATCCGTTTGATTGCCATATTTGAAATTATTAATTGTACGGAAGACGAAGTTCAATAGATTTGTAGTAGTTGACATACCCGGGCGAAAACGATGTTGAACAGGAGATAAAGCTGCATTCACTTGACGCGCAATTTGGTGAGTTATTATCTTTTCGAATAGTTATTATCTTTTCGAATAGTTTGGGCAGAGCACTTAACTTGGCGATACCTCGATAATTGGTTATATTTGATCTATTACCAGATTTATGCAAAGGAATGATGTATGAGGTCTTCCATGCGGCTGGGAAGTAACCGGTGCGTATAGATTGATCAAATATTGCTGTAATCGGAATTATCAATTCGCTCGCACAGTGTTTTAGGATGCAAGAAGTTAGATTATCTGGACCAGGGTTATAGGTACTCTTAAGATCCATCAGAAATTCGAGAACGACATTTTCATCAATAATTGGATGATCAATGTTCCCACAACTTATGGAATATGGATAGAATTCAGAATCAAACTCCATTTGGGAATAAGTTGAGCTAAAGAATTTCGCAAACAATTCGCATATTGAATCTGCATCGCTAGCTTGGTTATCTTCAAATTTCATCACGGATGGAAGTATATCGCTCCTCCGCTTAGAATTTATAAAGCTCCAAAAGTAGTTAGGATCAGATTTTAGTTTAAGTTTCACTGCTTGCAAGCTATCTGATATCTATTTCGTATTGACGCATATTTAACAAAGCATCTGTCCGTTGTATGAAGATTACAGTGAATTTTATAAAATTTTGATTTTAGATTCCTTAGGGTGCGAACCTCCTTGGAAAACCATGTTGGATATAAGATGCTAGATACCTTTCGTTTCTCTACCGATAGTTTGAAACCGTCGTGAAGAATTTGGTTGAACTGAGCAACAGCAACAGGGTCACAACATCAAACGCCTTAGCAAAATCCGTGTAGATAACATCCGTTTGATTGCCATATTTGAAATTATTAATTGTACGGAAGACGAAGTTCAATAGATTTGTAGTAGTTGACATACCCGGGCGAAAACGATGTTGAACAGGAGATAAAGCTGCATTCACTTGACGCGCAATTTGGTGAGTTATTATCTTTTCGAATAGTTATTATCTTTTCGAATAGTTTGGGCAGAGCACTTAACTTGGCGATACCTCGATAATTGGTTATATTTGATCTATTACCAGATTTATGCAAAGGAATGATGTATGAGGTCTTCCATGCGGCTGGGAAGTAACCGGTGCGTATAGATTGATCAAATATTGCTGTAATCGGAATTATCAATTCGCTCGCACAGTGTTTTAGGATGCAAGAAGTTAGATTATCTGGACCAGGGTTATAGGTACTCTTAAGATCCATCAGAAATTCGAGAACGACATTTTCATCAATAATTGGATGATCAATGTTCCCACAACTTATGGAATATGGATAGAATTCAGAATCAAACTCCATTTGGGAATAAGTTGAGCTAAAGAATTTCGCAAACAATTCGCATATTGAATCTGCATCGCTGGCTTGGTTATCTTCAAATTTCATCACGGATGGAAGTATATCGCTCCTCCGCTTAGAATTTATAAAGCTCCAAAAGTAGTTAGGATCAGATTTTAGTTTAAGTTTCATTCTTAATAGATAATTATTGTACGACTGCTTGCAAGCTATCTGATATCTATTTCGTATTGACGCATATTTAACAAAGCTGTCCGTTGTATGAAGATTACAGTGAATTTTATAAAATTTTGATTTTAGATTCCTTAGGGTGCGAACCTCCTTGGAAAACCATGTTGGATATAAGATGCTAGATACCTTTCGTTTCTCTACCGATAGTTTGAAACCGTCGTGAAGAATTTGGTTGAACTGAGCAACAGCATAATCCAGGCACGATTTGGTAGAAGTCACGCTAAGTGATGATGTAAAGCTCCAGCTTACACCCCTTAAATAGTTTTTCAGGTATACATAATTAGTCATTTTGAAATAAAAGACAGTTTGTTGCTGAAACTTTGACATCAAGTTTCCAGGAGGTGGTAGATGCTTATTACAATTTTTAACACATAAATTCAATTCCAAGGCTGGATGATGAAAGTCTTCAGGTAACAGGAGAGGGGTCGAACGATGTACTTCAACAATGTCCTTATCGTCAGTAAATATTAAGTCCAGCATACGGTTATTTGGGTTTCGAATATTATTTATCTGATATAAACCAGTAGAGGATAAGTTGTTCAAGAAATCAAAATTCGCGAAACCATATGTTGACAGTAATAAGACAGCCGGGTCATCAGTACTTTCCCAAAAGACACGAGGTATATTAAAGTCTCCCAATACAAGTACACGATCACCAGGTAACATTCTGTTTACTAGTGAAGATATGCAATACGAGTGCAAGTTATAAGTCGCTTCACTAGAATTCGGTGGGATATAGGAGCAGGTGATGTAGAAGGACAATAGCTCAGATTTAACATACACACAACAGAACTCGATCTCCGAGTCTATATCAAAGTGCACTTCCTCTGAGAAATACGACGATTTAACAGCAATTAAAAAACCTCCACCTCTTGATAATTGTGTTGACCAAGAATTTCTGTCCTTCCGGAATACAACAAATTGGTTAGAGAATATTTCCAGATTTTGTACATCAGTTTTAAGCCATGTTTCAGTAAATGCAACAATTTCATAATCCAGACCAAAACTCATCGTATGAATATCTTTTAATTTAGTATTAATGCCACGTACGTTTTGATAAAAAATATTCAAATTATCGGTTAGAAACGAGTGGCTTAGTTTTTTGATGAAATGTTTTTATGTAGGTTACCATTATATCGTGGCAATGAGGTATTTCTTCTAGGTTCGAATAAATGAACAACGGCATTATCTGGCCAGAAGTTAGATTTAAGTACTTGACTTGTTAAGTGATCCGGTAAGTAAATTCTAAATGAAGATATAGTTCTCGGGTTATTAAATATGTATTTAACAACAGATATACTCGTATCATTGAAGCCTAGCTTTGAAGTGATGTAGTTACGAATATCTTCAATTGTAGTATCAGCAGCAAATCGGGAGGCAAAGATAGATTTTCTCGGCTGAATCACCACAAGCTTCTTAACCGGTTCAATACCCTGAGCAGAGGTCCCAGCCTGCACATTTAGTAGGCCATTATCTATTGGCCCCGATGGAGAACTAATGGATCCACCAACAGAATTGAGTAGAGTTTCCGTGGTTATTGTCCTGGAAGCATTCGCACTATCACCCGGGCCATGCACAGCAATAGCGTCTCGCGATTCTGTCTCAGAAGAGATCGAGGAAGTCAATAAATTAGGGAGTGTATCACCAGGTATGGCAGGGCTCAGAAGATTAATCAACTGAGTAGGTTGAGTTAATAATGGTGGCAACGGCTTCGCCAGCGCGGGAGGAATTGGCAAGGGATTGTTATCTGCGCATTCACGAGCATTGCATACAGCCACCTGTGAGCGAGTTCGTTTCCGTTTAGGCGAAGCATCATCAATTAGTTTAAAGTTTTTAGAAAGTTGTTCGTATTTTACAATCTTAGAACGAATTGCGGAGAAATCTTTATCAATGTCTTGAAAATTCAAACGTGCTTGACGTAATAATTTTATTATGTCAACTTCAATTGATCGGCACTGCCGACAAGACCAGCGTAAACCACCGTCAACGCCAATCATATCAGCTATTTTGCCCGTTAACCCCGCACACTTGACGTGAAGTTCCGCATCACACATCCAGCAGAACACGAAGCGTTCAGAATCACCCCGTATTTTGCAGCCTTTCACGTTACACGCCATTGTATATTTATATTACGAAACAAAATACTTTCGCGTAATAATCAACGAACTTAAAAAGTTATTAGTACTCCAGTTCTTTCGTGTTATAAAGATTTTATTTTAATGATTGGATATAGATTTTAGTATTATAGATTTTAGTTTTATAGTTTATAACTTTATACTCAAATCAAAATAGTTGGTGAAAAAGTAATAGGTTGTGAATACCCTGAATCAACAACACAAGTAATTGCAGTTTGACATGCACTAGACACTCTCAGAGCGCGAAGAAACAGCACTTTTATCAAAACTTCACTAGCAAACCGGTATAGAGAAGAGAACCACAGTTAATGCAAATTAATTCTTATATTCCCCAAACAAAGATTTTAGATTTCAGACAAATTAATAAATTAACCGAAAAGAATTAAAAGAAAGAAATCAATAGAAACACTTCCAAGCAGTTGTAAAGAGAATTAAACAGCAAGAAATTTATCGGGAGCAAAATAGAACACGACCGGTTTGTTATGTGAACTAATTACAACTGTCCGGTAATTGGGATCAATTATTGTTCGCTTGATCTGTAGTGCAGGTTGATGGTTGAGTTTTTCGCCAGAATCATTATTTGTAACATAAGCTGACTGCTGATGTTCTCGCTTTGCTTATTAGTTGCGGTGCGTTTTTACATCGTCGCCACTTGATGTAATACTGTGTAATGTAATGCACTTAAATACCTGTGTAATGATGTCCACACCATCAAGATATCTGATATTTATGATCTTTATGAATCCAACGATTTCGGTAGCTGTTGTTGTTGTAACTAGCTCTCTATATCAATTGAATAAGCCGCAGTAGATCGTACTGTGACCTGTGACTTCCTTAGTAGTTCGTCTACTCGCTGCTTCATCGCCGCGAAGTGTTTATGCTGTCACATACGCGTAACTTCCGCTTGAATGTGCATTAAATGTAGATTAGCAAAAAAGGCAGGCAGTCCACTCGTACGACTTAATGCTGCCATAACTGAATATGTTGCCGTACTATGGCATCATGATACTGATGATGGGCTACTTTTCTTCAGAGACTACCATCCGGTTATGTTGTTGTGATGGTTTCAAGGCTGCTGACGGTAATGTGTAAGTCAGTTTGGCAGTTTCAGGTTGTTGCTGCTGTTAGACCTCTTTGAAGGTGACTTCGTGTTTTCTTTTCTATTCCTTTTACATCCTTTCGACACTCAATTCTATCTTTCTTTGCTATCGCTAAGCTGATCAGCTGTTCCAGCTACCCTTCGCCCTTCGAGTTGGCTGGGTGCTATTTCGTCACCCTGTTGTGGAGTGTTGTTGCCCTATTGCTGTTGTGGGTGTACTTCGGTATAATAATATGAAATTATTTAACTTAAATATATTTACATAATTGCAAAATTCTTGCTTTCTTAACTTGCTTGATACATGTTTAGGTTTGTACTCTGTTTCACATCTATAAATTATTTGTGTACTTTTCAAAATTTAACAATAAAGCATATTTAAATCATTTTTATTCAAGGTACAACTAGTTTAAGTTATATTTTTTAATTCTTATACTAATAAAAGAAATTTAAATTGTTATTAAAATTGGATTTAATAACATTCAACTTATTTACTATTAAATTAATTAAATTACTTCTTAGTCTTTTTTATTTATATATATTTTATTATTTGCAGATTTGCTTTAAATTTTAGTTATGTATGCGAACAATGTTTTTCTTATTTTTCTATTTTATTTTTCTTTTTGTTTTCTTATTTTAAAATTATTCACTTTTGTTTTTTGTTTCTTTTTTTTCATTAATTGCTTAAAACTGACAGTGCATTCTGCTCGTGTTCAGTTGTTTTACTTCTATACCTGATTTGTTGCAGTGCTAACGCTAATCGTTTAATTCTTAGTCTTTGATTTGTGTGTCCTTAAAGTGATTTCGTTAGTATTTTGTATTGATTTTTTGCTTGCAATATTAATGTAGGATGAGCCTCTAATCATGGTTCCAATATTAATACACGTTTCTAGTCTTATTTATTTAGCACACTTTATTTGTCGCTTTTTGTTAAATATAGTTTCAACCGGTACGGTTTAAATAATACAGTTTGGTTTACTATTCAAATAACAAAATAAAAAATAGGTCGCAGCTTAGTGACTGCTCAGTTCTACGTTCGTCGTACTACTCAATTTTTGTTCTGTCCGATCGTTGGTCTTCGTCTTATGGTCGGCAGCTTCGTGTCGTCGGTCGTGACACAGCTCCTACATTCGGCGATCCTGACGAGTCATTCGGCCCGAATGACGACCACCTCTTGAGGAATTCGGCTACCGTTGTCGTTACCCTCGGCCCCTCCGTAATTCCGACCTTCTCAACTCTATACCGACCGTGATTTAATTTTTCTACTATCTTATATGGACCTAGAAACTTGGGTTTCAATTTAAGTCCCGGTCCACCTTGGGTGCGCTTAATGGCGACTAGTTCGTTTAGGTCAAAGATACCCTCTACTTTTCTGCTTTTATTATAGGTTCTGCGGTTCTCCGACTGAATCTTTTCAATGTTTCTCCGGGCCTCTTCACGTGCTAAATCTCGTTCTCCTGTAAGTTCATCAATGACCGATTCTTCTAGCAGCTCACGTAATTCAGCATTTGCTTTGGTTCTCATCTCTATGCCGGTCAGTAATCTGAAAGGTGAGGCTTTTGTACTCCGTGGTGGTGTGTTGTTAATAGTTTGCTGTACACTATCGACAAACTTGTACCACTGGCTTGGATTTCCGACAGCAAGTTTGGTTAATATTGATACAACTATTCGATTCATCCTTTCGACCTGTCCATTACCTCTCGGTACTCCAGTTGCTATCAGAAGATGTTGTATGTTTTCCTCCTTACAATAGTCCTCGAATAAAGTTGATGGTGAATGCTGGGCCACGATCTGAAATAATTCGTTCAGGGTTCCCGAATACAGCAGATTGTTTTTTCAACTTTTCTACTACCTCATTGGCGCCGGTACTCTTGGTTGGATAGAGCCATACAAATTTAGTAAAAGCGTCAATAACTAGTAGTAGATGGTTGTAACGCTTCTTGGTGCACTCCATTGGCCCTAGATGGTCAATGTGATATGTACTAAAAGGTTTATCGGCCTTGCAAATTGGATTTAGAAAACCTTCCTTCTTGCCCGCTTTTGCCTCAGAAACTATGCATTCTATGCAGCTCTTTACCACCTTGTGTACTTTTTCCGTCAGCTTTGGTATGTAGAACGTTTTCTCGATTAATTCTTGCGTTTTTTTAGTAGCGTAGTGTCCTTGGCGGTGCGCAATTTGAATGATTTCACCTTCCATGGTCTCCGGTACTACCATAAGTTCCTTGATGGGATCTTTAAACAAAATATCGTATTTCAGGAAGTAATCCTCGTAACTGCTATTCTCCAATATCTTCCTTATAGCTCGCGTCCAATCGTCGTGCAACTGCGCCTCCTTGATTCGGTGTCTCAATGAGTCTTCCATCATCAGACACGACACTCTGCTCAGCGCATCTACGTGTCTCATTTTGTTTCCTGATCTGTGTTCTATTTGATAATCGTAGTCCTGTAAATACATTGCCCATCTGGCAACTCTAAGTGGTACGTCGTGTTTCTTTATTGTACACGCGAAGGCGTTGCAATCTGTAACTATTTTGAACTTTGTACCTAGTACATACACTCGCCATTTCTTCAGTGCTTCTATTATGGCTAGCACCTCGAGTTCATACGAATGGTACTTCTGCTCACATTCCTTAGTTTTCCTGCTGAAATATTGGACCGGATGAAATTGTTGGTCGTCTGGATCCTTTTGAAGAAGAACACCGCCATATCCATACATGCATGCGTCGGTGTGGATCTCAGTTGGCGCTTGTTGATTAAACAGTTTGAGGACTGGAGCTTTCATCATCATCGCCTTAAGTTGTTGGAAAGATGCCTGTTCCGTATCACCAAAGTTAAACATCTTGTCCCTTTTCAACAGGTCTGATAGTGGCTTTGCTATTATGGCATAATCGGGCATGAAGCGTCTAAAATATGAAGTGAGACCTAGAAATTGCTGCAAAGACTTCTTGTCTTTAGGTTGCGGAAAATCACGAACTGCGATTGTTTTTTCTACCGACGGCTTGATGGCCGAATTCTCAATTTCGTAACCCAAAAAGGTAACCTTCTTCTTCAAGAACTGACACTTCCTCCATTTAATTCGTAAGCCATACTCTTCAGCCACAGCTAAAACTCTCTCTAACTTCTCAAAAGCTTCTTTATCATCCTTTGCTGGTATTATGATATCGTCCATATATATCACAATTGTGTTGTCTTGCACTAATTCTCTAAATATTGCGGATATAAATCTCGAGAACGTCGCTGGAGAGTTTGATATGCCGAACGGCACATAAAGAAATTCATATTGACCGCTTTGAGTAACAAAGGAAGTATATTTCCGTGACGAAGCTTCTACCGGTACGTGAAAAAATCCATCTCGCAAGTCTAGGGTTGTGAAAACCTTTGCTCCTTGCAGCTGCTGTACTACATCATCGATCAACACCATCGGAAAGTTATCCCTGACGATCTTTTGGTTAAGCTTTCGGTAATCGCAACAGAGTCGCTTCGTACCATCTTTTTTTGATACGAGAACAATTGGGGCAGCATACTCTGAAAAACTAGGTTGAATGACGCCTCTCTTTAGCCAATCTTCTACTATTTCTTGAACAGAACATTGATCAGCGTGTGACATTCTTCTTGCTTTCTGAAACACAGGAATCTCGTCGCTCAGAATAAGCTTCATCTCAATAGGAGAGGACTTTGCATTTTTTACCTTGTAATTTTCGATTACGCGAAGTATCTTTTTTTGGTTTGTTTGATCTAAATTTTCTAATTCGAGTGTTGTCTGACCTATTATTTCCTCCACTGAAGTTATGCTACAAAGTTGCTCAAACTCTTTAAATAAATCTGTAGAATTTTCCATATCATCTCGGTCATTGCTGTCCTCGGTTCCTATTGGGCGTTTAGTTTCAATGTTCATATTCGTATCTACTGCTTTATCATCTCCGATGTCCTTGTTTCTTCTAATCAATGTTGCTCCTTCTTGATTAATGACTATGTTTACCATCTGCAATATGTCATTTCCCAATACTGCTGAATATAACATATCCTTCTCTTTGACTACATGGAATTCTACATCAAAAGTAATTTCGTCGATCGTGGTTGGCATGCTGAAGTATCCCAAAGTTGTTATAGTACTTCCGCCTATTCCTACAAGACTTTTTGTTTGGTGCTTTAACTCAATGTCGCCCAACATAAGCAGAACATCGTATCTTATAACGGAAATGTCACTGCCGGTATCAAGTAGTGCTGAAACTTTGAATTCATTAAGTTCGACATCCTTGAATAATCGATTATTTGCCAATATATTATTTTTCTCTTTAATTGTGTCTTTCTTGGAGAGTACGTTTAAGCCATTGTTCTCCGGTTTTATTGGCTGCGGATTTTTATTCGATTTGCATTCGAAGGATCGATGCCCTTGTTGGTTACATTTGAAACAAACGATATTAGTAGCGCGACAATCTTTCGCTAAATGACCTTTTCCTCCACACTTGAAACATGCTTTCGTGGCTGCCTGGTCGATTGATCTTTGTCGTGGAGGTTGCTTCTGCGAGTTTGGTTGTGCTGCACTGACGGCTGACTGTGCTGTGGGCATTCTAATTTTTTCGTATATTTTTATCTGCTCTTTTAATTGGGTTATAGTTTGTGCTTGATACAGTACGCTTTTGTTGAACTTCGAATCTTGAATTCCATCGATGAAGTATTCAATTATGCTCTTCTGATCCAAGTTAATGGGCCTTCCGATCTCTTCCAAACTATAAAGAAATTCCCGAAATGATTCGCTTGGTCGCTTTCTTCTATTTTTTAAGATTCTGTGAACTTCTACAGCTGACAGTTGCGTTGTGAATTCTTCCAGAAGTGCAGATTTAAGCGAATTCCAATTCGTTATGTTTGGTCTGCCTCGCGTATATACTCGAGCTGCACCCGTCAACAGCTGTTTCGCAAAAATGAATTTTTGGAGTTCATTCCAACCCACTACGGCTGCATTTGCTTCGAACTCTTGCATCCAATTCTCCACTGTCGGGTAATTCGTTCCCGAAAATTTTGACACCGAATCTTCTATGTCTCTCAGCGTAAACATTGATCTGTTTTCCATTTCACGTGCTGCTATAGAAATAGTGTCTTCATATTCTGATTGTTCGTCCGTTTCTACAACTCTGTTTAGTCCGAAATGTCTGAACAGTCGTTCTTGTAAGACAGTCTTAAGTCTCTAAACCTAAGTCACTTAGTTTCTGTCGTAACTCTTCTACTCTCAAAGATAATATCTCTGTCGCGTCCATTATGCTTACACTCTTTGATAGAAAAATATGTAGTATGTAATATTTTACTATCTAGTTATAGTTTTATATACTTAATATAATACTAATTAATAGTTTTGTTAAAAATTTTGGTTAATGAAATACTGGTTTTGGTTACTGAAATAATGTTAAATTGCTTTCTTCTTTAGATTTCTAGTCTTCTACTGAATGTAAACAAAGTTGACATTGAAATGAAATAATCAAGACAGAAAACGAATACATAAGTTGACATTGAAATTCATACGACGATTTGGCAAATGGAACATTACAAATAATTTGCACATAATATGAATACGAAATAAATAGATCTCTCACTCCAACTTCCTGTATTATATTTTGCTTTATTCACTAGTGCTTGACTTCTCTAACTCGCTGTTCTTCTTTGTTCTCTTTGTCGTCACTCCTTCTCCTGTGTATTCTAGTTTTATGTCTATTTTCTTCTTGTACTGAAATCTCTCTATCTGCTTGTAGTTAATGCTACCGTTTCTCGCTGCTTCTTCGCTTGTTGCTAGGACTGCTTCTGCTGCTGTCCGACACAATCGACTTCTTCGATTTTCGTTTTGTTCTGAATCTCTCTTTCTCTATCTGCTTGTAGTTGACGCTACGTTTCTCGTTGTTTCTGCGCTTTTTGCTAGGACTGCTTCTGCTGCTGTCCGACACAATCGACTTCTTCGATTTTCCAAGTTCGTCAGTACAGTTTTGTAGCTTTGTAGCTTTCGACTGTACTTTTTAATAAAGTTTTACAGTTTCAGAACATATAACATTCACTTATGTTTTCCAGAAAAAACTATTTCACTTATGAACGCATGTGGCTGCATCTCACTTCTGACACCAAATGTAGGATGAGCCTCTAATCATGGTTCCAATATTAATACACGTTTCTAGTCTTATTTATTTAGCACACTTTATTTGTCGCTTTTTGTTAAATATAGTTTCAACCGGTACGGTTTAAATAATACAGTTTGGTTTACTATTCAAATAACAAAATAAAAAATAGGTCGCAGCTTAGTGACTGCTCAGTTCTACGTTCGTCGTACTACTCAATTTTTGTTCTGTCCGATCGTTGGTCTTCGTCTTATGGTCGGCAGCTTCGTGTCGTCGGTCGTGACACAGCTCCTACATTAAATATATTATATTTTGAATATTTCTGTACTACATTTTATACTACTATAACTATTTCCTAAGAAAATAAAAAATCTTTCCTATTTTAGGCTTATTTACATTTTTTATTGCAACGATTGTGACTAGGTGTAGATATGATGCGTAAATTATGGCTATGCATAAACTAATTCTTCATGCATAGAATTCATGTGCATTTATTCCTATAATAAATGCAAATGCAATAGTAATGGTTGTTTATTTAAAACGGAACAACTACTTTACATATACCGTATACTACCAATTAAAATTAATATAAACTAAAAAGTTCAATTCTTAATTTTCAAAAGAAATGTCTCAAATATTAACTACGAATTTACTTTATTATAAGTTTTTTTCTTTTTACGCTTAAATAAACATGTTGTTGCTTATTGAAATGCTCCTATACTATATTAATTTATTGTATCCTACTCCTAATATGGTGACTATTGTGATTGTGATAATTTAAGTAAGTTATTTTGGAAGGGTTTTTCCCTTCCCTTAATATTTAACACTGTCATAATTGGACTTTTAATCTTTACCATCTGTCTTAAATGGTCCAAAATGGTGTTTGCTTGATCGTAATGTGGATTGTGTGGTTATGATCATGCATAGCTGCAGTTAACCACCTATCCCAGTTAGAACCATCTTCTTTCGCAAAACTCCGTAAATATTCGACTAAGGGTCTATGGCTTGTTTCTAATAAGCCATTAGCTTGTGGATGGTACGGGGTTATGTGTAGTTTTTTAATACCCTATAATTTACAAGTTTCTGAGAATAATTTTGAAATAACATTTGTCCCATTGTCGGTGACTAAAATTCTCGGAATTCCATAGCGCGTAATTACTTTTCCATAAAATGCCCTGGCTACAATATTTGCTTCCGCGTCTGGGATAACTGTACATGCCATAAATTTCGAAAAGTCATCTGGAAACGTTAAAATGTACTTATTACCAGACACAGTTTCTGGTAGATTACCTACTATGTCCATTTAACTTTATCGAATGGCCTCATTGGTGTATCTGCTAGCACAATGGTAGTTTTTGTTAATTTCGAACTTTTGTTGGTTTGACATTTCGGGCAATGTTTTACATAATCTTTGATTTGTCTTTACTTCACCTATATTGTTGCCTAATTCGTGTATTATTGAAATCCTTTATATTGTCCCTATATCTTTTGGGTCTTTCAATAAAATTGTGTTGTTGTTTTGTGTTATACCTGGAGTGTCGGGTTCTACAAGCGTGGAATTTTTACTTGTCTTATCACTACTTCTTTGGTTCTTCATTTCTATTTCCTTTGTTCTAGAGCGGGTCTGGACTGCTGTTACTGTATTCCAATTTTGAGGGATTCTACGCGTCTGCGTTTAAATTTTTCTTATAATGGGTTTTCCAATAAGGACTTTATTTTTTCAAAATAAAATTAAACCCATTTGAGATATTTCAAAAACTTTATTATTGGGTTGAAGAAGATTCAAAACATTTATGAATGGAACTCGACTTCGCTCATATGGCCACCGCGGGACCACTCTATTTCGCGTTCAATGTTGGCTTTGAGCTCTTCCAGCGTCGTCGGCTTATTAGCATAGACCAATGACTTGACGTAGCCCCAAAGAAAAAAAATCTAGAGGCGTTAAATCGCACGAACGAGGCGGCCAATCGACTGGTCCAGTTTTTGAGATAACACGCTCATCAAACTTGTTCTTCAATAAATCAATTATAACGTGTGCTGTGTGGTTTGTGGCGCCGTCCTGTTGAAACCACATACTGTCCAAGTCCATATATTCCAATTCGGGCCAAAAATAACGATAATCATGTCGCGATAACGATCACCATTCATAGTAACGTGGCGACCACTATCGTCGACGAAAAAATATGGCCCTATGACGCTGCCGGCATGCAAACCGCACAAAACAGTTATCTTTTGTGGATGAAGTGGTTTTTCATTAAGCACATGTGGATTTTCACCCACCCAATACCGCATATTTTGTTTATTGACAAATCCATTGAGCCAGAAATAAGCTTCGTCACTGAAGATGATTTTGCGATGAAATTGATCATCTTGGCCCATCTTTTTCAGAGCCCAATAGGAGAACGTTCGTCGCTTCGAATGGTACGCTTCACTGGCATGGTTACTGCCTGTCTACTAGGGCGAGAATTACGACCGAAAATCGGAGTTAACGCTCTTAAAGTAGCGGCCACCGACTTCAAACTTCTGTAGTAAATTTTTAAGATTTCAGACGTCGTTCGTTCGTGTACTTCACCATGATGAAAAGGTTATGTCTACTGAACAAACTGACAGTGACAGTTCGATGTTAAGTGAAAAGGTGCGTTCAAAAACTAAATTCTAAATTGAAGTTATACAAAGTTGAATATCTTTTTTCTGTGTCGCTCGGCTAGCAAAAGCTATAGGGGTCTGGTAAAGCATCATTTTCCGAGGATTTGTGTCCTAAATAAATTATTTGCTTTCTAAAAGACTTGCACTTCTCTGTATTTATTTTTAAATTGTGTTCACGTAATTTCTGTAATACTGAACATAACCTTTGTTAGTGTTGTTTCAGATTTCTACCGTAGATCACTATGTCATCTAAATAAACAAAACAGTCTATCCCTTGTAGACCTGTTAGGACATGGTTCATTATCTTTTGGAATTTTGCTGGGGCACCTGTTAGCTCAAATGGCATACGATTGATTTCGAAGTATCCTAGACCTGTACTGAATGCTGTTTTTTCCTTGTCCCTGTCGTCGACTAAAAGTTGGTGATATCCACTTGCCAAATCTAGCGTTGTAAAATATCTGCTATGGCGTAATTGCTCTAAAATTTCGTCAACGGGAAAAACTTGCTTGATCGTAACTGCATTGAGTTTCCGATAGTCTATTACTAGTCTCCATTTTTTCTCCCCGTTCTTGCCACTTTTTTTTGTACTAAAAGTAACGGTGAGTTCCACGGTGATGTGCTATGTGTGATTATGCCATCATCTAAAAGTTTGTTTACATGTTTATTTATTTCTTCCCTATGTATTTGTGGTAATCCATACTGTTTCCTACTTATTGGCGGTTGATTTGCGCCTGTTGGAATTTCGTGTTTTAATACACTTGATAGTTCGTCTCCGTCTAATAGGAAGACGTCGTGAAAAAATTTTACTACTTCTTCTATTGAATTCTTTTCTTCCATATTTAAATCTTTATCTAATTCAAATTCATTGAGCAATTCATTTATTCTTCTTTTGGCATATATTTTACCTATGCTATTAATTGACTTCGTACTTTGTATTATGTACTCGTCGAAATTTGGGAATTTTGGTTTAAATTCGCTATTTATCTCGTAATCATATTCTGTTGTATTTAATATCGGAGCATAAACCGTGTTATTTTTTACATTGACTAATGTGTCTGCTATATAGATTCCCGGATCTATTTCTTCTTTATGAATTACAACATTCTTAAATTTTGTACGAAATTTTAATGGTACTATCGTAGGTAGGTACCTACCTAAACCTAAACCTATCGTAATTGTTCTTGCATCAACTGGTATATACTGTTGTTTACCTTACTCTTCTATCTGTTCGATAGTTTTTATCGGTAATTCCAAAATAACCTCTTTCTTTTTTTTGAAAAGTGTTAAAGTCTTCTATTATATTTATAACGGATTGGTTCCACATATTATCTCTTCCTAGCATGCCGGTATTCCTTGTTTAAGTGACACAACGTGAAGCGTAAACGTGTAGTTAAACGCAAGGACTGTACCACTACTGTGTCATATAGTACTCGATCCTTCTTTAGTCACACAACCTCCAAAGGCTCCGATTAAGTCTTTTTTATTTGCTTGTCTATTATTGTGCTATCTTTTATTGCACGCTTCTTTTCAGGCTTGTATCTGCTCCTGTATCACCAGCAAAATGAGTTTTCCATTTATAGCCTCTGCTCAAGGTAAATCAATGAACACGTCATTAGCTGGGTCTGATTCCAGTTACTAAATCTTGATTTTTCTCTTTCAATTTGATTGGTATCTCTGAATCAACTGTTTCTCCAAACGTATGACTACTCTCTGTGACGTTTACTTCTACTTTAAGTTGATATTAAGTTTTAAGTCTCTTGAAGTTGGTAACGTTTCAACAATCGCTTCCGATATCGGACTAACGGCTACCACTCTATTTTTTTAAGTTGGTAACGTATCCACAATCGGTTCGGACGGTTGCTCCTTCATTTGGCCTTAAGTTACTCAAATTTTTGGGTTCCCAGATTATTGGCCTGTTCTGGGCCCTTGACAGTTTCCCGGACGGATGTTTTGGAACTTCTCCCAATTCTTCTTCGCATAACATTCGAGTAATACACTGTCCTACCCTATTGCACCATTCAGATTGAGATTGATTCTTTTGAATTCCGTTTGCTGGATTCGGCTTCTGCTTTCCATACCTCTGTTTATGTCAATTCTGTTGGACTTGGTTAGGTTGCCAATTTTGATGGGGCCGGTTCCATTGCTGATTTTGTTGACTTGGTGCTAGGCCCTTGATTGTTCTTGTTAGCCCCAGTTCCTTTGTTGCTTTCCCTATTCTCACACCTCCAGTGTGTCTCGCGTCCATATTTTAAGCATATTTGGCAATATGGTGTTTTCCCTAATTACACACTTTTCTTTCGTATTCACGTTTATTGCAAAATAAACATATTATTTTCTCCTGTGGTGCTCTCGAAAGTTCTGCATTTCTTCTTGTCTTTTATAATCCACGCGATTATGTGCGGGCGGTCTTGTGTTCAATAGCGCTCAAATTATTATATTAATTGTCGGTGTAAGTGCTGGTTGATAGATGGAATTACTTCTTTGTATTTCGATCAGTTGTCCACTGCTGTCCCCAACATTTCCTCCATACTTTTCCCTGTAATATTCAGGGAACCCTCTTTTATCTTTTAACCCTGTTCTAAACGCTTTCTTCGCCGTTATCTTTACCATAGCTATAAGTGCGCTGTCGCCTTCTCCCTTATAGACATTTTTTATTATTTGTAATGCCTGTGTTCTTTTGGTATTTAAGCGTCTTGCATACTGTCGAATATCCTCATTGTACAATTGGCTGCAATTCTGTAGATCTGTTATCGTTGAGTCTAAGGGAAGCGTTAGTAGGTAGGCTTTTTCTCAATAGTTATAATTCTTCTAGACTACTGAAACGTTGTGAGCCTACTAAATCGAAGGCGTCCCCATGTTATCTCAACTTAATGCACTTTATGTAATCTTGAAGGTTTCTTGTAGTCGCTTCTATTGCACCTAACTGGCATCCTTGTATAAATTTATAAACTTCGCTTCTTAAATCTGGCGATTGTGTTCCCGAGAACAGTGGCACTAGACTGTTTGTTATCTTTGCTATTTCTGCTATACCCATGTTGCCTCCGTTATTTGTTTGTTTGAACTTCGGAAATTAAACTGAGTTATACTCATTTCGACTGATTACGGCTGGGGTAGCTTCCTTATAGTATAGAGTATGATTTCTTCTCTTAGGCGTCTTAGGCGTCTAGAATTTATCAATTCTAAGTTCTCTTTGTTGCTTAGGTCGTGGTTATGCTATCGAGTTTTACTTGGCAAGTAGAACTTTTTTTTGTTGTTTTGTGTGTAAAAGAGAGAATGGAATATTTTTCTGTTCTCAACATCACTCTCTCACACCGAGCACGCAAACTCGGTCTAGCGTACATCGAGGACACCGAGTAAACCGGTGTTGCTTAGTCTCAATATTCACAAAAGTATTGAATACTGGAGTGGAGTGAAAAAATGGAATGAACTGATAAATCTATCAATTAGTTTCCTCTAATTATCGTTCCAAAATATTACGCCTATATATATGTTAAGCAGATTTCAATTAATATAAACATACAGTACACTACTAGTACACTACTAGTACAATACTGGCCCTGTTGGTTATGTGGCTGATATGAGTATTGAAACGGAGTTTCTGATCTATAAGTAGTTGATAGTATTAGTAGTATAAACTTCAAACGCAGCGGAACTGTGAAACGCTGCTCCTGCCCGTCGAATGTTATTCGACTTCATATGCGAATCATGTTTGATGATCCAAGTGTTGAACATGCCGGCTTCGGTGGGCCTTGAGATGAAGTTGATGGATATTAATCTCGTACTTCCTGGTTTGGTGACGAGGAGGCTTTTGGATATTATGTGCCATATTATCCAAGAACCTGCTAGCAATCCTAGGCATAAGGCGCTGTAGCTAGTGACATGGTGATGGATTGAATTCGTCTGAATCGACTCCGGAAATGTTGCGCCATTCAGATGATTCTTGAAGTCTCGTAGATCCTGGTTTTCTGTTGTGATTTTGTTACTGTTGTAGGTTCCTGTCGGGTCTAAATCTGATCTATTTGGTACTGCTAAGTCGACTGGGCCAAAACGAGAGTAGGAAATATGCATTGTGGTTGATATTGAAGAATATCCCTCAAGCGCCATTGCAGCTTTTCGAATTGTGCAATTACTGTTGACTTGCATACCTGCGTTCACTAAGCTAATTGAAAATGACTCTTCCCCACATACAGCTGTAATTTCCATTTTGTTGAGAGTTGCGAAGATCCATTGATTTCTTTTGCTGAGGGTGGCCCATTCCAATTTGGTTTCTGTGAAGGCAACCTTACATGCTGATGCAATTTTGTTGGTTAGCAAGTTGAATTCGCATTTGTGACTTTCTGGTTCAATGCCATAAGTTATCGGTTGGTTAGAGCAGATGTATTGATCCATTGCTATCAAGATGCAGGTTTGGAGTTCATTCCAGTTAATGGGTATGTGCCTGTGTCGATGAGGGTTAATAGCTAGTAACTCTGTATTACGTGTGATTTTGGATATTGAGCTATTTATTATTGGTGGGATAGAAATCAAATTGAATAAGTCGTAAACTTCTAATCCGACTAACGTATAGTTAAGATGAAAACCATATGATCATCTGTTAATGTGCCTTTAGTAGCCATGATTTTATATAGCTTAGGTAATTTGTCTGAGTTGATGGGTAAGATGACACCTGGTGCAAGATGCCCTTTGATTTCTTTAGTTTGAATTTTCATTTGAGCTGATGTTACTGGCGAGTGATACACGGCTCATCAGTGTGAGCGCATCACTCACGCTGATTGGTTGATTTCAAAAAGTGGAACAACTTACGATCCAAACGCTCATAACATTTGATGCAAAAATTTTGGCTGTCTCACGATCATCAAACAAACACATGCATACAGAACTCGAAGCAGGGTCTGAAAATTGTTCTTATCTCTTGTGCTTTTATTCCTGTTTTACTATACACAGCAGCCTCATCAAGGGCTTCGCGGAAGCGAACATATATGCAGGTAGCAAAAAAAAATGTATTGAAAAGCCGTCGGCTTTTTTACTGTTTGTCAAACCAATTGCAATAAATAAATTAATTCGGTTTTTTATTTTTAGGGTTTTCTTAGAAATTTACTGTTATTGTTATTGTTTTCTTTTATTATCCACTGTAGCTCTAGCAATTTAGTTTTGAAATGTAAAATACTTGTACTCCTATTTAAAAAAATACTGACCCAAAATATTTACCCATAGCCAAGGAATTTTCTTGGAAATAAAGAAAAAAAGGATGAAACGTTTTTTAGGATTATAAATAAAAAACAAAATACAAAAAAGGTCCCGTTGCCTCTTGCTCTCTTTCTATTTTTTACATATCCTAACCCTTTCACCCGTTGTTCATTTTTACAAATTGGAAATTCCTGTAACAAAGGACACTGGCGAAAAGGTAGATAGTTGAAGGTCAGTACAGAAAATAATGGAAAATACAATTAAAAAAGTTCGAAGAATGCGATCTCATAAATGGTAGATTCCATAAATGCAGGCATAACAGACGGTGCGTCAAAACAACATTGCTGCTGCTACTGACACGTCAAACCAATCACTCCGTGCAGTGCTTTCGTTGAAATGAAAGCGCTTACAAACACACTCTCAACCGCTTGCACGTACACGAATTTGAGTCATGCATAATATTTTGTCGTGCAATTTTAGAACAATTTTAGAGCTTTATTTGAGACACGCATCATGATGAGCCCGTGTATCACTCGCCACTAGTAGTGCGCTAAATCGCCCATGATGTGTGTCAGTAAGTACGTCAAATATGTCGGCATAAGTTTTCTGGAACGTAGACTCTAAGATAGTTAACTGCGTTGCCAGTAGGCTGTACCATTCAAACATTTAGTGGTGCTCCTCTTCTCGACGTATTTCAGTCCACTGATTCTGCATGCGAGCAGAGCGTTGAGTCTACTATTGGTGTTTGATTCCTTAGTAAGGCGAGTAGAATATGTTCGTTATTCTGAACCTTGTTAATCATGGACATCTCTTCTGCATATTTGCTGTCAAGTACTCCAAATAATGATCGAGCAACATTCCTAACAATGTCAAAGGCAGATCTTTTCAGACGAGTGCTGGATACGATGTCGTTATCAAATTGCAATTCAGTTCTTGTCTAAAGTCATATACAATTCAATAAAATTAATAACCACAATAGATCCTGAGTGCAGCCAATCACCAACAAAAGAAAGAAAACAACAACAGTCAAGTTGACAGTTACACATCAGAAGATAGGAAACTGCAGCCATAAAAAACTCAGAATTCAGCACCACCACAATAACAACCATTGAGGCTTGACCCTAGAAGAAGTCGATTGGCGATTAAACGAGCAGAGAAAAAAGAAGGTTGAGTGGCAAACGAAATAAAAACGTTAGTCAGTAATGCGATTCAAGTTGGATTCAACACCCGTATAGCACTGTGAGCGTCGAAAATTAATAAAACTAAATCTTTAATATAATTTAAAATAGAAACCAATAAAAAAAGCATGTCCAATGCATATTCGTGCACAAACAGTTCTAATGGACGAGAAGTGTGTGACTGTTGCGCGAAAGGTGCTGTGTAGCATGATGTTCGCGCAAACTTTTTTGTAGAACGGATATTTTTGAGTACCTCTGTTTCATTACGAATTGCCGCTAGGTCAAAGTAAGCAACTAATCTCCAATTTGTAGTAGCCAATCTCGTTGTTCCTCGTTGAATTCTGTTATGGTTATAGACTGTCATTGCATTTGGTATTAAAAGTAATTTCAGCAGAAAGGTGAGCATCAGAGACGTGTGGGGAATACCCTTTCTTTTTCTTGATGGAGTGTTTGGATGATCAACTGGAAGTTTGGCCTTCCTAGAGATCAGGATCGTCATGCAATAGTGGAGCTTGCCGGTGTATCTGTGACAAATTCCAGTGGCTGTTTACATCGACTACAGGAACAACTCCGTCGTCGCCCTTAATTAATCGTGTGATTCTTCCGAGAGACCACTGTAACGGAGGTGTGTTATCATCCCTGATGATCACGAGCGTTCCTTCTTGTGGGTACGGTAGCTGTGTCCTCCATTTCTGTTTTTGTTGTAGTGATGTTAAATACTCTACATTCCAACGTTTCCAAAAATCGTGTTTCACCTGTGACACGAGATTCCATCTGCTTGTCGCAGGCCCTTTAAATTGAGCTGTCGCCCGATCGACTTGAGCTATTAATGGCTCGCCGATGAGGAAATTACCAGGCGTGAGTGCCGTTAGGTTGTTAGGGTCTGCTGACATGGGGGTGATCGGTCGTGAATTGAGAATAGGTTCGATTTCGACGATCACCGTTTCTAATTCTTCATAGGTCAAGGAAGCTGTAGACGTGCTCCGAAGTAAGAGGTGTTTGGTAGATTTTACCGCTGCCTCCCATAAGCTTCCGAAATGTGGGGCTCTAGGAGGAATGAATTTGAACTCGATTGCCTTCGTGTGGCATGACTTAATGATTTCTTGTTGTACGTGTGGAGAAAAGATGGACTCGGTTAATTCACTCAGTAGGTTCCTTGCTCCATCAAAATTAGTCGCGTTATCCGAATATATAGTGCGACAACGCCCACGTCGACTGATGAATCGCTTAAGTGCACCAATAAATGCTTCAGCGGTGAGATGACTCACCAGTTCGAAGTGCACCGCCTTAGTGGCGAAACAGCAAGTGGCCAGGTAAGCTTTGTGTGGTTTCTTACTCCTTACTTTGTAGTGCACCCAGAGGGGGCCACAATAATGCACTCCTGTTACTAAAACTTGAGTTTATTTTCGTCATGCAATTCCTTCGACAATAGTTTGACTAAAGGATCGTTGTAAGGCATCAAGAAAGGGTCTTTCGCATCATAGGTCAGGCTAGCTACTGTTAAGCACCCTCCAACACCAATGACTTTGTTCTCGTCTAGAAAGGGTGAAAGGCCATTTATTGGGTTATTCTTACTGAACGGTCTTTGTTTAGCTGATAAGCTGATTTCGTCGTGGAAGTCTGAACCCTGAGTTGTTTGGATAATAATGATTAAAGCTTGATTCAATTCCTCTATGGAGGATGTAATGCTGACGACCGTAGATGTTTTGCTACTCGACACAAAGAGTATTAATAGATAAAGAGATTTCACGAGACCAATGATGCTATCAACATTTAGTTTGAATGAGTCGAGTTAAGCTCAGGTCGAAAAACTGGTCGATATCGCGGTCGACCACTTTGACTGAGAACTGAAACTCCTGCGCTCGTAGCAAACCAAAATTGAATGATCTACTAAGGAGTGAGTGGTTCGGAAGATCTTTTCTAATGAGTGTGAAGGGATCGTAAAATCGACTTTGCTTCAGTTATTTTGCACTAACAATGCTAGCGAATATGCGTAAGAAGAGATCGATCCAGCACTCGGAGGCCAAGTAAAGCGTGAAAGAAAGAATGGATCAATTTGTGGAGTCAGCGGGCGATGGGAAGAACGGTGCGCGATTCGTCTTCTTTTGCTTCTCTTACAATAACAAATCATGTGCAGCCGTCCGTCCGCCTGAAATCGTTTTAATTTTTCATTTTATGGTTTTTGAAAGAATGTTTGCTTTTCTTAGCTTTGTTCTGCTTCTTTTTCGATGCCCAAGCTTTGTAAAGCGCTGGCACGATCTACGTTCCGAGCATAGCGTGCTGTTGAAGAATTTGTTTTTGGACAGAAGATCTATTTAGTCGGCATATCAACCAATTGAATACGTTATAGGAGTAACACTAAAATATTAATGGAAGCAAACTTATGGAAATATTTATATTATATGTCTGTGGTAATACAAGGTCTAATTTGAAATAAATCTACTACAGTCTAATAGCCCCGATGTTATTAGTAATACTTATTAAACATTATTTTACAACACTTATTAAGTAACATTATATAAATTACCATTCATATATATGAAGCTAATTTTTATTATTTATTATTATATTATTTTTCCAAAAGTCTTCGCATTTTTGCATCCGCCATTGATCCAGGTTTTGTTCGTTTTTTTTGGGGTAATTTTCTCGGTTTCTTTCTGTTTTAGCCACTTTGACTATTTTCGAATTAGAATGAAATTATATATTTCAAAATTTGTTTAATGTGGCCAAAACAATTCTCATTTGGATTAAACCATCCCGGGAAAGAAACGTTCGAAGAAAGATCCTAACACAACATTTCTGTATACAAAAAACTACAGTGAAACGCAACTTTATTTGCAAAACCCATCCGATAACTTTTTTAATACATGCTTACAGGACTTTGCGATTTGTTTTAAAAAAGCTCTTTTTTAAGAAAAGTTGCCATGAGTCGCATTTGCAAGAAAAAATTATACAAGAATTACTTATACAAGAAAATTATACAAGAATCAATAAGTATTACTAATAACATCGGGGCTATTAGACTGTAGTAGATTTATTTCAAATTAGACCTTGTATTACCACAGACATATAATATAAATATTTCCATAAGTTTGCTTCCATTAATATTTTAGTGTTACTCGTATAACGTATTCAATTGGTTGATATGCCGATTAAATAGATCTTCTGTCCAAAAACAAATTCTTCAACAGCACGCTATGCTCGGAACGTAGATCGTGCCAGTGCTTTACAAAGCTTGGGCATCGAAAAAGAAGCAGAACAAAGCTAAGAAAAGCAAACATTCTTTCAAAAACCATAAAATGAAAAATTAAAACGATTTCAGGCGGACGGACGGCTGCACATGATTTGTTATTGTAAGAGAAGCAAAAGAAGACGAATCGCGCACCGTTCTTCCCATCGCCCGCTGTACTCCACAAATTGATCCATTCTTTCTTTCACGCTTTACTTGACTTCCGAGTGCTGGATCGATCTCTTCTTACGCATATTCGCTAGCATTGTTAGTGCAAAATAACTGAAGCAAAGTCGATTTTACGATCCCTTCATACTCATTAGAAAAGATCTTCCGAACCACTCACTCCTTAGTAGATCATTCAATTTTGCTTTGCTACGAGCGCAGGAGTTTCAGTTCTCAGTCAAAGTGGTCGACCGCGATATCGACCAGTTTTTCGACCTGAGCTTAACTCGACTCATTCAAACTAAATGTTGATAGCATCATTTGTCTCGTGAAATCTCTTTATCTATTAATACTCTTTGCTCGACAGTTCTGAGAAAACCGCATCACATAGGCAATTGTTCCTTGAAGAGTCTTGAATGAGTTTCTGTGATTTATACCGTATATCAATGGCTCCATATCCCTTCCACTTGTTGAAGTTGCTGTTGCTGATGTTGTTGATGTAGTCCGTTTTTCTAGTGGAGAATCAATAGATAGGTTTTTGTTGAAAGGACTTAGCCATATGGATTCTTGACCATATAGGAAGCATGTGCCGAAGAACCACAGTACATGTGGGTAACATGTAAGGCGATACTCCTGTTGACACGATGTCGGCAGCGTTGTCAATTGACTTCAAGTGCCGCCATTGGTTAGCTGTTGCCATCTCGTTAGCTGTGATTTCGGAATCGTTCCAGAAAAAGATTTTGACGTTGTGATTCTGCATGTGAGCTCGGCTCCTAGCAGTGCTGCGCAAAGCTCCAATCGGGGAATCGTTTGCGTTTTCTTTGGAGCGGCTCTTGATTTTGCGCATAAGAGGTTTACCTTAGTTATCTGATGGTTGTATGTTGATCGTAGGTAAACTGCCGCCCCGAAAGCCTTTCAGAATCGTCTACAAATTTGTGTATCTGTACATTTGTGGGTGTCTCTGTGGTAAAAACGTGTCGATCAATCTTGATTTCGTGCAAGGCAGTGGACTTGCCTTGAAATTTATGCCATTCATTTTGAAAGGATTCTGGAAGCTTGTCGTTCCAGGATAAGTCCAACTGCCTAAGTCTTTGGATAAAGATCTTCGCTGTTACTACTACAGGAGCAAGGATTCCCAATGGATCAAAAGTCCGGGCAACGTCTGATGTAACTGACCTTTTTGTTACCGTTGCTGTGACTGGCATCTGTACCCGAATGACGAACTGATCTGTTTTGGCTAGCCAGAGCACTCCTAATGTTTTGATGCGAGGTGCGTCTGAATTGTTTAAGTCTAGGTCGACTTCCTGATCTTGCCGTGGAATGTCCTGCAACAATCTGGGGCTAGCACACCACTTTCGCACGTTAACACTAGATATACCGACAATTTAACTTACCTATATTTACCGACACCAGTCAAAATGACTGATCTTAGAAAAAATGGATAGTAGGACTTCCGTCTTTATATATTTTTAAAAAATGATAAATTACTTCAATTATAGGTTAATTGTAATATTATTTATTTCTTATAAATTAATTTATTTCTCTTGAAATCGAATATTCAAAAGCAAGTTCTTCAGCTAGAAGAAACAAAAACTTTTTTCTTGATATATTTTCACCTGTCGTGTTTTTATACAATATCCAGGCATTTGTCCCAGCTATATTTAGAATATTGAAAAAAACTTGAAGTGGCCATCTTTTGGAACCTGGTATGACGCTATATTTACGTGCCATTTAATCAGTCATATCGACGCAAAACTTAGTATTGTTATAAAACGCCACAGTTTCGGGTAATTTTTTGTTAGTTTTATCAATTGTGATGTATTTGTGCTTTGTACTTAGCAAAAGTACTTTCTTTTTCGGTTTACTCTTGTAAATAGTAATTTCCATTTGATTCATAAAGCAAAAACGAATAATGCTATCTTTCTTTTGTTTGCAAAGTTTTGGCAGTTCCTTTTTATTTGCACATATTGTTCCAACCAATGTAGTATTTTTTTATAACAATTTGAACGTTTTATGGTTCGTTTTATGGTTCTTTTGTTATGGTTCGTTGTTAGTTTTTTTACTTAGAATATACTTATAATATATTTTTGAATATTCGGTACACAAAGAATTGTTTATTTCCAGTATTCTCAACAAAATTTCACAGTCAACACCACTCAAAGTTCAATCAACGACTGAACATTTATAATGTAGCCCATTTAGCCCCCCGCCTCACAAACATTTTTTTTATCCTGCTACAATTACGCAGCATATATAATTTATTATATACGCAGTATTTATAAATTATTATGCACAAAACTCCTTCCATTACGTAGAAAAATACACCAGTCAAAATGACTGGTTTGGTATAAATACCGATTATAATCAAAAACTTTTTGATTTTGAATAAAAAAATAAATCCGACCGAATAATATTATTCAATTAAGTATCGCTACAAATGTCATTGCATCGTTTAAAAAAAAATTGAGGTGATGTAGGAATTTGAAAATGAAATTATAAAAACAGTCATTTTGACTGGTGTGGTAAATCTAATGTTAAAGCCAGCACTAGAATATATTTCCTTCAGTTGATTTTGGATTTCTAATGTCGCTGAGAAGGTATCGGCGCCGCTTAAACAATCATCCACATAGAAATCATCGTAAAGTTCTAGGGCTCCGGCTGGATAAGAGATTTTGTTTCGTTCTGCCAGCACTTGGAGACATTTGGTGGCTAAGTATGGTGCAGAAGCCTTTCCATATGTTACCATTTTCAGCTTGTAGTATTTTGTTTCCTGCGTTATGTCTTCTCGCCATATGACGAGTTGATATATCTGGTCGTCCTCATGTATTAGTATCTGACGATACATCTTTTCCACATCAGCAGAGAAGGCGTACCGGTGGGCGTGAAATCTTAACAGAATCGAAAATAATTCTTTTTGTATTTGTTGGCCCAGTGTGAAGAATGTCGTTTAGCGACAGCCCTGATGAAGATTTCGCAGAGGCATCGAAGACAACGCGTAACTTAATTGTTGTGCTGTCGGGTTTAATGACGGCATGGTGAGGTAAAAACTAGGGCTTCATGGGAATGTCCGTACCTTGGAGTTGTTCCATGTGGTTTAGCTCTAGGTATTCCCTTAAAAATTTGGAATAGTTTGCCTTTAAGGTTAGGTCTTTGTGCAATCGTCTTTCAAGCGAGTAGAATCTTTTCATCTCCTTTTGTTACTTTTTTTTGTTACTTTTTTTACCGTTATTTGGGACCATTATAACGGTTAATAGCCCCCATTTTTAGGGGCTTGGCATTAGTTTGGGTGTTATCGGCGTTTGAAGGTCGCGAAAGGTCACCTCTTTAAAGGTTTATTATTCCGAAATTAGGTACGGTACATTAATGGTCGAGGTGTCAAAAGAAAGGTATTGCCACGCCCCTCATTTCCCTAGTACACCATTTTACATCCAAGGTTACGGTTTGGAAGATATTTTAGTTTTAAGAAAAAAATGGTGAAGGTGCCATTATAAAACCTTCCCCCTCCCTCTTATATGACAATTAGGGTATATATTAAAAACACTATTTATAAAGCCCATAATTTTCTCTTTCAGCGATATATAATATGTCATACTTACCGTTAGAGTTGGTAAATTGCAGAAGGAATGATTATTTAAAAACAGTCGTTGTCATCTCCGTCCGTTTCGTGATCTGTCCCCTCACGAAAGGGGAATTATAACACTTAGAGTGTCAAACACCGGCTACGCAACAGAACAGTGTTTTGTGGCAAATTTTAGGGCGTGTATGCGTATATACCTTAATTTCGATATTAGTTGAGAAAAAACTAATTTTTAAAAACAACTAACACCATTTTTCCTTAAAACTAAATTATTTCCATAACTATTCAGAAAATCATAAAAAGGTTTAAGACTTAGAAAATAGATATTAAAATTACCTTTCAAACGGTACCCCGCTTACACCGGTTCACCTAATAGTTTAGAAGATATCCCACATAAACCTTTTGACGTTTAAACGCCCATAAATCACGCCCCAAAAAATTTTAACGGAGTTATATTCAGGAAGTGACATAACAAACATAACAAACACAAACATAAGTTTGTCTAAACATAAACTTATGCCGAGTTTCCTAGTGCCGTGCCTTCTTCTACTAATGGCAAACGTACTACGAAGCGTCATTCTTCTGTTCTTGAGAGTTCCAAAAGTTCATTGGTTTCCATCTCATCCTTGCTGAATATTCTGCACGTCAGCAACCTAGTTGAGCTTCCCTCTTCCATTCTTTCGGAAATGATCCAGCCTAAGACCATATTTTGTAGTGTTGGCAAGTTCTCGCCAATCTTCAGTTGCTCTGGTTGCAGGAGGTGGTAGTAGAATTCTGCTCCGAGTTGAATATCTATCTTGCTGGGTTGATAGAATTCTGGATCTGCTAGTGTGATGTTCGTTGGTTAGTGACCACCTGGCCGGCGATACTGGTTGAGCGGGTTGTAAAGACTCAATTTGTGTAATGGCATGTGCTTCGACTCTTGTGGAGAATTTTCCTGTTGAAGATTCTGGCTTGATGTTAATGCGCTGATCTGATCGTCGTCCCTTTCCGCCAATACCTTCGATGCGTATTGTTGAGGATTCAGGTGATACTCCCAAGCGTTTGACTAGTCTTTCAGTCACCAAGTTGACTTGTGATCCTGAATCGAGAATTGCGGTGGCTAACAAAACCACCTTATGTTTGCTGTCTTGAGTTTTGACAGCTGCCAAGGTAATGGTGTGCTGTACTCTTCAAGCGTGGTGGCAAGAGTTGACTGACTTCTTTCTTTAACAGCAGAGGTCGTTCGTCCAGTCTCCAAATGTAACAGCGAGTTGTACCTTTGGTTCCACTTAACATAACTTCGTGATGCACATTTGTCTGCCTTGTGGCCTGCTTTCAGACAATTGATGCACAAGTGTTCCTTACGGACGAGTTAAGAGAATCTGACGCTCCTAATTGCAGGAATTTTGAGCACGCATATAATGGATGTTGTCCACTCCTGCATACCTTGCAATTGTCCTGATTGTTCGGTTGAACCGCAGCAGCCGCGTGGTTTGAGCCGCTTTCTGTCCAATCACTTCCAGTCATTGAAAGTGTCAAGTCAAGTCCAAGAAGTCGAGAAAGTGGCTTATTTTCTGAATTTCAGTCGGATTCGAGATGCTTTGTTCATATCGGGTGAGAGTCAGTCTGTCTAATTTTTTCATCAGGATTTTTTTTTTCATATGTAACAGCAGCGGATCCTATGTTGATGTGTCTACCTTTAAATTTTGTAGAGCTAATAGGCACTCTTGTGTTGTGTCTTATAGTCTCTTGACATCTGATGCTGCACTGTTTATGGAATGTTGATCCGCTAGCCTTTGCGTGAATTTAGATAACAAGATGCGCTTATTATCATAGCGTTCTTGAAGCATTGTCCAAGCTGATGTGTAGTTTTCTTCTGTTGGTGTCAGATGATTTTATTTAATTTTTATTATGTTGACTAAATTGGTTGGCTAAATTGTTGACTAAATTGTTGGCTAAAGTAATTGCTAAACCCTTTGCTCCATGTCCACGTACTTCTGATTGCTGTGCCCTATGTCTGCCGTATTTTCGAAGTGCATCCAGATTTCGTCATTTAATGCCTCAATCTGTTGTCATGTCTGGCTGATGTTCTGAATCTTCCACTCGCAGAATTGTCGCGGCTGATTCTCCAGATTTTCAGGAATAGCGCTGATCGGACACTCGATCACTTTCTTACAATTCCCAGTGCGTCCTGACTCATGGTTGCTTGCTGCTGGTATTTATTGAATGCTCCTGCTTGCTCCAGATCTTTAGTTGCTGAATGCTGTGTGGTTGACTGATTGCCGTCCTGTTGCTGTCCAGTGCTGTGCTGATCCTGGAGCTTCGTAATCTCTTGCTGAAATAGCTCGGAGTATTCCTCGACCAACGTCATGATTTTATTGTAATAATCCGACGTGAAATAGATGTCATTCAATGGAAGGTCTTTCATGATTCGTATTTGATTGTCTGTAGCTTCAAAGTATTCATACACAACCTGTTGCGCTTGTAGACGCTCGCTGAAGTATCCAGTACTTTTCTTACGGTCGGCAGAATCGTTTTTGAAGTTTCTCACAATGCGTTGGATTTCTTCCCCATCCTGTGCCTATTGAGCAATACGTCCCGCGAATATCACCATTATGCTTGCTTCTGTTTTTAGAAGTTGTGTCGTGATCAAGCGATCACGTCAGGGTCACCAAAATGTTTAGTAAAAGGGGATCTAAATTCGGTACTTGAACCGACTTTAGCCTTGTCCGTCCGTCTGTCTGTCTGTTGAAATCACGATCACAGGAGAACTGGTAAAGATATCGTGATGCAGGTTGGTATTGAAAATGGGCAAAATCGGTCCACGACCACTCCTATTTTTTACTAAAAAAATGTTTCTGTTCCAATACTAAAAATTAGTACTACTGAAAATTAGAGCTTGTAGTTGGTGGTATAACATATTCATAAAACTGACACAAAAATGTATTGGAATGGTAAAGTAATACCAGATATATGTATGTATAACGAAATAAGCAGAATTAACCAAGAATATCTACGACTTAATCAACAGACCAATAACAATAACATTAAATAATACATTTGACCGGGAGCTAGTAACGATTTCCTTAAACATTAAACTTGAAAATATTAAATGGTACGAAGACTTACAAATAACTCTTTTGGGTTTACGATCAGGAAGAGGACATTTCAGATACACCAGCAAGTGTATCAGGCATTAAGATACGAGCTCATAAAGAAGAATATAAGAGTAAAAATGCTAAAATTCTCAATAAATCCTCTAATCTAAGAAATAAATTTATTTAATGTTAAAAAAAATACAAAATATTAAAACTAAAAATGGCGACATAGTACATTTTTTATAGTTTACGTCTCATATTTGTAAAAAATTAAAATATATATATATTTTCACGCTAATGGCGTATGCTACGTTTTTAATTAAATTAGAATTATAAAGCCTTTATTAGTAATGACTGTTTTTAACTATTTTTAAAGTTATTTTTGGGCTTGTGTGCTATTTTTTAGTTTTGTTTCCGCTATATTCAGCATACGATTCTTCCATGTTGTATAGTTCTCTATTACTATAATGGCCCGTTTTTCATTGCTATTTACAAATGCCTCTTCTTTTGTTATCTTATCTGTTTCTGCTTTATTATTTAATTTTATTTTATTATCTAGCACATTTCTGTAATTTTTTACCATAAACTTATCCCATAGCTGTTCTAATCGACTCCATTGTGCTGGACGCAAGTTACTGAATGATTGCATTTTCGCTTTGGAGATTTTCTTTTTATACAACTTACAAGCTTGGTATACAGCCATGGCAGCATATTGTGGGTGACACATATCAATATCAGATTTCTTATTAGCAACTACCCTCGTATAGAGTTCAAATATTTCTTCAGACTTCTTAGAAAATTCATTGAGGTTGAGTAGTGTACATATATCATTTACACCTACGATTTTGGAGAGATCCAACAGCTTTTCATACATACGTTTGGCATTGACGTAAACCGACTTGCTTAGACCAGATATTCTTAGCGCCATTTCCTATTAGAAATTAAATAAGTATACTGTAGAAATGAATTATTATATGTTATTTCTTATTTCTATACAAATTAGAATGGAATTGGCGGAAATGGTTCTAGACAACAACGAATCCAAAAGATACAATATAAACCCATCCTTTGGATTCAAACAGTGAGTTATCAACTAGTGATGAATCAGTTATAAACAATTAACGACGGCCAAGGAGTTGTTTGAAACTGTACCCACTATAATATAAGAACAATAAACAAATCTTTTATTTCAGCTCCCAGTCTAACTCAGCACCCCTACCTGACATGTTTAAAGTCCAAAAATTGGCACTTTAGTGCCTATGGCAATTTAGGTAAAAGGGATCCAACTTCGGCACTTCTGCCGGATCCCTATAAAAGTCCACAATTTCGGCACATCCTTTTCTTCTACCATGGTCTGTGGTCTATCTTATGGAAGAGAATGGTCTTTCTATGAAATAACACTTGTTCTGTTATCCTTCTTGTTGAAGGATCTACACCATAATAATATTGTTCGTGATCCTTCTGGTCGAAGATTCGGGACATAATAATCTTCAGCGTAACATAACATCTGGACAATTTTCTTGTAGCTCGTCGATACTCATTTTCGTTCTTTAGGATTCGTAAGTTCAATCCTCACAGGAGGCACCAACTGTTTGTGCACGTAGCGCAATGCGTTTCAAAGAAAACCAGAAAGAGTGTTAACTTCGGCCTGGCCGAAGTTCATATACCCTACACACGTTTACTTAAAAATTAGGCTTGGCAATGATCTAATTTTTTCCTTTTCAATCTCAAATAGACTGTGATAACAGAGAATATTCGTACCATTTTTGGTGATCTGTTTTGGTCAGAGACAGTGGACTTCTGGACAAAATTTCAACCGCAAATTCTTTCTACAAGCTTAAAAATTGAGCTATAAGCATGCATGTATTTATATTCACTATAAAAAGTAGACGTGGTAATGGTCCGATTTTGCCCATTTTCAATACCGATGAGTTTCTAATGATAGACAATATTCGTACCAAGTTTGAAGATATCTCTTTTCGTTCTCTTGTAATCCTGATTTCCACAGACAGACGGACAGGGCTAAATCGATTCAGGAGGTGATGCTGATCAAGAATATATATACTTTTATATGCCTGTCACGCCTCCTTTAATGCGTTACAAACGTAAGCAGTAAGTGAATATACCCTCATCACTTCGTATGTAGGGTATAAAAATAAGTATCCAACGACCTGAACTAAGCTAATACTAAAATTTTACTGCTTTAATTGTAACCGGCGAACATTAATAAACGTCAAAGAGTACAAGACTGGAGACTCGCATGGAATCGATTGTGGAAGCTAGCGTTCAATAGCGAGCTTCCAAACCATAAAAACCATAACGCTTGGCATTAAAATGGATTTTGGAAGCTAGCGTTCTGTAGCAAGCTTCTAAACCATAAAAACGATCTGATTGAAAACAAACGATCAGAATCCACACGCGGAAGAATTAAATTGGGAACGATTTTCTTCCGCGTATCGAATATCACAAATTTGAAATACTGACCCACTTTGGTTCGGTCGACGGGGGTGTCAACCGAGCCAACGTGGAAAATAGAAAAGATTCCAACGGGAGTATTGTGAAAATCTTTAAACGACGAGGTCGTCGAAACGCGTATAAAGTCGCGAATAAGTTCTTGTATATAATAACTAAGTTAGTTTAAACTAAGTGGACAATTTAAAGTAGTGTTAGCACAAATGACCAAAAATAAAATAAAAGGAGCTCAACTAAAGCTCAATCCCCCAAACAAGGAGTTTTTATTCGTATCATAGAGGACCCTACCATAAGAGACCACCCCGAAAAAATAACCACAACGATAGGTATAGAAAAGTATATATAGGATCCGCCAAATAACTTTTTTTTTTTTTGAAAATGCGAGTGTAGCTTCGGCTGTGTGGGACGCAGCGCCGTCCTGTTGAAAACAAATGTTGCCAATATCCTCCTCTTCAACATGGCCCGATAACGAACGCCATTGACTGTAACGGCCAATCCTTGCTCATTTTCGAAGAAAAATGGCCCAATTATGCCTCTGGACCAAAATCCGCACCAAACAGTGACTCGTTTTGGGTGCACCGGCTTTTCAATGTATCCGTGCGAGTTTTCTGTGCCCCAAATGCGACAATTTTGCTTGTTTACAACCCGCCAAGATCAAAATGAGCTTCATCTGAAAAGATGATTTTTTTGGCAAAATCGGCATCGGATTTTCAAAGTAATGTCGCAATATTTCCCAGCGTTGTTCTAGCGTATACACAACCATATTCGTTCAGTGGAAGGATAAAACTAATTATCTGTCAAATCTGACATGAGCTAAGTGATACCATTCACAAAATAAGCACTAGTTGAAAAAAAAAACGTTAGATAGCGAACCCTATATAATATTGATCAGCGTGACCTCCTGAGTCGATTTAGCCATGTCCGTCCGTCTGTCTATCTGTTGAAATCACGATCACAGGAGAACTGGTAAAGATATCGTGATGAAATTTTGTAGAAATATTGTTTCTTGTGGTGTGCAGGTTGATATTGAAAATGGGCAAAATCGGTCCACGATCACGCCTATTTTTTACTAAAAATGTGATATCATTCCTGAGCATAGAGTAGCATTATCCGTTAATATGCTATATATGGGCGTGATCCGCCCATGTTAAATATATAAACTTCCTGAATAAAACTTTACATAACAACTTATTTTCCAATAAAACATTATAACATCAAAACTGGGCGCGGTCCGCCCACTTTTACACTACTTGAAAAAAAATTTATTACCACGTAAATAAAGTTTAAATTTGAATACAAAAATAAAACAACTAAGCTAGTTATTTTGTTTTGAAAAAGGTAATGACCACGCCTACTATTTATACAGAGGCTAGGTCTCATGAAGCCCATGACGGTTAATCAACTTGCAGCCCCAAAAATTCCTAGAATTCAATAAGTCACTATTTCCACAAATGCCGCCCCCGACATTGTGCCGCCCAGAGTGGACCGCTACCCCCACCTTAGCTACGCACCGTATTTTTACCCGTCTGTGATTCACATATTTTCCTTTCCTTATAACCACATATTTCCTCAAGTTTCAGTTTAAGTTTTTTCAAAACTTTTAGGTGTAGGTTATCTAAGATTCGGCCAGGCCGAATATAGCTTTCTTACTGGTTTTATTTTTAAAATTAAGTAAAAGTAAAGTAGTAATTTTAAAAGTAAAGTAAAATTAAGTAAAACTATAAGTTTATTTGTTCTAATAACTTTTATTTATTGTTAAATTATATATTTGCAACCATATTTAAACCAATTAAAATTGAATCTATAACAAAAATTCTTATATTTTATCCCCGAAACAAAACAAAGCAGAAACTGTGGTAAGTTACCACAGCGCCAAATATCGTTATTAGAATTTTTTGTTATTACGAAATTTAGCACATTGAAATTAAAATGCCGCGACAAAGAAATTGCATTTTAAAATGCAATTTAGATGTTACGTGCTTTGCATTTCCCGTCGAAATGCAACAGCTTGAACGGTGAGTCTAAAAAAAAAGTTTTCCGCGGTATTATTGCAACTATTTAACAATTAAACATAGCAATCGCATTAAATTAAAGTGCCAAAGTGCTCAGTAATAAAATATTAAGAAATTTTTTTATGGCAACGGAATAGTTTCGAAAAACTCGAAAAATAGTTTCAAAAGTGTTTGCTTTTAGGCCGCATGCAGACAGAAAGCGGAGCTGAGCTTAGCTGATCAGCGCTGATCAAACAAACATATTGCACGTAATAGATACGCGCACACTGATAAGCGGAGCGGAGCTTACCAGCGCTTAGCTGAGCTGAGCTGATTTGTTCGTGCACTTTTGTTTGTATAGATCAACGCTGATAAGCTGCTGAAAATTAAAACAATATTCGATTTTAGTATTCTTTGTTACGTGGTGCCAACGAGTTGATGCAATGGATTGCGAAAATGTCGTAGTTCATATATAAGTCATGGAATTCTCCAAAAACTTTTCGTTTTTTATTTATATCATGCACCCATAACTTTTTTAAAAAAAAAAGAATCTTTTGAACAACAAACTATTTTCTGACAAGAGAACGCGACGAAATTTAGAAGATACCATTTTATTTACGCTGATGCCGATACTTCATTGTAGATAAAGAAATAAGATAACCTCAGCTCCGCTTTCTGTCTGCGTACTGCTAAAAATGTCAAGTAGCTGATGGCCGCCGATTAGCTCAACTCAGCTCAGCTTCGCTTTCTGTCTGCACGAGGCCTTACAGGAGAAAGGAATGGCTTCGCAGGCTAGGCATCGTTGGAGCAACAGCGAAGAACATATACGTGTGCCAGAACCATTTCTCTGTCAGGATGCGCAATAGCACGCATTTGGTGAAGGATGCAATCCTATACCATACCTCGGTGAAGAAGCTGTGACAGTAGAGTTCTTATTTGCTTTTGAAAAGCAATGTGACAAGTATAATATGATAAGGCCACTACAAAGTTTGGAGCAATTTCACTTTAGCGGTTTTGCCCCGATTTTTTTGTTACTTTTTTTACCGTTTTTTTTTTTACCATTATAATGGTAAATAACCGCCCACTTTTGGGGGCGTGGCATTAGTTTGCGTGTTATCGGCGTTTGAAGGTCGCGAAAGGTCACCTCTTTAAAAGTTTATTATACCCAAATTAGGAAAGGTATACTAACGATCGAGGTGTCAAAGGAAAGGAATTGCCATGCCCTCATTTTCCTAGTACACCATTTTACCGCCAAGGTTACGGTTTGGAAGATATTTGAGTTTTAAGAAAAAAATGGTGTAGGTGCCATTATAAAACCTTCCCCCTCCCTCTTATATGACAATTAAGGCATATATTAGAAACACTACTTATAAAGCCCACAATTTTCTCTTTTCAGCGATATATAATATGTCATACTTACCGCTGTAGTTGGTAAATTGCAGAAGGAATGATTATTTAAAAACAGTGTTTTATGTGTATTTCATGATGTGTTTTTCTTATTAATTATTATTTATTAAGTATGCGTCCTCCGGCCTTCGGCCTACGGCCGCGCTTTTTGATTATAACCCTCAGTATGTCAAACACCGGCTACGCAACAGAACAGTGTTTTGTGGCAAATTTTAGGGCGTGTATGCGTCCTCCGGTCTTCGGCCTACGGCCGCGCTTTTTGATTATAACCCTCAGTATGTCAAACACCGGCTACGCAACAGAACAGTGTTTTGTGGCCAATTTTAGGGCGTGTATGCGTCCTACGGCCTCCGGCCTACGGCCGCGCTTTTTGATTATAACCCTCAGTATGTCAAACACCGGCTACGCAACAGAATAGTGTTTTGTGGCCAATTTTAGGGCACTAATGCTAAAAAACTGAAATTTTGGGGTCTGTGAAACGCTCATTTTTTTATATTTCAGTGAGTGTGGTTGGAATTGTTGGAGCACCTGCAACATATTATATATCGTTGAAAAGAGAAAATCATGGGCTTTAAGATTATTGATTTTAATACATACCTTAATTGTCATATAAGAGGTAGGGGAGAGGTTTTGTAATAGCCCCTCCACCATTTTTTTTTAAAACTAAAATATCTCCTAAACAATTGACAATATCGATATATATTACTATATATATTATTAAAAATATATATTACTAAAACATAGGTGCAAATATTTCCTTTCAATCGGTATATACACCACCTCTATAGGGCTAATAGTTTGGGACTTATCGCTCTCCAAAAATTCTGCATTTCCGCAATTCAAACGCCCATATCTTCTATACGGAAGCCACGCCCCCAAAAAAATTTTGGGATTCGATTCTTCGGTAAAAAACGAAGGCTTAATTTCACTTTAGCGGTTTGGCGCAGCCCAAAGCCCAAAGTTTCCTTTCATTAGTGTCTAGATTAGAAAATGGGTTTTGTGAATAGACCGAATAGGAGTTAGTCAGTACTTTTTGATAAACTTATCGGTATGTTACCTATTGTTTGTTGCATTAACTGCAGCAGTGAAGCCTTCGTTGCATTATTGGTTAGAATACGGATATATTTTTTACTTAAGTTTTTTAATAGAGACGGAAGGCAAGGAAGACACGACAAGCGTGGACGTGGGCAGGGACCGGACAGGGGAGGACGAACCGTGATTGTCCGTCCGTCAACTTCCGATACGGAGAGGCTGGACCGACCCAAGAAGCGGCCATCTGGCGCGGCCCGGCGCAAAGCTGCCAGGCTGAAGAAGTTGACCGCGGAAGGGGAGACCAGCCTACCCAGGATATCGGCAACTCCCAAACCCTCCGGCGAAAGGACCGTGGTGGGGGCCGCTTTACTGGACTCCGCCAAGAGGCTCCGTTCTCCGGAAGAGGTTATGACTGCACAGGACGCTAAGAGACGGCGACAGACAGCAGGAAGCGGCACACAAGGGACCGGGAAGGAGCTCCGTCAGGAAGAGCAACCAACCACCTCTAAGGCCTCCCGAATCGGGCAGCGCAAGCCACCTAAGGAGGGAGGCGTGGTGGCTAAACGGGGTCGCTCGGATGGCGGAGTTCGTAGGGCCGGAACCTCATACGCAGAGGCCGCTAAGGAGGGGGACGACAAGCTATGCTTTGCCGTCATTGACAAAAGCAAGCCGGGAGGTAGGATCGGTGACGAAAACCAAGGCAAACTGGAGGAGGCTTGGAATGATGCCCTTATGGACATTATCCTAGCATCCGATGATGGCGTGCCGGTTTTCTAAATCGACCACTACCGGTTTGCAAGGGGAATATTCCTGGTACAGGTGGCAACCGAGGGCTGCATAGACGGACTGCACAGGATGGTGGGCAATCTGCCGGAGCTTTGGGATGGAGCTCAATTGCGACTAGTCGCAAGGAAGGACATCCCGGAGCTGAAGAAGTGCACCATCTTCCTACGAGGCCACGTCACGAAGCTTCCATCGGGGACGATCCTGAAACTGCTGGGAAAACAGAACTCGGGCCTGGAAGTGGAGAAATGGGAAGTAGTCCGCCGTGAGGAACTGTCGGAAGGCAATCTCCTCATAGTTGGAATCGACCAGGACTCCCTAAGGACACTGAGCACGACTAGAGGACGGGTGTTCCTGCTGTCAACCACAGTCACCATTAAGGTGGGCAACAAGAAACCCGGAAAGGCCGCTGTCTCAGCAGCCCCCGGAGGTGCTGGTAGACCACAGGTGGATAGTGGGCCGACAGAAGGGACTGACGCGGAAAACCAAGACCGTCCTAACGTACACCGGACAGAAGACGGAAAGGAACAAGAGGAAGTGTTGGACCTGGACGTGGAGGTCACCTCCTCACAGGACGACGACCTGCTGTTGTCTCCGGTATGTTGATCACACAAATCAACTTACACCGGAGTCGAGCAGCCACACAAGCGCTGCTTGAGAGGATGATGGCAGGTAAGTGTGACGTTGCTCTAATA
Source organism: Myopa testacea (assembly GCA_949629155.1). Lineage (NCBI taxonomy): Eukaryota > Metazoa > Arthropoda > Insecta > Diptera > Conopidae > Myopa > Myopa testacea. Next base: position 23,964,200 of record OX451346.1, on the reverse strand, counting down.
CAGGAACCTTGGACCGTTGATAACAAAGTTTCTGGGTGGGGCAGCGTATCGTTCCAAACATTTTACAATGCAGGTTCAGGTAGACCCAGGACCTGCATAGTATGTAAGAAAAGCTACAACTTGATTTCTTCCGCAGGTCCCTCATCTGTCGACGTGGTGGTGGTGGAGGAGGTGGGATCTTCCCTAATGCTGGCCTCCCTCTACCTGCCGTATGATGCACCAGGACCACCGCCATCGGAGGAACTGGAGGCGCTGAGGGCATACGCGGAGAAAACAGGTAAACGTTTATTAATAGGATGTGATGCTAACGCTCACCATACGTCTTGGGGTAGTACAGACTGCAATGGTAGGGGGACAGCATTGTTTGATTTTCTTAACGCCAACGACCTGACGGTCCTAAATGAAGGGTGCGCTGCAACCTTCATAAACAGGAACAGACGGGAAGTGTTGGATGTAACTATCTGTGATAAAGACACTGTAGCGCAGGTCAGGGATTGGCATGTGTCTAAGGCACATTCCTTCTCGGATCATTTCTACATCAGTCTTAAGCTCGTCAATGTGGAAGGGGCACCCCTCCTATATAGGAACAAGAAGGCTACCAACTGGCCTAAATTCAAAGAGCTAGCGGAGAACTGGCTAAGATGTAATGATAGGAATCCGTTGGATACCTGTAAAGGAATCGAAAGGGAAACCTACATCATTACGAAAGGACTTGTAAAAGCCTTCGAGGCAGCCTGTCCTTTGAAGAAGACAGGCCTTCCCGGGAACAAAGCTTGGCTCACACCCGAGCTGCGTGACCTACGGAGACACTGTCGTAGACTTTTTAACCGGGCGAAAAGGTTAGGCACAAGCACTCTTTGGGATGACTACCATGGAGTATTAAAACAGTATAAGAATAAGCTCAGGGAGGACAAGCGTAACTCCTGGAGACTATTCAGTGAACAGGTTGACTCAGTAAACGAGGCAGCTAAAATCAAGAAACTATTATCGAAAACTCACTCGCAACCTGGACTAGTGACGGGGAAAGACGGGGTCCCAGCAAAGGACGTGGAGAGTTCGATAAAAATACTGATGAGCGAACACTTCCCCAACTGTCTGGGGGCATATACGCAACCAAACAGGAAGGGAACGCACGAATATAGGGATGGAGTAAAGATAACCCATCACATGGTAAGGAAAGCTATACATGGCTTCAATCCGTTCAAGGCACCAGGGGCGGATGGCATCTTCCCGGCAATGATTCAGTGCTGTGAGGATGCACTGCAACACAGACTAGCCTCACTATTTACGGCATGCATCCAACTGGGATACACGCCAAAGGTATGGAGACAGGCGAAAGTGGTCTTTATACCCAAACCAGGGAAAGACGACTATACCTCACCCAAGGCATACAGACCAATAAGTCTGACATCCTTCATGCTCAAGACCATGGAACGCATTTGCGATGACATGATAAAAGAGAGCATTCCAAGATAAGAACTGACATATAAACAACATGCCTATGTTAAAGGTAAGTCAGTAGAAACCGCACTGCAAGAGGTAGTGTACGGTATAGAAAAGTGATTGGACTTTAAAGAGTACGCTCTCGCCGCTTTTGTGGATATCGAGGGAGCTTTCAACAATGTCTCCACTGAAACCCTCATAGAGTCCTTAAGCTCATTTAACGTGGACCGGTCCATTTTAAGATGGATAAAACACTTATTGAGCTACAGGTACATAAGGTGTGAACAATGGGGAATAGAGGTGAAAGGCAAAGTGCTACAGGGAACCCCGCAAGGGGGCATTTTATCACCACTGCTGTGGGTCACTGTAGTTAACAGCCTCTTGAGGACACTAACGGAGGAAGGCCTTCAAGTGGTCTGCTATGCCGACGACATAGTAATCATAGCCACAGGTAGGTTCCCTCAGTATTTATCAAGAAGAATTCAGGAGGCACTGGGCAAAGTTGTCTTATGGGCAAAGCCCAGGGGCCTAAACATAAACCCTGAAAAAACGGACCTATGCCTATTCACCAGGAAAAGGAAGATACCTAACTTTGATCTTCCTGTCCTGGAAGGCACAGAGTTGAGGCTTCAAGATAAGGTCAAATATCTCGGAGTAATCCTGGATAGGAAACTTAACTGGAAAGAGCACATTGAAAGCAGAGTCAGAGCTTGGGCTACCTGCAGAAGATGTATAGGACCCAGATGGGGACTAAAACCACATATAGTCAACTGGCTATATCTAAGCGTGATCCGCCCAATACTAACTTATGCTTCAATAGTCTGGTGGAGCGCGCTAAACACCAAGTGCAACATAAAGCCGCTTGAAAGGGTGCAGCGGTCATGCTGCATCGGGATATGCGGAGCGTTAAGCACTACTTCAACAAGGGCGATGGAGGTCATCCTCTCCATACGCCCAATAGACATACAAGTCAAGTATGAAGCTGCTGTAGCAGCAGCAAGTCTGAGAGTCCTGGGCTCCTGGTATGAAAGGGACCACATTACAGGACATCAGACCATACTTGACCATATGAATGTAAGGCCCGACGAATGGGAATGCGACCGTATTACGGAGATCCAGTCCAGAACACCAGTGGAATCAATCATTCCAAAGAGAGGCGATTGGAACACGGCAGAGATAGGCGAAATGAGCCATAGCATTCACCTATACACGGACGGATCGAGAATGGACGGGCGCACGGGAGCGGGCTTTTACTGTATGAATAACAACTATGCAGCAAGCATCAGACTACATAACTCTAATACAGTCTTTCAGGCTGAAATTGTTGGGATTATGGAAGGTGCTAAATGGCTAAACAGCAACGCCATGCCAGGCAGGAGCTGTAAAATCTTTTCAGACAGCCAGGCGGCTATCAGAGCAGTATCGAATGACCAGGTGACATCAGAGGTGGTGCGTAGCTGTAAAGAAGCTATAACACTTCTGGCGCAAAGATACTCGATACAGCTGATATGGGTGCCAGGGCATCGGAATATTGAGGGCAATGAGAGGGCTGATGAGCTAGCGCGAAAGGGCACCTTGTTGGACGAGGTAACCATGGCGGCTAAAAAGCCTTTTCAGGCCCTAAAAAACCACATAGCGGGATGCGCAGACAGTCTACATCACAGGTGCTGGACTGCATCGGAGGGCTCCAGGGTAACTAAGTTACTATGGGGTAATCCAAACGCGGCCCAAACTAGGAAACTTCTGGCAAGAAGTAAAGGTAAACTAAGAATCATTATAGGGATTCTGACAGGACACAATGAACTCAGAGGTCACCTACGGAAAATACGTAACCTGGAATCTGATTTGTGTAGGTCTTGTTTGGAACACCCAGAAACACTGGAGCACTATCTTTGTGACTGCCCTGCCTTTTGCAGGGTAAGGTTACAGACACTAGGTTCCACGCAGATAACTGCCCTTGAGGATGTCGGCCGCAAGGGCTGGAAAGCTATAAAGACCTTCGTGCTGGGCACGGGGCTCTTTGACTAGAGTGGAGAATGGCACCCTTTCCCCTACCCCTTTCCTCCTCGCCCCTTTCCTTTCCTTAGGAGGCGTACAATGGGCCTTATGGCCTAAGTGCATCCGGTCGCCTGCAGCCGGATGACTCCATGGAGTCCCTCTAAATAACCTAACCTAACCTAACCTAATAGAGACGCTTCACTAATTTTAAAAACAAGTTTCTTCGTATTTCGCATCGATAGATTATGCTCAACTTCCGTAGAATACTTTTAATTGAATTTGTATTTTGTAAATGAATTTGTTTAGTAATATATATATGTATATGTATAATAAAGTATTTAATTATATGGGTGCAATAGGCCTACAGGAGAACCAACATCCAAAAAAAGGTAACGGACCGCGTTGTATACCTCGTTGGTGGTGTGGAAATACATTTTTATTTCAGTTAATTTAAAAAACTTGTCTTGGAAGAATATATCTCCTAAACTGTACTTTATTGGTGTTATTGGGCAGGTATTCAAATTACCTATCCTTTATGTGAACCAATCTTTTATCGAAAAACGTTTGTTTTTTAAGGAAAGTTCAATATTAGATTTGGCAGGCGTTTCTTTATTTTTATAATGTTTGACAAAGAGTGGTATTTTTTTAGTGTTATTTTTGGTTTTCTCTTAAAATCTCCAACGATCATGATGTTATACAGGGTGTTTCGCAAAAGAGGGGACAGAAGATTAGGGCGTGTAGGATGCGTCGAGACAAAAAGTCGAGAGTCAAATTTCCCCCGTTAGGCGGGAGCGGCCATTTCCGACTTAACATCGAAAAAAATAATATTAAAAAAAATGGTTAAACCTAGATAACTTTTGCTTGCTGATTTTCAAAGCCAAATATCCGCTTCTTAATATCCTTTTTAAATTAGATTCCTATGTCAAACAGTTTTTGAGAAAATTAATGCCAAATTAAAATTTGGAAAAAAAATTCCGAAAAAAAATTTTTAGTCGCAATTTTTTTTTAAATTACGGTATTAAGTATAAATTTTTTTTCGACCATTCTCTAATCAATTCTAGAGAGAATGCTTCAAACCGGAAGGATCTATGTTTTATAGTTACCGAGAAAAGTGAAAATTACGAAGCATACTTTCCTTTCTAACAACAATTTTTGCAACTGGTGCAAAAATATGGAAAAAGGAAGGAGTTTAGTTCGTAATTTCCACTTTTCTCGGAAACTACAAAACATAGATTTAGTTAAACGTCAAATAAAAGTTAACTGAGATTTGGGTTTTACAGTGCGAGTTTAACTTATCTATGTTAAACGTATCTTATCTATATTTCATAGCGAATTTATCTAAATGCAACGAGTATTTAGCGTATACTGGTTACTATAAGTTGATGTTTCAACCTATTTTGGCAGCACCTGTCAATATTTTCATTTTTACAAAGGGAACAGCTGTTCTGGACAAAACAAACAGCTGTTCTGCTCTAAACAAAATTATTAGCATAGTTTTGAACAAAGGTAAATGTCTGTACTCGAAGAAACAGCTGTTTCTTTATCTATTAAAAAGATAAATTTACCGGAGTTCAACTCACCCATATTGGCCGGTTAAACGCCGTTTAAACTTGTACTGAAAAACACAATGAGTGATTTAAACGCAGTTTAACCGAGAAACAACGATAACCGAGCACTGCAAAACTGGCCCTTAGGAGAAGAAAACGAAAAATTAAGAGGGTTGTTAAATAAAGAAGGATTAACGGAAGAACAACTAAACAAAACGTTAGAACAGGATTCAGCACAAAAGGCAAGAGAGGATTGTGCATCCTTAGGGCACATACAGTGGTCACACAATTTATTCGTACACCCTCAGCTTTCGAGTATATGCTGCTGAAACCCGGTTATTTTCGGGTTTTGCACAACATAAGTTATTATTTTACGCTCCTCACGCTTGTTGGTGATTTGCTACCAATTGCCAACCGAATCGACAGAAAATGGTTAGAAAAACCAATGATACTTTGTCTTCAACAAAACTAGTCAAAACACAGATGTCGATTACCGTTATATTTGCAGAAACAATATCATAAGAAGAGAGTGTATGAATAATTTTTTTGCAATATTTTACCATCTCTGTTTGTTTTTCATGGAACTCTTCTATGTGAGCAGACATAACGGTTGTTTTTTGTGGCAGATCATAAAGAAAACAACCTTCTTACATTGATCCAAGAGAAATAATGGACTAATTGCAAATACTTAAAGTAAAAAACTGCATATTTTGTATGCAATGCAGGGTGTACGAATAAATTGTGTGACAACTGTACAAGAATTCAAGAATTAAAAGAAGAAAACAGACGTCTAAACAAGAAATAGAACTAGCTAACGATCAGATACTATACCATAAGGAAACTACCCCAGCCATAGCCAGTCCGAAGGGATATAGCTCAATTTCACTTCCTAAATTTAGGCAACCAGGGCAGATGAATCTAAGATGGGTATAGCAGAAATAGCAAAAATAACAAGCAGTCTTGTTCCACTGTTTTCAGGAACACAGTCACCAGACTTAAGAGGTGAGGTGTATAAATTTATGCAGGGATGTGCTAGCTGCAAGAGAAGCAACTACAGGAAATATACAAATTCACATAGATTTTATCAAACAGAGATTACATAGAGCTGCTGATATGATATAGTCAGATCACGCTTAGAGAGTCTAGAAGAATTGTATTTAAAGCCCGATTCTGACACCGTCACAAAATCGTCATAAGTCACAATTGAGACAGTCGTCTCAATTTGAGACGATTTGGTATTCAGAGCACGTTAAAAAAGCTTTTTTCGTCTCAATTGTGACGAAAGTTGTGATGTACTCAACAGCAGGTCACAACAGCAAAACAACGACAAAATAGAAAAGGAAACAATGTAATAAGCTAAAAAATGGAAGAAATCGGCATTGTTTGCATTATTTTAGCTCTTAGAAAAAAGAAAAACGAAAAGCTAAAAAGAAGACGATTACTAAAGTGTATAAGAGATTCAAATAATCCATTCGGAATTGGAGCCTCATGATAATATGAAGACTTCTATTCCTTTCGCTCTGAGGTTTTATAAAATTTGTATTTACATCTTGTTCATATTTTCAAGTTTTTAGCGATATGCAGGGTTGCTTTCCCAATAGAATTTATAATATGCAAATCAACATTTTTTCAAACAAACAAACAAAAGATTACATAAATATTATTACTTATAACAATCATAATAATTTTGGGGCATTTCTTATAGAAAACTTTTAGAAAAAAACGGTCTTAACTAAAATTAAATTAATTGTGTTTAATTCTACAGCAATAATGCAACCATGCTATTATTCCAACCATCCATCCATCCAACCATCATAATTTTCGTTTCAAATTATTATCGTCACAACTTTTTGTGACGGTGCGCCAGAATCGGGCTGTTAGTGATAAAAAGAGCTTACCCTAGATTCTCTAATACCAGGACTACAAAATTATATCCAATTACCCAATGAGAATATTCGACAATTCGGAAGACGGTTATATACCCTACGAACCCAGGCCATCGACATAACGAGACACTTTTACAAGCGTCGGTGATAGTGCGCTCTTAAGCATGATAGAGACAACAGCTAGAACATCTTTTAAAACAGAATTGAGAGATGCCGCGTTAAGAGTTTATATGTTAAGTGTTATGGGAAAACCCCTAGAGGAAATGTTGGAAATAGCAATAGATACATTTAAAACCGTACAAAGGACCAGCAACAAACAACCCCACAAACAATCAATATGAATTCCTTAGAATCACATATAATGTTACCTACACATAATAATGTGGAATGGGCCCTGATACACGGGTCATCAGTATGAGCGCATCACTCACGCTGATTGGTTGATTTCAAAAAGTGGAACAACTTGCGATCCAAACGCTCATCACATTTGATGCAAAAATTTTGGCTGCTTCACGATCATCAAACAAACATGCATACAGAACTCGAAGCAGGGTCTGAAAATTTTTCTTATCTCTTGTGCTTTTATTCCTGTTTTACTATGCACAGCAGCCGCAGCAAGGGCTTCGCGGAAGCGAACATATATGCAGGTAGCAAAAAAAAATGTATTGAAAAGCCGTCGGCTTTTTTACTGTTTGTCAAACCAATTGCAATAAATAAATTAATTCGGTTTTTTATTTTTAGGGTTTTCTTAGAAATTTACTGTTATTGTTATTGTTTTCTTTTATTATCCACTGTAGCTCTAGCAATTTAGTTTTGAAATGTAAAATACTTGTACTCCTATTTAAAAAAATACTGACCCAAAATATTTACCCATAGCCAACGGATTTTCTTGGAGATATAGAAAAAAAGGATTAAACGTTTTTTAGAATTATAAATAAAAAACAAAATACAAAAAAGGTTGCCATGCTCCTTTTTACAACTTGGAAATACCTGTAAAAAAGGAGGCTGGCGAAAAGGTAGAAAACAGTTGAAGGTCATTACAAGAAATAATGGAAAATACAATTAAAAAAGTTCGAAGAATACGATCTCATAAATGGTAGATTCCATAAATGCAGGCATAACAGATGGTGCGTCAATGACAATATTGCTACTGCTACTGATACGTCAAATCAATCACTCCGTACAGTGCTTTCGTTGAAATGAAAGCACTTACAAACACACTCCCAACCGCTCGCACGTACACGAATTTGAGTCATGCATAACATTTTGTCGTGTATGACTGAGGAACTTTAGAGCTTTATTTGAGAAACGCACAATGATGACCCGTGTATCAGGGCCCAATATAAATTCAGAAAACCGGAGGAAATGAAGAGAGTCTCTAGAGCACCACAGGACAGAATAATTTTTTCATTCTACAATAAACGTGGGCATACGAGGAAAGATTGGTTAAGTCGAAAAAACAAAACCGCAAAACCGTATTGCCAAAAGTGTTTAAAATATTGACACGAGGCAAACTGGAAGTGTGGCAACAGCCACAACGAGGAGAGCAAAGGAAGTGGGGCTAACAACACAAATCAAGGGCCTAATAACCAAAGTCAAGGAAATCAGCAATGGAACCACCCACATCAAAGTTGGCAATCTAGCCAAGTCCAACAAAACTGGCAACCGAACCAAGTCGAAAGAAATTGGCAACCCCACCAAGGCCAACAGAATTGGCAGAAACAGAGGTGTGGAAGGCAGAAGCCGAATCCAAAAATATTAGTAACCTAAGGCCAAATGAAAGAGTAACCGTAATTCCAACATCCGAAACGATTGTGGATACGTTACCAACTTTAACAAATAAAATGGTAACCGTTAGTCCGACATCGAAAGCGATTGTTGAAACGTTACCAACTTCAAGAGACTTTGGAAAAACAGTTGATTCAGTTGTGCCAATCAAAGCGAAAGAGGAAAAACAAAATTCAAATCCAAAAGTACCTTGCTCAATGAATAAGTTAGCAAATAAGAATAGAAATACAGAAACAGGAGTATCTAACTGGAATCCGACCCAGTTAAGTGACGTATTCATTGAATTACCTTGGGCAGAGGCTATAAATGGAAAACTAATTTTGTTGGTACAGGAGGATCGACTACTATATGCCATAATGAGATACAGTCCTTACGTTTAATGCTACACGTTGTCACTTAAGCAAGTAGTACCGGCAGATGGTATTCTAGGAAGAGATAACATGTGGAACAAATTCGTTATAAATACAATGCAAAAGAGTTTAACTCTTCAATAAAAAGAAAGAGGTTATTTTGGAATTACCGATAAAAACTATCGAACAGATAGAAGAGTAAGGTAAACAACAGTATATACCAGTTGATGCAAGAACAATTACGATAGTACGAAATGTAATAATGTTGTAGTTCATAAAGAAGAAATAGATCCAGGAATCTATATAGCAGACACATTAGTCAATGTAAAAAATAACACGGTTTATGCTCCGATATTAAATACAACAGAATATGATTACGAGACAAATAGCGAATTTAAACCAAAATTCACAAATTTCGACGAGTATACAATACAAAGTACGAAGCCAATTAATAGCATAGGCAAAATATATGCCAATTGAATTAGATAAAGATTTAAATATGGAAGAAACGAATTCAATAGAAGAAGTAGTAAAATTTTTTCACGACGTCTTCCTATTAAACGGAGACGAACTATCATTTACAAGTGTATTAAAACACGAAATTTCAACAGGCTCAAATCAACCGCCAATAAGTAGGAAACAGTATATAGCACATCACCATGGAATTCACCGTTACTTTTAGTGCCAAAGAAAAGTAGCAAGGACGGGGAGAAAAAATGGAGACTAGTAATAGACTATCGGAAACTCAATGTAGCTACGATCAAACAAGTTTTTCCATACCATGTATTGACGAAATTTTAGAGCAATTACGCCATAGTAGATATTTTATAACGCTAGATTTGGTAAGTGGATATCACCAACTTTTTTTAGTTGACGACAGGGACAAGGAAAAAAGCATTCAGTACAGGTCTAGGACACTTCGAATTCAATCGTATGCCATTTGAGCTAACAGGTGCTCCAGCAACATTCCAAAGGATAATTAATCATATCCTAACCGGTCTACAAAGCATAGAATGTTTTGTTTATTTAGATGACATAGTGATCTACGGTAGAAATCTGAAACAACACTAACTTCAGTATTACAGAAATTACGTGAACACAATTTAAAAATTAATACAGAAGACTTAATTAGGATTAATATTTAGGACACAAATGCTCGGAAAATGATGCGTAAAGAAAATAGGAGTACCGAGAAACAGAAAAGAAGTACAAGCATTTCTTGGGCTAATAAATTACTATAGGAAATTTATTGAAAACACAGCTAAGATATCGCTACTAATTAACAAATTATTACGTAAGGACGCCAAGTTTATCTGGACAGAAGACTGTCAGGAGACATTTGAACGATTGAAAGAAGCAGTCATCCCACGACCAGTGTTGGCATACCCAGATTTCTCAGAAGAATTTCTGCTAACTACTGACGCGAGTAATGAAGCGTTAGGAACGGTTCTTTCCAAGAAAATGTAGGCAAAGATAGACCAATAGCTTTTGCTAGCCGAGCGACACAGAAAAAAGATATTTAACAATAGAAAAAGAATTCTAAGCAATAGTTTGGGCTACAAAAAATTTCAGAGCATACCTCTTAGGCAGGCATTTTACAATTTTTACTGACCATCAGCCATTAAAGGAAATAGCCAATTTAAAAGACCAAACTTCAAGACTTGCAAGATTCTGACACAAATTGTCAGAGTATGACTTCGAAATCATATATAAGCCAGGCAAGAAAAATTTTAAACGCAGACGCGTTGAGTAGAATCCCTAAAATTGATATACAGTAACAGCAGTCCAGACCCGCTCTAGAACAAAGGAAATAGAAATGAAGAACCAAGGAAGTAGTGATAAGACAAGTACAAATTCCACGCCTGCAGAACCCGACACTCCAGTTATAACACAAAACAACAACACAATTTTGTTCGAAGACCCAAAAGAAATAGGGACAATATAAAGGATCTCCATAATACACGAATTAGGCAACAATATAGGTGGCCAGCGATGCAAAGACAAATCAAAGATTATGTAAAACAATTATTCTCAGACACTTGTAAATTATTGAGTAGTAAAAAACTACACATAACCCAGTACCATCCACCATTCATGCATAGGACATACACACCTACACTATATGCATTAGGGTGGACCTTATTTTTCGACCATAACATTTTTACCACGCCGCCCTCTAAACTTGTACTATTTCATGAAAAAGTAATTTGTACAAAATTTCAGATCTATTTGACGTCGGAAAGACGTGGGACATCGAACACAAAGTTTTGAAATAAGAATAAATGCACAAAGCGTTTTTATATTTCTCCGAAAGGCGTTCGAAATCTTATGATTTCATTTCTCACTTATTAGAGATCAGAAACCGTCATATAATCAAAACCGTCAAAACAAAAAGTAAAATATGTATCGATATATTGAAGCCAAGTGCTGAAAAATTGGGCGTATATCAGGGATATTATTTTCATCAAGAGAAATATCCCCAAAACATTGCTCACAACACCAGGATGTACATACTTGGCGTACAATGCTCAAAACACCACCACAGAGTCCTGGGGGTCGATTCTCGTTCTGTGAAACGGTGAAATGAAAAGTTTTTTCACGTTATCACTGTGTTTCAGATTCACGTTCCGTGAAAAAATGAAACAAGCTGTCAAAAAGCTGCCGTATGATAAAAAACTTTTCATATGCAAATCGGCCGTGAAAAGTACAACATATTTAAAATTATCAGCGAAAATTTTTTAAACTGCGAGCAAAATGGAAAATATCCGAGAAATGAGAGGAAAGAGAGCATCGGAAGCTCAGAAGGAGTATTTGCTGGGATTTTTGGAAAGCAATTTGGACTTAGCAAATGATAAGTAAGAAATAAATTTATGCAATTATAAGACCGAACTAAATTACTTTGAATTTAGATTTGTCAATGTCGATGGAGCGAAAACTCGGGAGAAAATGTGGAACGAACTCTCGCTGGAGTTAAATGCACTTGGCGGTGCTCAAAAAGATGGCGTGAAGTGGCGCAAATATTGGACGGATTTGAGGTTTGACGTTATATTATTTTTCTATAAACTTATTACAATATGTATATTTTATTTTTTATTATTTCTTATAGAATGCACACTCGCGCAAAATATAGTGCTTCTTTAAGGGAGGAAGGGAGAAGTGGTATAAATGGTCCGAAACGCGTAAAAGTATTTTCCTCTATTGAGGAAAGGGTGAAGGCCATCACCACCACAGAAGCCATCATAGGTGATTCCACAAGAGACACAGGCTTCAGCGTTGGAGAAACCCTCCCTTTTATACAAGGAAACGATGAGAAGGAAACAGTGGATGACCCATCTTTAGTGGATGACCCTGCAGCAGCTCCTACGCCAAACATTTCCGTCGCCCCAAATTCAAGAAAGCGGAGGGCGACAAGACTTTTGGAGAGTCAGTGGAATACGGCGGAACTTCTTCAGATGGAAGAAAGGAAGCTGGAGGAGATGATGAAAGCGAACGAGCTACGCAGGCAGCAGATTGAGGCTACGAAAGAGCAGACAGAGGCGATAAAACTCCAAACCGTAGCTTTAAATACGCTGCTTTCAAATTTAATACAAAATACACTGTGATTTTAGAATAAATAAATTAATTTAAATTTAATAAATAGATAGATTTATTTTCGTTTAGTTTTATTTATATTACAATTTCAGGATAAAATAGGTTTAATTAAAAGCCTCTCTAACAATTTGTGATCGCACCCTTTTTGCGACAGAAAGAGTTTCATTAGTTGACATAAAGACAGGTTGGTCTTGGTCCTCTGGAATTATATCGTATTCTTCGAAAGGTACTCTGGCTCGGATTAGGTAATTGTGCAGGACCATGCATGCGTTAATGATGGTTCCGGCCGTGGGTGGACTGTAAAACAGAACCCTTTCCTTAGATAAGCAACGGAATCTACTCTTTAATAGCCCAATACATCTCTCCACAAGAGCACGAGTAGATTTATGAGCTATATTATACCGTTCTTCGGCTGAAGTTGACGTCGTGCTGATTGGAGTCATCAGCCATGGCTGCAAAGGATACCCACTATCGCCTAGTAACCAGAAATCTCGCTTGCCAGCATTATATAGATCTTCTAAAGCACGACAAGCAAGAGACTGACGCCATACATAGGCATCGTGCGCTGTACCTCCGAATCGAGCGCTTGTGCTAAGTATTATCATATCGGCATCACAAATAACCATAACGTTTTTGGAGTGACCGCCTTTTCGGCAATAATAAACATGCTCTATCTCTTTTTTCGGTGCCGATATTTTTATATGCGTTCCGTCGATGAGGCCAATAATGCCCGGGAATCGGTGCATTCTCATGAACTTAATTTGAAGGTTAGAAAACTCTTCACACTTGGGAAATTGAATGTATTTATGCGCAATATTGTTCAAAGCAGTTGCGACTTCGTGAACAATGCGACTGACCGAGGTCTGTGACAAAGCTGAAATATTATCCTGACCGACGCAACGCTGGAAGCTACCAGTCGCAAAGAAACGTAACGCACACAATACCTTCATGTGTGGAGATATTGCGTGCCTCCTTTGTGTCCGTCGCAATAGGGGACTCAACTCAGCAATCAGATTTAAACATAAAGCTTTTGGATCCCTATATAAGTCCACAAAGTGTCTGTCAGTAATAACTTCAAATGGATTTTGGGTGTCGCGAAGACGCCGCCTAAGAACTCTCAGATGAACCCTGCAAACCATTCAGTTAATACAATATCCATATGAACACATATTAAACATATTACCTTTCTATAAGTCGTCGATTATTTGATAAATTCAACCAAATTAAAGTTGTCGTCATTTTTCAGATTTTATGTAAACTACTTTCTATCTATACTTTGACAATTAAAAGAAATTAGGAACGATGGTTGGAACAACGAAAAATGGTATTGGAACTGTCAAACTTACTTATCGACTTTACACATTGAACGATAGTTTACACAACATAAAAGAGAATCGCAAAACAGCACCTCGTGAAGTGTAAGGGTGTAAAATGTCAGTGGGAATGAAAATGAAAACTTTTTTTGCACTTCACCTTTTCACAGAACGAGAATCGACCCCCTGATCTCAACCCCATTGAGTATATGTGGAATATGCGGAATATGGAATATGTGAAATAAAGGATCAAGGCGCATCATATTAGCTCAAAAACTCGACTAAAAGATATTCTTCAGGAGAAATGGGTGAAAATGAACGTACATGAACATGATATGAACATACAGAACGCTATGTACAGAAAGTTGTGGAATAGATGTCGGACCGTCTTAAAGCCGTTATTAAAAATATAGGCTACCCCACAAAATATTAAAAAAGAAGTTCACAGTTTATAAGGATTTTTAGTTACTTTGTTTGTGAGTGTGCGAAGACTTTATTGAAGCTAATTCAGTGACTTTGTTGTGATTTTCGTTAATAACTTTTCGATTAATTGATGAAATTGGTTTATTTTTTTGTTAAATTGAAGGAAATAGCGTAATAAACAAAGCTATATTAAATTTTTTTTTAAATTCTCTCCACACATTACCTTTTTTTACCAATAAAGTTGTGACCAAGTGCTGTACGAAGACTTTAGTGGAATACTGTATAATTTTTGTTTAAATTTGTTGTCTTCAATTACTTCAATTTTTTTTCGAATTTTCGACCTCGGCCGCCCCTAGTTTATATAAATGAGGTTTATGGTGTTCACCCAAAAAGGTTTGAACCTCAATATCACATACATATATAAAAAGGGCATATGTTTACTTAGATGATCGTGAGCTTTAAAAGGAATATTCTCCTGCAGCGGTTCCGATAATATATACATACATATGTATATTGGTAGAAAGGTAAGAGAGTCTACTTTCGTAATATTGGGATAAGTATGGAGGTAAGTAATAATACCTTTTATTTAGAAAAAATTATTGAGTTGAAAAAATGGTCGTAAAAATCTATAATTTCATTTTTCTTCAAAACAAGAGGATTTTCGATGGAATGTTGGGCTTAAATCAGTTGGTTGTCGAGTTGGCCAACATTGTTGTCGTTGATGTTTTTTACACTGACTCCAACAACAACAAGCATTTTGGTCGCTCTCGTCTGGTTCCGGAGTTATAGCCAAACAATCTTGAAATTCAAAAACTTCTGCCTATATCTCCTAAACTTTAAAACTTTTAAAAGGTAATTAAATTGTCTCTCATTTATTTTATTTCGTGCTTAAACTAAGCCTATAAGGCTTTATAGTTTATATTAGAAAAATAAATAATTACTAATACTTCAATTATATTAAGTTCAATAAAAATTCAAGATTTGATTCATAAGAGATTTATAATAATACTTTCGTTTTAGCTAAATAAACGGAGTCAGTCCAGTTAATAGATTGGTAAACCTATGCCGGCGCCCCTAAGCGGTTCTTGTTGAAGGTATGTTGACCTGCAGAAAATTAAGTGAAGGAGTTCACATCTTCTCGAGGTGCGACGAGGTATGCTAATATCAATATTGCTTAACAGGTATGCAGAGTTGGTGGCAGTGGCGTATTTCGCGGGCAGCGTTTTTGAAAATCAAGTATTGATTTATTGAATTCTAGGAATTTTTGGGCAGCAAGTTGATTAACCTGCATGAATTCAATTTCAAAAAGCGTGGAGTTCACACTGGCGAGACATACTCCAAAATGCGACGAAGTGATGTGTATAAAATTTTGGGAATAATAAATATGGGTCATTGAGTCACATTGAGTCATTGGGTCACACCATTTGTGTACGGTGGGTAAGATAAGAGGCAAAGTATCAGAGTATCGAAAATTCAAATAATTTGAGTTTTGTGACGACAATTTTCGAAGGGCGAGAATTATCGCACAACAATACTGCGTCACAAGATCGCTAAGGAAGCAACCCTGATGGTGGGGAAAACTCACAAACAGAGCAACGAAGAACAACGGGAACATGTTTGCGAACTAAGCGCAACACAAACAGAACAAAGGGAACATGTTTGCGAACTAAGCGCAACACAAACAGAACACAAGCAGAACAACGGGAACATGTTTACGATCTCAGCCAACACAGCCAGAGCAGCGAAGATCAACGGGAACATGTTTACGAGCTGAGAGCAACACAAACAGAACAACGGGAACATGTTTGCGAACTGAGTGCAACACTTGCAAGAAACATAGCAACGACGAACAACGGGAACTTGTTTACGAACAAACTTGGAAACCAAGAACAAGCAACTCAGAACATATAAATACACAAGCAGCCGTACAGAAGGGATCAGTCAGCTAGCAGTCGAACTAGAGTGCACATCGCATACGCGGATCAGTCACCTAGCAGTTAAGTTCTAGTAAACATCGCATTCGCGCAACAGTCAAGTTAGATCAGGCGATCAGTGAGTGAACATCGAAGATCAAGGAAACACACGGATCAGTCAACCAGGAGGCATAGTGAGATCCAAGGAGCGATCAAGCAGTGCAACAACAAACCAAAACGTCCAGTGACCGGCGTACCGGAACCAAAACTTCACAGTTCGCTGTAACAAGGGAAGTATACCAACTAATAAGTGAACAAAAATTTAATAAATAAATAAATAATTAAAATAAAATACAACCGAATCCGAGTCTTGTAATTTGAACCCTGGAGGCCGCTGAGATTATCCCGGCCGAAAGTTCGTTACAAGTGGCGCCCGAACAGGGACATTGATTACACAAAAGACAAAACCGGAGAAAACAAACCAACGACGAAATGGTACAAATTGGATGGGTGTACAAACTCACTAAGGAAGAGCTGAGGAGCCTCATGGTGAAGTATGGACTCGACCACGAAGACTCATGGGAAGACCAACGAAAACGGTTCTGCGACTGGATCAGTGACGAGTTCCACGAGTCGGACGTAGACAACCAGTTGAAGGCATTCGAGCTGAAATATGGCAGGGGAAGCACACCGACGCAGCAGCGAGTGAAAACTCCGGAACCAAAACCAGGTCAACCGGAAGCAACGACGAGCAGACTAAGATCAATCGGCACGAAAACGCTCTTCGTGCCATCCGACCACACCGTAGCGCCCACACCGAGGGGCCCGTCTCAACACTACTCCATTGTCATCGACATCGTCCGAAAATGGTCAGAGAGATATGAGGGAGACAAGGATCCTCTGCTTTTTACGGAGAGGATCGAAGAGTTGGCAGAAACATTCGGGCTCGACCTGGACTTACTACCGAGAACCGTGCCAGAGATGCTAAAGGGAAAAGCGTTGCTATGGTATCGGAACAACAACGCGAAGTGGCAGCGATGAGAAGCGTTCAAAAAAGACTTCCATAAATTCTTTCTACCGCCTCGCTACTTCGAAAGCCTGGAAGACAAGATCTGGAGCTCATGTCAGATGGAACCGGAAATGTTCAAGGACTATGTGATCCGCCTGCAAAACCTCATGCGATACGCCGACTACGACGAAGCACAGAAACTGGAACGGATCTACCGGAACGCGAGGACCGAATTTCAGTTCTACATCAAACGGATGGATTTCCAAATGCTCGGAAAATGATGCGTAAAGAAAATAGGAGTACCGAGAAACAGAAAAGAAGTACAAGCATTTCTTGGGCTAATAAATTACTATAGGAAATTTATTGAAAACACAGCTAAGATATCGCTACTAATTAACAAATTATTACGTAAGGACGCCAAGTTTATCTGGACAGAAGACTGTCAGGAGACATTTGAACGATTGAAAGAAGCAGTCATCCCACGACCAGTGTTGGCATACCCAGATTTCTCAGAAGAATTTCTGCTAACTACTGACGCGAGTAATGAAGCGTTAGGAACGGTTCTTTCCAAGAAAATGTAGGCAAAGATAGACCAATAGATTTTGCTAGCCGAGCGACACAGAAAAAAGATATTTAACAATAGAAAAAGAATTCTAAGCAATAGTTTGGGCTACAAAAAATTTCAGAGCATACCTCTTAGGCAGGCATTTTACAATTTTTACTGACCATCAGCCATTAAAGGAAATAGCCAATTTAAAAGACCAAACTTCAAGACTTGCAAGATTCTGACACAAATTGTCAGAGTATGACTTCGAAATCATATATAAGCCAGGCAAGAAAAATTTTAAACGCAGACGCGTTGAGTAGAATCCCTAAAATTGATATACAGTAACAGCAGTCCAGACCCGCTCTAGAACAAAGGAAATAGAAATGAAGAACCAAGGAAGTAGTGATAAGACAAGTACAAATTCCACGCCTGCAGAACCCGACACTCCAGTTATAACACAAAACAACAACACAATTTTGTTCGAAGACCCAAAAGAAATAGGGACAATATAAAGGATCTCCATAATACACGAATTAGGCAACAATATAGGTGGCCAGCGATGCAAAGACAAATCAAAGATTATGTAAAACAATTATTCTCAGACACTTGTAAATTATTGAGTAGTAAAAAACTACACATAACCCAGTACCATCCACCATTCATGCATAGGACATACACACCTACACTATATGCATTAGGGTGGACCTTATTTTTCGACCATAACATTTTTACCACGCCGCCCTCTAAACTTGTACTATTTCATGAAAAAGTAATTTGTACAAAATTTCAGATCTATTTGACGTCGGAAAGACGTGGGACATCGAACACAAAGTTTTGAAATAAGAATAAATGCACAAAGCGTTTTTATATTTCTCCGAAAGGCGTTCGAAATCTTATGATTTCATTTCTCACTTATTAGAGATCAGAAACCGTCATATAATCAAAACCGTCAAAACAAAAAGTAAAATATGTATCGATATATTGAAGCCAAGTGCTGAAAAATTGGGCGTATATCAGGGATATTATTTTCATCAAGAGAAATATCCCCAAAACATTGCTCACAACACCAGGATGTACATACTTGGCGTACAATGCTCAAAACACCACCACAGAGTCCTGGGGGTCGATTCTCGTTCTGTGAAACGGTGAAATGAAAAGTTTTTTCACGTTATCACTGTGTTTCAGATTCACGTTCCGTGAAAAAATGAAACAAGCTGTCAAAAAGCTGCCGTATGATAAAAAACTTTTCATATGCAAATCGGCCGTGAAAAGTACAACATATTTAAAATTATCAGCGAAAATTTTTTAAACTGCGAGCAAAATGGAAAATATCCGAGAAATGAGAGGAAAGAGAGCATCGGAAGCTCAGAAGGAGTATTTGCTGGGATTTTTGGAAAGCAATTTGGACTTAGCAAATGATAAGTAAGAAATAAATTTATGCAATTATAAGACCGAACTAAATTACTTTGAATTTAGATTTGTCAATGTCGATGGAGCGAAAACTCGGGAGAAAATGTGGAACGAACTCTCGCTGGAGTTAAATGCACTTGGCGGTGCTCAAAAAGATGGCGTGAAGTGGCGCAAATATTGGACGGATTTGAGGTTTGACGTTATATTATTTTTCTATAAACTTATTACAATATGTATATTTTATTTTTTATTATTTCTTATAGAATGCACACTCGCGCAAAATATAGTGCTTCTTTAAGGGAGGAAGGGAGAAGTGGTATAAATGGTCCGAAACGCGTAAAAGTATTTTCCTCTATTGAGGAAAGGGTGAAGGCCATCACCACCACAGAAGCCATCATAGGTGATTCCACAAGAGACACAGGCTTCAGCGTTGGAGAAACCCTCCCTTTTATACAAGGAAACGATGAGAAGGAAACAGTGGATGACCCATCTTTAGTGGATGACCCTGCAGCAGCTCCTACGCCAAACATTTCCGTCGCCCCAAATTCAAGAAAGCGGAGGGCGACAAGACTTTTGGAGAGTCAGTGGAATACGGCGGAACTTCTTCAGATGGAAGAAAGGAAGCTGGAGGAGATGATGAAAGCGAACGAGCTACGCAGGCAGCAGATTGAGGCTACGAAAGAGCAGACAGAGGCGATAAAACTCCAAACCGTAGCTTTAAATACGCTGCTTTCAAATTTAATACAAAATACACTGTGATTTTAAAATAAATAAATTAATTTAAATTTAATAAATAGATAGATTTATTTTCGTTTAGTTTTATTTATATTACAATTTCAGGATAAAATAGGTTTAATTAAAAGCCTCTCTAACAATTTGTGATCGCACCCTTTTTGCGACAGAAAGAGTTTCATTAGTTGACATAAAGACAGGTTGGTCTTGGTCCTCTGGAATTATATCGTATTCTTCGAAAGGTACTCTGGCTCGGATTAGGTAATTGTGCAGGACCATGCATGCGTTAATGATGGTTCCGGCCGTGGGTGGACTGTAAAACAGAACCCTTTCCTTAGATAAGCAACGGAATCTACTCTTTAATAGCCCAATACATCTCTCCACAAGAGCACGAGTAGATTTATGAGCTATATTATACCGTTCTTCGGCTGAAGTTGACGTCGTGCTGATTGGAGTCATCAGCCATGGCTGCAAAGGATACCCACTATCGCCTAGTAACCAGAAATCTCGCTTGCCAGCATTATATAGATCTTCTAAAGCACGACAAGCAAGAGACTGACGCCATACATAGGCATCGTGCGCTGTACCTCCGAATCGAGCGCTTGTGCTAAGTATTATCATATCGGCATCACAAATAACCATAACGTTTTTGGAGTGACCGCCTTTTCGGCAATAATAAACATGCTCTATCTCTTTTTTCGGTGCCGATATTTTTATATGCGTTCCGTCGATGAGGCCAATAATGCCCGGGAATCGGTGCATTCTCATGAACTTAATTTGAAGGTTAGAAAACTCTTCACACTTGGGAAATTGAATGTATTTATGCGCAATATTGTTCAAAGCAGTTGCGACTTCGTGAACAATGCGACTGACCGAGGTCTGTGACAAAGCTGAAATATTATCCTGACCGACGCAACGCTGGAAGCTACCAGTCGCAAAGAAACGTAACGCACACAATACCTTCATGTGTGGAGATATTGCGTGCCTCCTTTGTGTCCGTCGCAATAGGGGACTCAACTCAGCAATCAGATTTAAACATAAAGCTTTTGGATCCCTATATAAGTCCACAAAGTGTCTGTCAGTAATAACTTCAAATGGATTTTGGGTGTCGCGAAGACGCCGCCTAAGAACTCTCAGATGAACCCTGCAAACCATTCAGTTAATACAATATCCATATGAACACATATTAAACATATTACCTTTCTATAAGTCGTCGATTATTTGATAAATTCAACCAAATTAAAGTTGTCGTCATTTTTCAGATTTTATGTAAACTACTTTCTATCTATACTTTGACAATTAAAAGAAATTAGGAACGATGGTTGGAACAACGAAAAATGGTATTGGAACTGTCAAACTTACTTATCGACTTTACACATTGAACGATAGTTTACACAACATAAAAGAGAATCGCAAAACAGCACCTCGTGAAGTGTAAGGGTGTAAAAATGTCAGTGAGAATGAAAATGAAAACTTTTTTTGCACTTCACCTTTTCACAGAACGAGAATCGACCCCCTGATCTCAACCCCATTGAGTATATGTGGAATATGCGGAATATGGAATATGTGAAATAAAGGATCAAGGCGCATCATATTAGCTCAAAAACTCGACTAAAAGATATTCTTCAGGAGAAATGGGTGAAAATGAACGTACATGAACATGAAATGAACATACAGAACGCTATGTACAGAAAGTTGTGGAATAGATGTCGGACCGTCTTAAAGCCGTTATTAAAAATATAGGCTACCCCACAAAATATTAAAAAAGAAGTTCACAGTTTATAAGGATTTTTAGTTACTTTGTTTGTGAGTGTACGAAGACTTTATTGAAGCTAATTCAGTGACTTTGTTGTGATTTTCGTTAATAACTTTTCGATTAATTGATGAAATTGGTTTATTTTTTTGTTAAATTGAAGGAAATAGCGTAATAAACAAAGCTGTATTAAATTTTTTTTAAAATTCTCTCCACACATTACCTTTTTTTACCAATAAAGTTGTGACCAAGTGCTGTACGAAGACTTTAGTGGAATACTGTATAATTTTTGTTTAAATTTGTTGTCTTCAATTACTTCAATTTTTTTTCGAATTTTCGACCTCGGCCGCCCCTAGTTTATATAAATGAGGTTTATGGTGTTCACCCAAAAAGGTTTGAACCTCAATATCACATATATAAAAAGGGCATATGTTTACTTAGATGATCGTGAGCTTTAAAAGGAATATTCTCCTGCAGCGGTTCCGATAATATATACATACATATGTATATTGGTAGAAAGGTAAGAGAGTCTACTTTCGTAATATTGGGATAAGTATGGAGGTAAGTAATAATACCTTTTATTTAGAAAAAATTATTGAGTTGAAAAAATGGTCGTAAAAATCTATAATTTCATTTTTCTTCAAAACAAGAGGATTTTCGATGGAATGTTGGGCTTAAATCAGTTGGTTGTCGAGTTGGCCAACATTGTTGTCGTTGATGTTTTTTACACTGACTCCAACAACAACAAGCATTTTGGTCGCTCTCGTCTGGTTCCGGAGTTATAGCCAAACAATCTTGAAATTCAAAAACTTCTGCCTATATCTCCTAAACTTTAAAACTTTTAAAAGGTAATTAAATTGTCTCTCATTTATTTTATTTCGTGCTTAAACTAAGCCTATAAGGCTTTATAGTTTATATTAGAAAAATAAATAATTACTAATACTTCAATTATATTAAGTTCAATAAAAATTCAAGATTTGATTCATAAGAGATTTATAATAATACTTTCGTTTTAGCTAAATAAACGGAGTCAGTCCAGTTAATAGATTGGTAAACCTATGCCGGCGCCCCTAAGCGGTTCTTGTTGAAGGTATGTTGACCTGCAGAAAATTAAGTGAAGGAGTTCACATCTTCTCGAGGTGCGACGAGGTATGCTAATATCAATATTGCTTAACAGGTATGCAGAGTTGGTGGCAGTGGCGTATTTCGCGGGCAGCGTTTTTGAAAATCAAGTATTGATTTATTGAATTCTAGGAATTTTTGGGCAGCAAGTTGATTAACCTGCATGAATTCAATTTCAAAAAGCGTGGAGTTCACACTGGCGAGACATACTCCAAAATGCGACGAAGTGATGTGTATAAAATTTTGGGAATAATAAATATGGGTCATTGAGTCACATTGAGTCATTGGGTCACACCATTTGTGTACGGTGGGTAAGATAAGAGGCAAAGTATCAGAGTATCGAAAATTCAAATAATTTGAGTTTTGTGACGACAATTTTCGAAGGGCGAGAATTATCGCACAACAATACTGCGTCACAAGATCGCTAAGGAAGCAACCCTGATGGTGGGGAAAACTCACAAACAGAGCAACGAAGAACAACGGGAACATGTTTGCGAACTAAGCGCAACACAAACAGAACAAAGGGAACATGTTTGCGAACTAAGCGCAACACTTGCAAGAAACATAGCAACGACGAACAACGGGAACTTGTTTACGAACAAACTTGGAAACCAAGAACAAGCAACTCAGAACATATAAATACACAAGCAGCCGTACAGAAGGGATCAGTCAGCTAGCAGTCGAACTAGAGTGCACATCGCATACGCGGATCAGTCACCTAGCAGTTAAGTTCTAGTAAACATCGCATTCGCGCAACAGTCAAGTTAGATCAGGCGATCAGTGAGTGAACATCGAAGATCAAGGAAACACACGGATCAGTCAACCAGGAGGCATAGTGAGATCCAAGGAGCGATCAAGCAGTGCAACAACAAACCAAAACGTCCAGTGACCGGCGTACCGGAACCAAAACTTCACAGTTCGCTGTAACAAGGGAAGTATACCAACTAATAAGTGAACAAAAATTTAATAAATAAATAAATAATTAAAATAAAATACAACCGAATCCGAGTCTTGTAATTTGAACCCTGGAGGCCGCTGAGATTATCCCGGCCGAAAGTTCGTTACAAGTGGCGCCCGAACAGGGACATTGATTACACAAAAGACAAAACCGGAGAAAACAAACCAACGACGAAATGGTACAAATTGGATGGGTGTACAAACTCACTAAGGAAGAGCTGAGGAGCCTCATGGTGAAGTATGGACTCGACCACGAAGACTCATGGGAAGACCAACGAAAACGGTTCTGCGACTGGATCAGTGACGAGTTCCACGAGTCGGACGTAGACAACCAGTTGAAGGCATTCGAGCTGAAATATGGCAGGGGAAGCACACCGACGCAGCAGCGAGTGAAAACTCCGGAACCAAAACCAGGTCAACCGGAAGCAACGACGAGCAGACTAAGATCAATCGGCACGAAAACGCTCTTCGTGCCATCCGACCACACCGTAGCGCCCACACCGAGGGGCCCGTCTCAACACTACTCCATTGTCATCGACATCGTCCGAAAATGGTCAGAGAGATATGAGGGAGACAAGGATCCTCTGCTTTTTACGGAGAGGATCGAAGAGTTGGCAGAAACATTCGGGCTCGACCTGGACTTACTACCGAGAACCGTGCCAGAGATGCTAAAGGGAAAAGCGTTGCTATGGTATCGGAACAACAACGCGAAGTGGCAGCGATGAGAAGCGTTCAAAAAAGACTTCCATAAATTCTTTCTACCGCCTCGCTACTTCGAAAGCCTGGAAGACAAGATCTGGAGCTCATGTCAGATGGAACCGGAAATGTTCAAGGACTATGGATCCGCCTGCAAAACCTCATGCGATACGCCGACTACGACGAAGCACAGAAACTGGAACGGATCTACCGGAACGCGAGGACCGAATTTCAGTTCTACATCAAACGGATGGATTTCCACACGCTGCGGGAGCTGATGACACTGGCCGAGGACTTCGAGTGTCTAGCCGCCGGAGGACGAGACCTTAGAGCCAACGCCCAGGTTAGTCAGCAGCAACGAAACTCACGACAGGTAGTTGGGCCTGAACAACGAATCGATCCGAGGACCGCATGTCGCAATTGCGGGAAAAATGGACACAGAGCACAAGGATGTCGCAACCGTCAGGTTCTCTTCTGCTGGACGAAGAGGAGTCCGTACAATCAAGTGCTGCCGAACACAACTTGGAAACGCATCGGGTCGACAAGGGACGCGTCTTCGCCAGGGAGTCCCTCAATGGAGAAGAGGTCGACGCAACCATCGACACTGGCGCGACGAGAAGTTTCATATCCCAGAACATAGTCAACAAAACAACGAGGATTTGCAATACGACACAACGAAAGACCACGGTGACAAATGCAACAGCAGGCACCATTGATCTGAGCTACAAGAGGGACACCTTCAAACAGAAAGCTTATGAATACTTATTGTTTGGCTACAGTGGATAACTCTTGTCAATATTTTGTTTTCTTTTTTCATTTCAATCGATTCATCCACTCATTGATATTAATCAATTTTAATTTTATCATTAATGTATATATTAGTATCTTTAATAATAGTATTAAGTTTATATGAAATTAATTGCTAGTAGAAAATTATGCTAAAACTTAAGTACTAGTTTTGAATAATCTGTAAGGGTCCCAGTAGATAAACTAAATGAAATTAAGTGAAATAAAAATTAATAGTAATTTATCCATCATTTCATATTTTGGACAAAAAATAATTATTTTGTAAACAAATTATCTGTTCTCTGTGGCGTTTCAGGTGACTGAAAATGTGAATAGTTTTTATGGTCCTGATACAGTAACAACCAATCACGCGCAATTTTCGTCTCGTCGATTCCGTTCCAATAATTTCGATGTCAAAGATGCACCACGCAAACTGGTGGTGACGCAAACTAAAATCATGGTGACGCAAACTGTACCCAAGGCAGGATTGACGAATAGGAAGGTTTTGCTGCATCTTTGGCGGGATTGGGAGGAAGTCATCTACTATGAACGACTCTCCCAGTTCTTTGCCAATAGGGACGATGGTTTTTATGAGAGAGGCATAATGAAATTACCTTCAAAATGGCAACAACTTGTCGATCAACGCGGTGCATATTTGAACTAAACCGGATGATTATAACTATAATCATAAATAAAGCCTACAATTTCATGGAAAAATAATGGATTTCTTATTACTACACCTTATAACATTTTATTAAAAACCTTATAGTTTTCGAGAAAAACGCAATTGAAGATTTTTAGTACTCTTTTCTAACTCATTAATTTTTTTATAAGTAAAATGTGTAACTAAGACATGTAATTATACAAATACTAAGTAAGTAGGAATCCTTAGCCTTCTTCAGAAAATTATTTGAGCATGATCGATGCAGGAATTTAGCTTATGGCGGCACGTTAAGGCGGAACTGCCAGAGTATACGTGAAAAAAGCTTTTTTCGTGGAATACCTAACCAATTATGTTCAAGGTACTGCCCTTCGAACAATTTGGATATTTTCCGAATTTTTCAAACGTAACAGATTGATACCAGATGGTCAAATAAATAGCTAATGATGGCATAAATTGATATCGGCAGGGGAGCGCCAATCCTGTTGTTGTTCCTGTTGGTGTTGTTGTTTTCGGCGGTGGTTACAACAACAACAACAACAACTCTTGCTCACTTCCGGTTCCGGTGTTATAACCGTTTCAAATTTGAAATATGACAGCCCATATCTTCTAAACAGTAAGATATATCCGATTAGTGTTAGTACCGTTATAAAGGTATTAAAAATATCTTCCATTTATATTATATTATATTTCATCGAAAAACTTCTAGTTTTCGAGAAAAACGAATTTAAGATTTTTCACTACTTTTTTTTTCAATACATGTCTAATTTTCTAAACAAAATGTATGATTAACCCATATATTTATCTCAATACTAAGAAACTAGATATTTTGACCTTTTTTTGGATTTTTTTTTTTCCATCAGGATCGGTTCAGAATTTTAGAAAAAAACACGATTTTAAAGTTACAACGAACCTTTTATTGGAATTGCACAATTAAATGGTTTTCCAAAATAGCAACCGTGGTACATTATATTACATCAGCGCTAGCACAGAATAAATAGTATACAGAAGTTGCATCTCGTACAAAGCAAATTTTGTTCTAGGGTTCCAATATTGGCACCCTATCATCGTTTTTCTCTCGGCTATTCACATATACACGACAGCACTCGTCGTTTTTTCACATCAACATTAGCGATCGTTCCTATGCAGAGCAGTCAGTCGACCTGCAGGCATCAAGCAAGCAAGATCGTACCACGCTGTTTTATGAATGCACTGTGAAAAATGTTTAATAAGGAATGGGAGAATAACTTTTTGTTTTTTGAAAACAATTTAGGCGAAACACAATGTCTGATTTGTTGATCAATATTGACTACAATATCATTCCCATTAATATTCATGGTTATTTTTCCTTTTTTTTATTGGTGCGCCGCCGGTGCTTCCTCAGTGTACCTCAGAAAGAGATTTCTTTCGCAAAACAAGCTCTCTCGGAGCTTCACACGTTGTTTGGTCTTCCCCTCAGCTGTTCTACCCGTTCCATAAGTTGGAGTTAATAAAAAAGAAGTGCTTGGGATTTGAACCAGTACGAAAAAAATAATATTATTTTGCTTATGGATGAAATGGCGATTAGAAGGGAATTGTGATACAATTCCAAACTGGATTTAGTAGATGGGTTTGAGGAAAATGGGGTTGAAAGGACAAACCAATCAATGTTTTCCAACTGGGCGCTTAAATTTAATTATTTTGTTTTCAAATATAGACTTTCTGCCAATATACTTAAAAAGATCGAAATTTTACATTTTAACAATTTTAATTTTACGAAATTTAACATTTTTGAACAGTTTTGGCATCATAATTAATACTTTCGAAATACCCTATTTTGTGTATAATGACAGTAAAATTTTCTTTCAAAATGAAATACCGCCGTTGTTGATTCAAAGTGCCGGCAATATTTAAATTTCTCTAGTAATTTTGTACTAGAGCACTACAATTAACCAGTAACTCTTGTTGATGGTGCACATAGCTATGCAATGTAAAATATGAAACTTTCAAGGGAAGAAAACCAAAATACAGAAATCAAAAGCTTGAAACAAAATTTTGTCAACACACGTTAATTCATGACGCAGTCTAGCAAAACAGATGTACACACACATAAATGTTTTATGCTTGCTCTCTCGTTGCTTCTCTTTGTTCACGTTTGCTCTCTCGTTGTTTGATCTCCCCTCAGTTGTTCCGACCGCACCCTAAAGCGAAAAAGCATGAAAGGTCGAGATGCGACTTCTGTATACTATTTATTCTGTGGCGCTAGTTAACCAAACTAGGAATTTATACTGCGGCTGTAAGCAAATGAAAAATGTTTACGAAAGAAATTGTACGAAACCTTTTTTTAATTTTTTTGTTTTAAAATTATGGACCATATTTACGACGGGCATGAGGCTCCAATGTTTTTGTTGTTGTTGTTGGTGTAGTTTTTGGCGCTGAACCCAACAACAACAACAACAATCAGCAAAAGTTGATCCCGGATTTAATTGAGGTCAGAGTTATAACCTCTTGAACTTTGAAATTTAACCGCCGATATCTTTTAAACTATAACAGATATGCGAATGATATTAGTACCGTTATGAAGGTATTAATAATATCTTTAATTTATGTTAAATATTATTTTGTCGAGAATCGTTTACTTTCGAAGATAAATACAATTTTCAATTTTTAGTACTATTTTTTTCTATTCATTAATTTTTTTTTAAGTAAAATGTATAATTCAGATACACAATTATTCCAATATAAAGATAGTAGAGGTCCTTAGCTTTGTATAGAAATTTATTTCACCAGGATAGGTGCAGGAGTTTCGGAGAAAACGCATTTCAAAACGTAAGTACAACTTACTTTTTTTGAATCGTACTACTATACGGATTTTCAATAATACGACTCTACTGAGCTTACAACGTGGAGTGAATTGTTGAGAATTTAAATCGGGGATTACCGTTACTTGTAGCACCGTTTTTGTAATGTTTATTTACACTTTATTTGTGATCGGTGATATATTGTGATTGTGATTTATTTTATTCGGTGATCTTGTAAAATGTCCGGAGATATTACCAATCTTAACCAAATTTTTGAATTGTTCAATTATGAAGTGGATGGAACTGTGACGGAAGAAATCATTCGTACGCGCGATATTTCATAAAAATTTTTCATTTTAGGATAAACTCAAAATATTTTGTGTAACATAGTACAGAAATTATCTCCGCCATAATGAAATGTACCAGTTTCATAATTGAAAAAATGTATAATAGTACAATTTCCAAAAGTGGTTTCTTGTAAGTTTGAAAATGAGTTTTCTCCGAAATGCCTGCACCGATCTTCGTGAAATAAATTTCTATACAAAGGTAAGGAGCTCTACTATCTTCGTATTGGAATAATTATGTAAGTTAATTATACATTTTACTTTAAAAAAAAATTAATGAATAGAAAAAAATAGTACTACAAATTTTAAATTCTGTTTATCTCCGAAAATAAATGATTCTAGGCAAAATACTATTTAACATAAATGAAAGATATTATTAATACCTTTATAGCGGTACTAATATACGCATATCTGTTATAGTTTAAAAGATATCGGCGGTTAGCTTTCAAAGTTCAAGAAGCTATAACTCTGACCCCAATTAAATCCGGGAACAACTTTTGTTGTTGTTGGGGTCAGCGCCAAAAACTACACCAACGTACATAACAAGCATATAATTTTAGCCTCATGCCTGACGTAAATATATGCCAAAATTATAAAAACAAATTAATTTATTCATTTATTATTAAATAAAACAAAAAAAATAAAAAAAGGTTTCGTACAATTTTTTTCGTAAACATTTTTCATTTACTTACAGCGAACATAGCTGCAAAACTAGTAAGGCAAAACAACTCATACAAAGTGTAGTAATAAGAGAATTCTAAAAAAAGGATTCAGTACTTACATATGTTAGAAAAAGCGTTTTCTCCTGCACCTATAATAATGAAAAAAATATACGTAGAAAGGTAAGAATCTCTAGTTTCTTATTTTCCACAAAATTATGTGGATTTATTTATCATTTTAAATAGAAAAAAATTATTGAATTGAAAAAAAAGTACTGAAAATCTAATGTTACGTTTCTCTCGAAAACTAGAACGTTTTCTATAAAAAGTTACATTACATAAATGGGCATAAGACTTATGTTTGTCTGTCACTTCCTGAATATAACTCCGTTAAAATTTTTTGGGGCGTGGCTTTGGTTTAGGATTTATGGGCCTTTAAACGTCAAAAGGTTTATGTGGGATATCTTCTAAACTATTAGGTGCACCGGTGTAAGCGGGGTACCGTTTGAAAGGTAATTTTAATATCTATTTTCTAAGTCTTAAACATTTTTTTGATTTTCTGAATAGTTATGGAAATAATTTAGTTTTAAGGAAAAATGGTGTTAGTTGTTTTAAAAAATTAGTTTTTTCTCAGCTAATATCGAAATTAAGGTATATATTAAAATCATTAAGCTTATAGCCCATAATTTTCCCTTTTCAACGGTATATAACAATGTTGGGGTATGTAAAAATAAATTTTCCTTGCACATTCAAACACACATATTAGACTTTTTTAAAGGAAACTTTTGTACTTTAATGCGCGTAGTGTTCGGTATTTACTACTTAAAATTGAAACGTTTTTATGAATTGCTATAAAAATACTATTTTACTGCGTAGCCGCCATTGGATATACTAAGGGTTATTATTAAAAAGCGCGGTGCCGAGGCCCGCATACGCGCCTAAAATTGGCCACAAAACACTATTCTGTTGCGTAGCCGGTGTTTGACATACTGAGAGTTATAATCAAAAAGCGCGGCCGAAGGGCGAAGGACGCATACACGCCCTAAAATTGGCCACAAAACACTGTTCTATTGCGTAGCCGGTGTTTGACATTTTGAGGGTTATAATCAAAAAGCGTGGCCGTAGGCCGAAGGCCGGAGGACGCATACACGCCCTAAAATTTGCCACAAAACACTGTTCTGTTGCGTAGCCGGTGTTTGACACTCTAAGTGTTATAATTACCCTTTCGTGAGGGGACAGATCACGAAACGGACGGAGATGACAACGACGAGGACTATTAAACTGTACCAAACGAACAAATTCCTACTTAATAAAAAATAATTAATAAAAAAAAAACACATCATGAAATACACATAAAACACTGTTTTTAAATAATCATTCCTTCTGCAATTTACCAACTCTAACGGTAAGTATGACATATTATATATCGCTGAAAGAGAAAATTATGGGCTTTATAAATAGTGTTACCCTATATACCCTAATTGTCATATAAGAGGGAAGGGGGAAGGTTTTATAATGGCACCTTCACCATTTTTTTCTTAAAACTAAAATATCTTCCAAACCGTAACCTTGGATGTAAAATAGTGTACTAGGGAAATGACGGGCGTGGCAATACCTTTCTTTTGACACGTCGACCATTAATGTACCGTACCTAATTTCGGAATAATAAACCTTTAAAGAGGTGACCTTTCGCGACCTTCAAACGCCGATAACACCCAAACTAATGCCAAAATGGGGGGCTATTTACCGTTATAATGGTCCCAAATAACGGTAAAAAAAGTAACAAAAAAATCGGGGCAAAACCGCTAAACCAAACTTTTCCCCATAAATGAAAGATATTCAATTTGCCTTTGTAACGGTACCTATTATAACCGGATATTTGCTATAGTTCAGAAGATACAAGCGGTTAAATTTCGATTTTCAAACGGCTACCACACCGGAACCGGAAGTAAGCCAGAGTTGTTGTTGTTGTTGTAATCATCGCCAAAAACAACAACAACAGGATTGGAGCTCCCCTGCCGATCTCAATGTGTTCCCTAATGATAAAGACATGATCAAATAAATTCTAAAGATCCGTGCTTTCTTATTATTGGGATAATTATTTGTCTTAATTGGCATTTTACTTAGAAACAAATTAATGAGGCTGTGTGTCAATTGGTTACTTTTTACCAGTAATGTTGAAATAAATTTACTCCTGTGCGTAAAATTTTGTTCTCTTTGCTGTGCCAATTCCTGGACGAAATTTTCTTTTCCATTTTTAAATAATTTTAAAATACTCGACGTTGAATAGATTATTCCACGGTTGTCAGAAATTTAACTAGTCCTCAGGGCTACATAAAATTTTATCGTTTGACTTCACCTCACTCACGTCAAAATTTCGGCTTCTTATGTCAAAATTTTCTATATCGAGAAAAAAGTAAGCAATTGGCACATATCCTGAGTTGGGAAAAAAGTACTAAAAATCTTAAATGGAGGTGTTCTTTAATACCTTTTTAATGTTATCTAGGTCAATTCAATATGAGCTACAGTTTAGGAGATATAGGCGATATTTAATTTCAAATTTTAAAGGTTATAAAACCGGAAGTGTGGGGTTGTTTGAGTCAGCATCAAATACAACACCAGTAGCAAAAAACAACAACGTAGGGCATTGTGTCGTAAAACCTATTTAAGCCCAAAATCGTCCCCGAACACAACTAGTTTCTGGTTGATACATACCGTTAGAAAAGTAAGTTAAATACCTTTCATTTATGTAAAGTAAGATTTTATCGAAAAACGCCTTTATGCTGGATATGGATATCTTCTTCTGTTAATCGGCGCAAGATTTTAGGAGAAAACGCTCTTTGACGTAAGTGGTTAATGCTTTTCTTAGTATCTCCATTAGACTGGTCGCAATAATTTTTTTTTTTAAATTTGATTGCCTGCGCTGCTTAAAATATGAGGTTTGGTGTAACAAATCATGTCCTACTTTTTCAGCTCAAACCGACGGTGCCTAGTCGTGCCTAGTGGGGCCCAAAGTTCCCCATATTATAAAAAAACATCTATTCAATCGGATCTTTATAGTTATACTAGTTGAAAAGCCGGTACCATAGACCGAAAATCAAAAATCTGGAGAAAGTACTTTAAGTATGCCAAATTTCAGCTTCCTATGTCATCAGATGGCTTCAGAAAGTTGCGGAAAGAATAGGACATACATACAAACATCCGGACATACTAAGAAATTATATATTGTATAGATAGATTAAAGTATTTGGTATTTAATGTTTTAGTATGATACGAACTAAAGATTTTAACTAAAATTTATTTATTATTGGAAGAAATAAAAAATTCGAAGTTCATATTAAAATGTTCAAGCATGTATTTAATTAAAAGGACATCAAAAACATCGGTTGTCTTATCGTCGATGTACGACGACCTTCTACTCTGCTTGCCAACTACTTTGCTTCTTCGTCGTTTAATTGTTTGTTTAATTCCGTTTATGTTATTTAGGTGAAATTTCTTCGCCCTGAGTTTTACAGTACTATTTTATTTCATGTAAAATTATTCAACAAACGAAATAATTATCAAACCTTTAAAATGTACCACTAACAATGTAAGTAAAACAACGGTAGTTCATACACGTACTTCATATTGTCTGTAAGCTACTTTTTCAAAGTTGGTCAAATCTGTATTTGAAATGAATTTTGGGAAAACATCCGGGCCAGAAGTTCTTCTCTTCAACAGATTTGTCAAGTATTGGAAACACATTGAAGCTAGCACGTGCTAAAATTCCATCCAAATTCTAATTTGGATTAAACCATCTCGAAAAAGAAACGTTCGAAAAAAAGGAAACGTCAATTTGTTCGGGTGAGAAAAACGACAGGCGTATACCAAAATCGAAATCTACACAAAATTCTAAGAAAATTACCCATAGAAAGTTTGGGGCTACAATGAAAACCTAGCTCCCGCCGAGAGGCTTGATTATGAAAAATAAAAAAGTAGCACCTTGAAAACCAATTTTCAAGATTCCATTATGTCTCTCGGCGGGAGCTAGGTTTTCATTTTAGACCCATACTTTCTTAGTCAAGTTTTCTTAGAATTTATTGTAGATTATGTTTTTGCTATACGCCTACTTACAAAAAAAATTGACCCACCCTAATGTATATGCTTACAGAACTTTGCCATTTCGGAAGCTGTGTTTGAAAAAAGATGCCATGCATTTGCAAGAAAAAATTATACAAGAATTACTTATACAGGAAAATTATACAAGCATTAATAAAGGTAACTAATGAAATCGGGGCTAATGGGCTAAACTATATTTACAGCCTTATAATGTAAATAGTTTCAAGACGTAAGAGAAAACGAAACATATGTTTTTCATGAGTTTTGTTTTGTGCTTTTCATCATTTTTCGTTTGTTTGACAACTGCGCATAACAAAACTCGAGTGAAATACACTAAATGCAAAAAATGCTTGTTGTTGGTATTTTTACATGAATTGCAGATTTTATCAGCTACGCGTGCTATAATGGATCGGCAGTTTCTAGGAAAAAAGTCGATAAACCACGCGAAAACAAGAAGGCTGTCATCTAGTGTAAAATTGTTTGTGTTTTGCAAGTTGTCGAATTGTATGTGTCGAATTTGTACAATATGTGTATAGTGTTGCCAACACGCATTTGCTCTGAAATCTACCCGAAATCTTAGCGTTTCTAGAAATTACTTATAAAAATACTTCAAATATTGTACACATGGCAACATTATCTGTCTGCAATAAAACGAATGTCTGCAATACGAACGAAAAGCTTCTATTATACTAGTTTGGCTCGTTTCATTTTCGTTTTCATTAGTGTTTTCGTCTTGAAACTATTTATTGGCAATATATTATAAGGCTGTTTAATTTAAAATCATACCTTGTATTACCACAGACATATTATATAAATATGTCCACAATTTTGCTTGCATTGACTTTTTAGTGTTACTCGTGTAACGTATTCAGTGTTGATATGCCGACTAAAGTAGATCAAAGCCTATACAAATTCTTAAACAGTACGCTATGTTCGGAACGTAGATCGTGCCAGCGCTTTACAAAGCTTGGGCATCGAAAAAGAAGCAGAACAAAGCTACGAAAAGCAAAATTTCTTTCAAAAACCATAAATTGCAAAATTTAAAACGATTCCACACGGACGGACGGCTGCACATGGTTTGTTATTGTAAGAGAAGCAAAAGAAGACGAATCGCACCGTTCTTCTCATCTCCCGCTGTACTCCACAAATTTATCGATTCGTATGCTTTACCTGGCATACGAGTGGATGGATCGATCTCTTCTTACGCATATTCGCTTGCATTGTTAGTGCAAAATAACAGACGCAAAGTCTATCTTCCGATCCCTTCATACTTATTAAAAAAGTTCTTCCGAACCACTCACTCCTTAGTAGATCATTCAATTTTGCTTTGCTACGAGCTTCAGTTCGCAGCCAAAGTGGTCGACCGCGATATCGACCTGAGCTTAACTCGACTCATTCAAACTAAATGTTGATAGCATCATTGGTCTCGTGAAATCAACGAGCATATATTCGTAAAGAGATTGCATGAAACATTTGTTGCCGGCAACATTTGTGATTTCATGTGTTAAGATTAGAGCCGCTGTTAATTAGCAGGAC
The DNA here is from genome assembly GCA_949629155.1 of Myopa testacea. NCBI lineage: Eukaryota > Metazoa > Arthropoda > Insecta > Diptera > Conopidae > Myopa > Myopa testacea. The sequence continues at coordinate 23,928,858 of OX451346.1, read as the reverse complement.
ATAGCTCTGTAATCAAAAACCAGCTCTGTAAAGCAGGAAACCGAAGATGAAAACGAACTTCGTTACAGAGTACAAAACTTCGATTGTATTCTGTGCTGGTAGCAAAGCAAAATTGAATGCTCTACTAATGAGTGAGTAGTTCGGAAGATCTTTTCTAATGAGTATGAAAGGATCTCAAGATCGACTTCGCTTCTGTCATTTTTCACTAACAATGCAAGCGAATATGCGTAAGAAGAGATCGATCCAGCACTCGGAAGCCAAGTAAAGCGTGAAAGAAAGAATCGATCAATTTGTGGAGTACAGCGGGCAATGAGAAGAACGGTGAGATTTGTCTTCTTTTGCTTGTCTTCCAATAACAAACCATGTGCAGCCGTCCGTCCGCCTGAAATCGTTTCAAATTTTTCATTTTATGGTTTTTGAAAGAATGTTTGCTTTTCGTAGCTTTGTTCTGCTTCTTTTTCGATGCCCAAGCTTTGTAACGCGCTGGCACGATCTGCGTTCCGAGCATAGCGTGCTGTTGAAGAATTTGTTTTTGGACAGAAGATCTATTTAGTCGGCATATCAACAAATTCAATACGTTATACGAGTAACACTAAAATATTAATGGAAGCAAACTTATGGAAATATTTATATTATATGTCTGTGGTAATACAAGGTATAATTTGAAATAAATCTACTACAGTCTAATAGCCCCGATGTCATTAGTAATACTTATTAAACATTATTTTACAACACTTATTAAGTAACATTATATAAATTACCATACATATATATGAAGCTAATTTTTATTATTTATTATTATATTATTTTTCCAAAAGTCTTCGCATTTTTACATCCGCCAGGTTTTGTTCGTTTTTTTGGGGTAATTTTCTCGGTTTCTTTCTGTTTTAGCCACTTTGACTATTTTCGAATTAGAATGGAAATTAGATATTTCAAAATTTGTTTAATGTGGCCAAAACAATTCTCATTTGGATTAAGCCATCCCGGGAAAGAAACGTTCGAAGAAAGATCCTAATACAAAATTTCTGTATACAAAAAATTACAGTGAAACGCAACCTTATTTGCAAAACCCCTCCGATAACTTTTTTAATACATGCTTACAGCACTTTGCGATTTGTTTTGAAAAAGCTCGTTTTTAAAAAAAGTTGCCATGAATCGCATTTGCAAGAAAAAAAATTATACAAGAATTACTTATACAAGAAAATTATACAAGAATCAATAAGTATTACTAATGACATCGGGGCTATTAGACTGTAGTAGATTTATTTCAAATTATACCTTGTATTCTTGTATTACCACAGACATATAATATAAATATTTCCATAAGTTTGCTTCCATTAATATTTTAGTGTTACTCGTATAACGTATTGAATTTGTTGATATGCCGACTAAATAGATCTTCTGTCCAAAAACAAATTCTTCAACAGCACGCTATGCTCGGAACGTAGGTCGTGCCAGCGCTTTACAAAGCTTGGGCATCGAAAAAGAAGCAGAACAAAGCTACGAAAAGCAAAATTCCATCAAAAACCATGAAATGAAAAATTTCAAACAAATCCAGACGGACGGACAGCTTCACTCGGTTTGTTATTGTAAGAGAAGCAAAAGAAGACGAATCGCACCGTTCTTCTCATCACCCGCTGTACTCCACAAATTGATCGATTCTTTCTTTCACGCTTTACTTGGCTTCCGAGTGCTGCATCGATCTCTTCTTACGCATATTCGCTTGAATTGTTAGTGCAAAATAACAGAAGCAAAGTCGATCTTCCGAACCCCTCATACTCATTAAAAATGATTTTCTGAACCACTCACTCATTAGTAGAGCATTCAATTTTGCTTTGCTACCAGCACAGAATATAAAAGAATTTTTGTACTCTGTAACGAAGTTCGTTTTCATCTTCGGTTTCCTGCTTTACAGAGCTGGCGTTTGTTTACAGCGCTAAGACCTGCTAATTAACAGCGGCTCTAATCTTAACACATGAAATCACAAATGTTGCCGGCAACAAATGTTTCATGCAATCTCTTTACCTATTTATACTCGTTGGTGAAATCTCTTTATGTATTAATACTCTTTGAAGTCAGCACCAAAAACAACATCGGTGCGGTCGACAAGCGCCTTATCTGTTCCCACGAAAGTCTATTTGTTGTCTGAAATTTTTACAAATTCTTTAAGGATAATGTTGATATAGTGCATTACCATATCGACAACTAGGTCCAGCATCTCAGCAGCTATATGTGCGCATAAAACAATTTTTCCATATTCGTTAATTTGGGGAAGATTTGTAGATCGTAACTCCAAACGTCTTGTTAAATCTTCAGTTCTCCTGAAAGTGTATATGAAGCCATATAACTATTTTTGTAGGGTAATATAACATTCCTTACTTAATCACACTCTTTTCTTCACCAATTCCAAGTTTATATAGAACATTTTCCGTTAGGGTTCCCATTGTTCACTCACAAAAATGTATAATAGCAGCATTCAAAAAAGAAGTTAGTTAATGTTGCTTGCCAACTGTTGCAACTCTCAGTAGTCTAATGGCCTGATTAGCCGTACCACAGAATAAATAGTATACAGCAGGCCTGGGCAAATTGAAATAATCTGTTATCTCAAATAAGGATTTTATTTCAAAATGAAATAACGCGTTATCTCAAATAATTTGTTATTTCAAAATGAAATAACACGTAATACAGGAAATAAGTCTATCAAGGATTTTTTTCCCGCTATTATTTTTCGTTTATTAAAGGAATTTTGTTTTTTTGTAACATAAACTATTAAGTATTTTAAATTAGGTTTATTATTAAATTAGGTTATTGTTACTTGTAATTTTATATGTATAAAATTATAATATAATTGTTGTACCAATATTTCGTTTTATTGACAGCCCATAGGTAATGCTTCCTTAATAGAACTAAAATCATAAATATTAAAAAGTTTAGTCTTTAATTTAATTTTAATAATAGTTTTGGACACTACAATAACTACAGGAAAATACATAGACGGTCAGACAACAGCACTACAGTTGTTAGTACAAAATAACAAATAAAAGTCGATCTTCCGATTCCTTCATACTCATAAAAAATGTGTTCGAATTGCTACATAATATAAATATTTTCTCTGAAATATTTCCATTCTTTCATTTTTTATTTTTGCTTCCATTAACTTTTTATTTTTACTTGAATAAGGTATTAAAGATGAAGATATGCTGACTAAAGTATTCTTCTTCTTAAATCTTCTGCCTATACGAATTCTTCAAGAGCACGCTATGCTCGGAACGAAGATGGTGCCAGCTCTTTACAAAGCTTGGACATCGAACAGGAAGCAGAACAAAGCTACGAAAGCAAAAATTCTTTCAAAAACCATAAAATGCAAAATTTAAAACGATTCCAGACGGACGGACGGTTGCACATGGTTTGTTAGAGAAGCAAAAGAAGACGAATCGCACCGTTCTTCTTATTATCCGATGTAGTCCACAAATTTATCGATTCATTCTTTCGCACTTTACTTGGCATACGAGTGTTGGATCGATCTCTTCTTTCGCATATTCGCTTACATTGTTAGTGCAAAATAACAGAAGCAAAGTCGATCTTCCGCTCCGAAATTACGAAATTGAAATTGCGTGCTCTCTGCTTGTTGATTCATTTCGCACTGAATTCACTTCTTCGTTTCCCTTGTGGACCGCCCGTTTCCATGTAGCGAATGAGTAAATTTGGCTTATACGGCCTCTTGTTATTCTTTCTCTATGCAACAACTCGTTGTTCTGTGAGAAGAATCTACTTATGTGTAAATGACTGTGTGTTGTTATTGTTGGTTGTTTACATTAAAGGACTATAAACGACTTAAAGCAGAGGAATTTAGATACGTAGAAGAATTATTATTATTTCGATCGAAATCTAATTAGTCGCGCGCTGATTTAAAGTTAGTTAACTCTTAAACGGCTGCACCGATTTTAATGCGGTTTTCACCATTTCAGAATTCAATTACAATTTATGGTGATGATATTTGCAAGCGAAAAATCGTACATCGTAAATAGACAATTCCTCTCTCTCAGTATGTCGAGTTTTCTTTGACATTTGGCAGAATAGTTTGGCGACAAATTATCTCTTTCTAACTTATTTGCACTAGACAAAGAGAAAGATAGTGCGTCTGCAATTCCGAACTTCGAAACAGACTTGCAAACTATAAACTGAGGCTAAAACCCAAAAGCATTTTGGTTTACCGATGGAATCCCAACAACAATTTCAACGGAGTTAAAACAGTGGTGGTTTTGGGGCTTAAAACAGGTTATTCCAAAAACCTGGAAAACCCATTTTATGGAAACAGGCTATAAGACGCAGTGATCAACGCAACGTAAGACGCACTAATTTAGGTAGCACAGTTGCACCTTAAGGTTAAGGGTATATTCACGTTGTCACGAAATGTGTAACGCATAGAAATAGAGAAGATAGATATAGAAAAGTATATATTCTTGATCAGCATCACCTCTGTCTTTTTGTCTGTTGAAATCACGATCACAGGAGAATCGGCGAAGATGTCGTGATGAAATTTTGCAGAAATATTGTTTCTTATGGTGTGCAGATATTGAAAATGGGCGACGAATCGGTCAACGACCACACCTATATTTTATTAGAATTGTGTTATCAGCGTTCGCTTTTGAGTTATGACAACAAAATTCCTGGGTATAGAGTAGCATTATCCGTTAATATGCCAAATATGGGCGTGATACGCCCACTTTTAGGTTACACAGGCAAATATTTAAATATATTGGTCTTATTGTTAAATATATAAACTTCCTGAATAAAAGTGTATATAACAACTTTTTTTCCAAAACAACATTATTACAGCAAAACTGGGTGCGGTCCGCACACCTTTACCCTACTTATACAGTATAGCTCATGAAATTTCCGTTATTTCACAATAAATAAATAGTAATATTAGCAATATCAATTTAATTCTTCCGCGTTTAGATTCTGATCTTTTATTCTTCCAAGCCAAGCTTTTTTTTATGGCTTGGAAGCTTGCTACTGACAGTTAGCTTCCACAATCCATTCCATGGAAAGTGCTATGGTTACTTGATTGGCTTTCGAATTAAGTTTAACCAAAGCTTGACTGGAGCTTCTGGCTTACCAAGCAAAGTGCTGTGGTTGCATTAATGATATGAACTTAGCTTTGACTCACTCACGGGGTAGTATTATGACAACAATAATAATACTGGCCTTGAAGGTCACCGGTCACACGGAACTGGAAATTGTGATCGCGACATACAACATCCCTCCACCCTAGGGGAAGAAAAATTTAGTATCGCACAAACGATATTAAATTTCTCTTGTACATTTATGGTTTGTTGAATTGTGGGTGGCTTATGTTTATTATGGTTTTGCTTATTGTCTACTTATGTGTGTTTTTTTTCGAATATATTATGTATTTTGTAAATAATATAAGTTGATAATGTAATAGGTGATATAATAGCGATTATAATAATAATAATAATACAATAGCGATTGTAAGACAAGTATCATAAAAGCAGGTATTCTGTTGGGTTGCTCTTGTTAAACTGATCAGCTGTTAGGTACAGCTGCTTTGCGCGGTGTGTGGCTACCCTATTTGGTAGCCGTGTGAGTGCGTCTCTTCTGCTGCTCTCGTGGGTGGCTGTCAGGTTCTCTGCATGCTCGCTTCTTCTTATATATTTTACATTTTATTCTAATGCGTAATTATGCAATTTAACACATTTTAGTTCTTACCATAGATATATTAGGGGTACAAATAAGTTTCCGCGGTTTGTCAAAAGATGGCCCCACCAGAAGGTTATGGAGAAATTGTCAGATGTAAAACGTAATATCCCAAGTTTCGTCATCCGGCAACACCATAACCTTAAAGTACTAGTGATTCCGTATCAGCATCACGTAATTTTTTTCCTGCAAAAATGTCAAGTTTTGTGCCGAATAAACATAATTTGCAGGAACCTTTGATTTACTTCTTTAATTTGAAAAAATCTGCAGCTAAGGCACATCGATTGCTTCTAGAAGCATATGGTGAAGCTGCTTTAAGTGAGAGAAGTTGTCAGGAATGGTTTCAAAAGTTTAAGAACGGTGAGTTTGACGCGAAGGACAAAGAACGCAGTGGAAGGCCGAAAGTGTATTATGAATTGCTCAAACCAAGCGAAACCATTACTGGAGCTCTCTACCGAACACAATTGATGAGATTGAGTCTGGCACTTAAGGAAAAACGCGCCCATTACTACTCCAGACACGACAAAATTATTCTTTTACACGATAATGGTCGTCCACATGTTGCGGCGCCGGTAAAAACATACTTGGAAACACTCACTGGGAAGTTTTACCCCACCCGCCGTATTCACCAGACTTAGCCCCTTCTGATTATCACCTGTTCCGGTCGATGGCGCATGGTCTGTCTGAGCAGCGCTTCACATCATATGAAGACACCAAAAATTGGGTAGATTTGTGGATAGCGTCAAAAGATTAAGAGTTTTTTCGACGGGGTATCCGAATGTTGCCAGAAAGATGGGGAAAAGTAGTGGCAAATGATGGAAAATACTTTGAATAAGACGTAATCTACTGTTCCTTCACAATAAATTCCTAGCTTTTTATAAAACACCGCGGAAACTTATTTGTACACCTATATTATTTGTACACATACACTACCGGCCAAAAGCTTCGAAGCGCCACTCCTGTTCTTAGAAAATCGTGTGGCATTTCTATATTATTGTATAAATTTTGATTTTTTCTTTTTTAATAGGATGGTTGTAAAGTGATAACTGTAATATGAAACGGGTTTACGGCGTTCATTGTTTAATTGCATGCTCAAACAATGCACTAAGTCAAGAAATTGGGTTTTTTTGTTTATTGCACCTGCCATACAAAATCGAGAAAAAGGGTTATAAAAAACCTCTTTCAGGTACTCAGGGTAATTTTTTTTTATGGGGTAATTACTAAAGGTAATTATGAATAATTATTACCATCCATTTTTTACCCTGGGTCAAGTATAAAAGGCTGACCTAGAATATTGACACCATTCTTTGTTCCTCAAGATTCAAACTGACCAAACGTTAAAAAAACCGAAGTCATGCCAAAAAATAAGATTGATATAAGAGCTGCAGTGATTACTCTTCATAAGGAAGGCAATTCCGAGCGGATAATAGAGCAAAAATTAAAAATTTCAACTAGTTTTGTGCATCGCACCAATGTACAAATGTACAAGGATTATAGAACTCTTGAGGTCCTTCCGCGGTCCGGAAGGCCAAGATTGACAAGAAATCATGAGGATAGAGCAATGACAATATCAAGCAGACGGAACAGCAGAAAAACAGCTCCAGAAATACAAGCTGAGATCAATAACAGTCGATCAAATCCGGTGTCACTAACAACTGTAATAAGGCGGCTAGAGATGTTGGTCTTTGTGAAAGGATTGCTAAAGAAAAACCCTTACTTCAACCACGAAATAAAAAGAGAAGACTTCAATGGACTCTAACCTATAAGAAATGAACCGAAGAGGACTTCAAAAATGTTCTTTGGAACGACGAATCAAAGTTCGAGTTCTTTGGGTCAAATCAAAGAATTTTCGCCAAACGTAGTGCCCAAGAGAACATGCTGCCGGAGTGTGTAATCCCAACAGTGAAGCACGGCGGCGGTTCCGTTATGGTCTGGGGATGCTTCTCAAGCAATGGAGTAGGCGATTTAATTCAAATCGATAGAATTATGCGAAAGGAGGAGTATAGAAAGATATTGCGGCACAATGCCATACCATCAGACCTACGATTGATCGGCAAAGGTTTCGTGATGAAACAAGATAACGATCCCAAACACAGCTCCAAATTGTGCAGAGGCTATTTAGAGAACAAGCAAACATGTGGAATATTAACAAATATGATTTGGCCTGCCCAGTCACCCGATATGAATCCAATAGTGCTTCTATGGGATGAGCTGGACAGAAAGGTGCGAGAAAAAGCGACTACGTCGAAAGAGGAAATGTAAAATGCATTGTTGGAATCATGGAACAATATACAACAGGAAACCATAAAGAAATTAATCGCCAGAATGCCAAGAAGTGTAGCAAAAGTTATTCAGTGCAAAAGGGGCTTTTTTGATGAAATATCAGATTAGACATTTTTGTAAAAATTTTTGATAGTAAAAATGTTTCTAAAATTTAATTTTAATGTAATTTGAAAGCAAATACAATAAACTTTAAAATGTATAATGAAACTTTTTATTTTTAAAACCTTTGGATAACTATTAGTAAGATTTGTAGAAATTTCAAGGGTGCTTCGAAACTTTTGGCCGGTAGTGTATGTATATTTTACTTGAATATAACGTGTTTAATAAAAATTGAAAAATAAGTCGAATGTAAATTAAAATTAATTTAATTAATATATTAATACTTATGCTAATAAGAGAAAGTTATTTTGATCCAATTAGAATATTGTATGTAATATCTATCTTATTTTAATGTAAGATTTTATTTTGCTTTTTAATGAATACATAATTATGTTCTTTTATAAAAATTAAGTACAGCTCTTTTTCTTTTTTTTATTATTCTATGATTTTTTATTCCTTTTGTTTTCTTTTTCTTATTTCTTTCATTTTCATGAATTTCTTATTTAATGTACATATTCTGTCTATAGATTACAATTAAATTAACTTTAAATTAATTATATATATGGGTCCGCCAAATAACTTTTCTTTTTTTTTGAAAATGCGAGTGTAGCTTCGGCTGTGTGGCACGTAGCGCCGTCCTGTTGAAACCAAATGTTGCCAATATCCTCCTCTTCAACATGGCCCGATAACGATCGCCATTGACTGTAACGGCCACTCCTTGCTCATTTTCGAAGAAATGAATTTTCATTCACGAAATAAGCACTAGTTGAAAAAAAAACGTTAGATAGCGGACCCTATATATATTATTATTTATAGTTGTACTTTAAATAGTTTTATAGTTCTATATATTGTTCATATGTGTATATATGTGTGCATATAACTATGTTTTCCTTATTTCTCTATTTTATTTTTCTTTTTGTTTTGCCTATTTTGAAGTTATTCACTTTTGTGTTTTCTTAAACTGACACTGCATTCTGCTCGTGTTCAGTTGTTCTACTTCTACGCCTGATATGTTGATTTAATTGACCGAGTTGTATACTATTTTTTTCCATTATAGATATTATTTTGTTTCTTGTTTACAAGATGTTTATATATCTTGTTGTGTATTGACATATTGTCATATTGCCAATGTTTATACAGTTTAGGTGTGCATGTCATATGCATGAACTAAATCTTCAGGCATATTATTGCATGTGCAATTATTAATACTCGTAATTGCAGACGCAATGTAATTAATGTTCATTCTTTCATTCTTATAGCACGTTTACACCGCACGTTTAACTCGTCTAAACGTGCTTAACTCTCTAAACACATGCTTAACTACATGCTTAGCCAAATTAAACATGTTTAAGAACATGCATAAAAATAAAATACGATGCTAAGCACATAAAATTTGGTTTACAACCCTGATAACAGCGAAATCCGAACGTCTCTACTGGAAAATTGTGCTTCACAACAGCTGTTTGTGTCGACATATTCCTATGCCTATGGATTTTTGCACCAATGTGTGAAGCCAATGCAATGTTGTTTTGGACAATTCCCATTAACATTCTCATTAATACTTTACGTTTCCTTAGCCAAGCTAATATAGAATTTCTTACTACGCTTCTAGTTGCATTTTCAGTAATCATTGCTTGAATTATGCCTTCGCAAATCATAAATAACTACAACACGTACACAATAGAAGAAACACAAATGACAAGCTGTCAAAAATATTAAACATGTTTGGCGGTGTAAACGGTTTTGCTTAGTGATAAGCACATTGGAAGTAAAACAGGCGGTGTAAACGTACTATTAGTAACAGCTATGCTGATATCGCGTTTTCGTATTGAATTTCCGGGTTCGTTTTTTATTCCCAGCGGTCTACCCGTGCTGTAGGAGGTCCACGGTTGGTTGGACTAACTTATTACAGAACTACTTGTGTTATTTGCGTTGGTATATGTAATATAACTGTTTATACCAATAAATTGATAAAAAAACAACAAAAACATATTTCTGGTAGTATTGCTGTTTTTCCTTTTCCTAGTTGTGTTGAATGTATTGGAAGTATTACAAAAAGTAGTACTTTTTTCTCCTCTTTCTTAGCTGTGTTGAATCTGTTTGTTTTGTTTTATCTGTTTTTGAATTAATCCCCAGAACCTACATAATAAATAAAAAGAACGAAGAAAAAAAATATTTTGGTCGGATTACTATTTTTCTCTCCTAATTGTGTTGAAGATGTCGGAAGGTTGTTGTTTTTGGGTTTTGTTGTTTTTGCTATTTGTTTTCCAGCCTTCTATGAACATGCATTGCTTATACAAAACAGAGGATTCGTTCCGCTAAATAAAGAATATGTTGTTTAAAAGAAATTACTCACATATGTACTTATTTATTTACTGCTTCTATTTTATTTCTATCTTATATATATTATAATTCTTTCATATCTATTTATTCTATCCTCCTCCTAACACGGTGCCTATTATGATTAACTTAATTTAATGATTCTTTCTCACAATTTTGTGAGCTCTTTGGAATTTTAAGAATTTATTTGGGTCTTCGGCATTATATACCGGACGACACTTTCTTTTTAAATTAGTCGGCATTTCTATATCAAAGCCGAATAAAGTGCGGCACGGTGTTTGCTTAGTCGTAATGTGGGGTGTGTGGTTATGAACATTAGAGTTGGGTAGTTCGTGAACGAACTAGTTCAATTGAACGAATCACTTGCGTGAACTATGAGATCTAGTTCACAGTTCTTAGTTCTTTTAGTTCAATCGCTCTTTTAGTTCACTCGGTCTTTTAGTTCAGTCGCTCTTTTACTTCACTCGGTCTTGTAGTTCAGTCGCTCTTTTAGTTCACTCGGTCTTTTAGTTCAGTCGGTCTTCTAGTTCAGTCGGTCGGTCTTTCGTTCTTTTAGTTCAGCAGTTCGTTTCAGTTCAGCTGCTCGTTAGTTTTTCTGTATGTTTCAGTTCGTTAGATCAATTTCAGAGGATGTTTCCAAACGAAATATTTATTTGAAATCTTGGCACAATTCAGGAACAATGACATAACTCCGATTTTTTAGTTCTTTTTGTTGTTGTTGTTTGTTTATTGTTGGGACCACAACAACAATATCAGTGGTCCGTCTTTTTTCCGAGTTATGTGTCTTTAAAGTTTGAAATTTCAGACCTATATCTCATGAACTGTAGCAGATAGCTACATGTCATTGGTTTTGGAAAGGTACTGTAATTTTCGTTCATTAATATAAAACAAGCGCAATTTTTCAAAACAATTTTTCGTAATTTCTTGTTTTCCGTAATGAGTAGTAGAATTTATGTAACAAGCGTTTGGTACTTACGTGAGTGTAAGCTTTACAATGCATTTTCCTCCGCCAATTACGATCGAATACACCTCCTTGTAATGGTAAGACACTCTACTTTCTTAATATTGTGATAAATATGTATATAGGTAGGTTAATTATATATTTTATTATAAAAAAAATTAAGAATGGAAAAAAATGTTACTAAAAATCTAACAATATATAATTTAATCATGTATTCAGTATTAGATATTGCCAATTAAATATCAAACCGATTTTCTCATCTCGTTATCTCTTATAAGAACTAACGAACTAAATGACCGCGTAAAGTACTGAACTAAATGACCGAGTGAACTATATGAACGAACTAGTTCACGACAGCTGATTGAACTAGAAAGATCGCTCTCTGTAGTGAACTAGAATTCCCAACACTAATGAACATGCATAGCTGCAGTTAACCATTGATCCCAATTTGACCCGCCTTCTTTAGCAAAACTACGCAAATATTCCGCTAGAGGTCTGTGGCTTCTCTCTAGTGAGCCATTCGCTTGCGGATGGTTTGGAGTTATATGTAATCTTTTAATACCTAACAATTTGCATGTGTCCGAGATTAATTTCGAAATGAAATTAGTTCCGTTATCCGTAATTAGAACTCGCGGAATTCCGTTACGCGTAATTATTTCATCGTAGAAAGCCCTGGCAACAGTATTTACTTCCGCGTCTGGGATAGCTGTACATGCCATGTACTTTGAAAAATCATCTTGGAACGTTAACATATATTTATTACCGGATACAGTTTCTGGTAGAATACCTACTAAGTCCATGTAAACTTTATCAAAAGGCCTCATTGGTGTATCTGTTAGCACCATGGTAATTTTTTTTATTTCGAACTTTTGTTCGCTTGACATTTCGGGCAGTTTTTGATGAAGCCTTTTACTTGCTTTTGCATTCTTGGCCATCTAAATTGTTGTCGGATTCATAAATATGTTTTCACTGCACCCTGATGTCCTCCCATGGGCGAATTATGAAAGTCTTTAATCACTGTTTCTATTTATTTCGGGTCGGATACCAATGTTGCTGTGTTATTTGTGCGGTCTCCCGGTTCCTCATAATCTTTATCGATTTCATCGGTTGTTCCTTGATATTGTTTGTACGGCTCCTATTGTTTTGTGGTGTTCCTGAGGAATTTTACTTAGCGTGTCTGCATTTAAGTTTTTCTTTTCTGGCTTATATAGAATATTCGAAATCGTATTCTGATAATTTGTGTCTAAACCTTGCCAGTCTTGAAGTTTGGTCTTTTAAATTGGATATTCCCTTTAATGTCTGGTGGTCAGTAAAAATTTCGAAATGTCTGCCGCAGAGATACGCTCTGAAGTTTTTTGTAGCCCAAACTATTGCTAAGAATTCCTTTTTTATTTTTGAATATCTTTTTTCCGTGTCGCTTAGCGCTCGGCCAGCGAAAGCTATTGGTCTATCTTCGCCTACTTTTCCTTGAGAAAGTATCGCGCCTAACGCTTTATTACTTGCGTCGGTAGTTAAAAGAAATTCTTTCGAGAAATATGGATATGCCAACACTGGTGGTTACATGACTGCTTCTTTTAATCGTTCAAATGCTTGCTGGCAGTCTTCTGTCCAGATAAATTTTGCATATTTACATAATAATTTGTTAATTGGTAGCGATATCTTAGCTATATTTTCTATGAATTGTCTATAATAATTTATTAGTCCAAGAAATGCTTCTACATTTTTCTGTTTCTCGGTACTCTTATGTTTTTTACACATTCTACCGTGTAGGGGTCTGGTAAAGCACCATTTTCCGAGCATTTGTGTCCTAAATAAACTATTTATACAGGGTGTTTCGCATAAGAGTGATCAAAATACTAGGGCGTATAAGATGGGTCGAGACAAGAAAAAAATCGTATGGGAGAGGAAGGTCAATTTCCCCCCGTTTAGGCGGGAGGGGCCATTTTATAAATATCCGACTTAACACCGGAAAAAATAATATTAAAAAATAATGATTAGACCTAGATAAATTTTGCTTGCTGTTTTTTAAAGCCAAATATCCGCTTCTTAATATCCTTTTTAAATTAGGTTCCTATGTCAAACAGTTTTTTATAAAATTAATGCCAATCTTAAAATTTGAAAAAAAAAACCCCAAAAAAAATTTTTGGTCGCAATTTTTTTTTTAAATTACGGCATTAAGTATAAATTTTTTTACTACCATAAAATTCTCTAATCAATTCTAGAGAGAATGCTTCAAACCGGAAGGATCTATGTTTTGTGGTTTCCGAGAAAAGTGAAATTAAGCCTTAATGCCGTTTAAGTGAGACAACGTGTAGCGTTAAACGTAAGGGCTGTACCTCGTTACGGCATAAAGTAGTCGATCCTTCTGTAGTCACACAACCTCCGAATGCTCCGCTTAAGTCTTTTTTATTTGACTTGTCTATTATTGTGCTATCTTTTATCGCACATTTCTTTATCAGGCTTATATCTGCTCCTTATCTACCAGCAAAATGAGTTTTCCATTTATAGCCTCTGTGCAAGGTAATTCGATGAACACGTCATTTAGCTGGGTTTGATTCCAGTTAGATACTTCTGTTTCTGTATTTCTATTATCTTTTGCTAACTTATTCCTTGAGCAAGGTACTTTTGGGTTTGAATTCTGTTTTTTCTCTGTCAATTTGATGACATCTCTGAATTAAATGTTTCTCCAAACGTATGATTTCTCTTCGTGAAGTTGTTCTTATTATTATCAGTATTCTTTAATTTGATGCTAATTTTTAAGTCTCATGAAGTTGGTAACGTTTCAACAATCGCTTCCGATGTCGAAGTTACGGTTACCACTTTATTTGTTAAAGTTGGTAACGTATCCACAATCGTTTCGGATGTATGAATTACTGTTATTCCTTCATTTGGCTTTAAGTTACTAACATTTTTGGGTCCTCAGGTTATTGGCCTGTTCTGGGCCCCTGACAGTTGCTTTGGGACTTCTCCCAATTTTTCTTCGCATAACATTCGAGTGTATTATGTCCTACCCTCATGCACCATTCACAATGAGATTGATTCTTTTGAATTCCGTTCGCTGGATTCGGTTTCTGCTTTCCATACCTGTTTCTGCCAATTGTGTTGGTCTTGATTTGGTTGCCAAATTCGTTGAGTTTGGTTATGGTTATGGGGCATTTGATTGACATCCTTAGGTTTCCGTTTTGCCACACCTCCAGTTTGTCTCGTGTCCATATTTTAAACACTTTTGGCAATACGGTGTGTTTTCCCTAATTAAACACTTTTCTCTCGTATGCCCACGTTTATTGCAAAATGAACAAATTATATTCTCCTGTGGTGCTCTCGAGACGTTCTGCCTTTCTTCTGGTCTTTTATAATCTACGCGATTATGTAAAAGAGGTCTTGTGTAGGGTTCTACCGAATTCATATTAATTGTCGGGGTAATTTGACCATAATTTGTAATTTGTTGGTTGATGGAGGCAATTACTTCTTTGTGTTTCGGTCAGTGTGTCCATTGCTATTTCTATCATTTCCTCCATACTTTTCCCTGAAATACTCAGCATTCGAATTCGTTGTCTCTACCATATATATTAGTGCGCTGTCTCCATTATACACATTTTTTATTATTTGTAATGCCTGTGTTCTTTTGGTATTTAGGCGTCTTGCGTACTGTCGAATATCCTCATTTTGCAATTGGCTGCAATTCTGTAGGTCTGTTATCGTTGAGTCTAATCAAGGCGTTGGAAGGTAGGCTATTGATATTAATAGGTATAATTCTTCTAGACTACTGAAACGTTGAGAGCCTACCAAATCGAAAGCGTCCCCATGTAATCTCAACTTAATACACTCTATGTATTCTTGAAGGTTTCCTTTAGTAGCTTCTTTTGTGGCTAACTCACATGCCTGTATAAATTTATATACCTCACCTCTTAAGTCTGGTGACTGTGTTCCCGAAAACAGTGGCACTAGACCCAATTTGGTTTGATCTGCCCTGATTGCTTAAATGTAGGAAATGAAATTGAGTTATACCGTTTCGGACTGACTACAATAAGATAGACTCAATGACTGACTCAAAATTTAAAAATTTTCAGTATCAGTGGAAATTAACCTTCTTCGTATCTGCTGCTCCGCTTTGGGTATACTAATTGATGTTCCCAGTACGTGCAAAACTATTTCTTTGTGGGTGTTTTGAATTTGGGAATTTTTTAATTTGTTGAGTGTACGAAGTTTTGCTTCGCAATTTATTTACTAGTAGCGTTAATAAATTATTAAAAATTGTTTAAATTATAATAATATTTCCTTGTTACGAAAAATGTCATACGATTTCAACTGTCATGCCCATCCACTTAACACGAAATTAAGGGGAAATAAAATATCAAAATCATTTTGTTAATTGAAGTAGTTTGTGTAAAGCCGCTCACACAGTACGATTTGTTGTACAACTTGGTGATGCTTGACGACTTGTAGTATGTGTGAACGTTACATACTACAAGTTGAAGGTCAAGTCGTATGAAAATCAAAACTATTTTAATTTTTGACATCCAACTTGCTCTGCTTGACGACTTGCTTGATCGTGTGAACGCAGGCAAAACGACTCGGTGCAAACGTCATTTGAAAAATGTTCGAAGTGTTCGGACGACATGAATATGAATTTTTGGAAGGAGTTTTTTAACCTATACAAAGATTTCCCAGAACTATGGAATGTGAAAAGTGATGAATACAAAAAGAAACATTTGAAAGAAATATAGAGAAATCGATAAAAATGTTACTTTGGACGTTCTAAAAAAAAATTAGCAACTTTAGAACATGCTATAGGAGTGAACTAAAAAAAATAATGTGCAGTGAGAAATCCGATGCTGGCGCAGAAGTAATATAAATATTGAGGATATACATATATTGGTCCATAGTCTTCTTCTTCTCTTTTCTTTCTTTCTTCTTCTCCTTTATTAACCACAATAATCTCATAAATTATTATGGCTGCCAGAATTACGTTGTCTATTTCGTTGATGTTTATCAGTCGACAACAACAAAAAAATTAAATCATACAACTTCCATGAAAGTGTGAACACACGACAATGCAGTTCCGTTATTTATCGTATGATTTCTGAGAGCAGCGGGTCTAAGTGACCCGTTGTGGAAACTGAATACACACAAGCCCATATAATTGGATAGGGTTAGACAGTCCTTTACGTATTTGCGCTCATATGTCAAACCTGTGTATCTGGGCTATACACAGTGTACACTCGGATTTCTTTTTCGCTTATGATTTAAGGCTCCAAGATTATGTTACGATATGTGTTTAATTTCTAGCTTTGATATGTTAAGGCCTGATTAGTCGTACTTAGCACTTATAAGTTTCGAAGAACTTAGTTGTTTACGGGTTGCAGGGGGTACCGGCACTTCTAGTGTAGCCACTGGTTGACCTAATCTTCGAAATTGGGTATTTTTTTGGTTTTGTGGGATTTTACTTGATTAGATATAGATTGCAATTACCTTCGATTTGCAATCAGCAGCAAAATTTTAGTATTTATATTTACATTATTTATATTATTATGGTATTTGGTTATAATAGAGGTGATTTCGTATAAATTAATTGTTTAAATAATATTATATTGAAATCCCATTAAACTATAAATTCGGCAAGTAGAGACGACATCTTCGAAAATAGCGTCAAGTTCGATCTGGGCACGCGTTTTGGCTGTCACTTAGTTCGAACTTAGCAAAATATCAAAATCGAGTTGATATTCCCCTTGTAAGTATGTACGACTGAATGATACACATGTTTCCATAAGCTAGAAGTGCATTTTGACAGCACGTCAAGTTCTTCGAAGTGCTTATAAGTACAAGCAAGTCTTGACGTGCGTGCAAATAGCAACGAAAGTTAGCAACGATAGGCGGAAAGCCGAGACTTTTCCAAAAATTTTGATGCATAAACGAAGTCTGTGGGTCTTAAAATGCCTGAAAAAAGTGGAAATGAAAATGTTTTTCTCCTTTGTTTACAATCTGCTGCTTTTCCTGGAAATGAAAAAGGTAAACAAAGCGATTATTAAAATGATGCTACAATTCGATGCGTTTTTATAGAATTAGGATTAATGTCGACAAAATGGCAGTTGTGGAGATCGAAAGAGGACTCTTTCAGAAACTTTTTAACACAAAGATCTTGAAAATCCGATGAACCGTTTTCATACAAATCTATTTCAAAATGCCGATATCTCGAAGAGGACATTGTTCCTCACATTCGTGCATAAAAATTATTACCCGACCTTGCTCTGGAACAGAGATAACAGAGATCCCAATTTGGGGTCTCCAAATTGGTTAATTACCGTTGCTGGGTATTTAAACATATTCTACCTAAACGACACCTGTTCTATCTTGAAGAGGATGTTCTTCCTCACATTCGTGCATAAAAATTATTACCCGACCTTGCTCTGGAACAGAGATAACAGAGATCCCAATTTGGGGTCTCCAAATTGGTTAATTACCGTTGGTGGCTATTTAAACATTTTCTACTTAAATGACACCTGTTCTATCTTGAAGAGTATATTGCTCCTCTCATTCGTGCATAAAAACTATTTCCCTAGCTTGCTCGGTTCTAAATATAAACCTAATAATTCTCCAGATTGGTCAAGTACCGTTGCTGGCCACTTAGGAGCAGTTGTCCAAAATGACAACTCGGTAGGCGGAAAGCCGAGATTTTTACAAAAATTTTGATACATAAACGAAGTCTGTGGGTCTTAAAATGCGTGAGAAAAGTGCAAATGAAAATGTTTTTCTCCTTTGTTTACAATCTTTTGTGAAGAAGTGCTTTTCCTGGAAATGAAAAAGGTAAACAAAGCGATTATTAAAATTATGCTACAATTCGATGCGTTTTTATAGAATTAGGATTAATGTCGACAAAATGACAGTTGTGGGGATCGAAAGAGGACTCTTTCAGAAACTTTTTAACACAAAGATCTTGAAAATCCGATGAACCGTTTTCATACAAATCTATTTCAAAATAGCGATAATTCAATGTATTTAGATACCGTTGCTGGCTATTTAAACATTTTCTACCTCGATGAAACCTATTATATCTCGAAGAGGACGTTATTCCTCACATTCGTGCATTAAAATTATTGTCGTACCTTGCTCTAGTACAGAGATAATTGGGATGCCAATTTCGAGCCCCAATTGGTTAATTACCGTTGCTGGCTATTTAAACATTTTCTACCTCGATGAAACCTATTACATCTCGAAGAGGACACTACTCCTCACATTCGTGCATAAAAATTATTGTCGTACCTTGCTCTGGTACAGAGATAATTGAGATGCCAATTTCGAGCCCCAAATTGGTTAATTACCGTTGCTGGCTATTTAAACATTTTCTACCTCGATAAAACCTATTACATCTCGAAGAGAACACTATTCCTCACATTCGTGCATAAAAATTATTGTCGTACCTTGCTCTGGTACAGAGATAATTGAGATGCCAATTTCGAGCCCCAAATTGGTTAATTACCGTTGCTGGCTATTTAAACATTTTCTACCTCGATGAAACCTATTACAGCTCGAAGAGGACACTATTCCTCACATTCGTGCATAAAAATTATTGTCGCACCTTGCTCTGGTACAGAGATAATTGAGATGCCAATTTCGAGCCCCAAATTGGTTAATTACCGTCGCTGGCTATTTAAACATTTTCTACCTCGATGAAACCTATTACATCTCGAAGAGGACACTATTCCTCAAATTCGTGCATAAAAATTATTGTCGTACCTTGCTCTGGTACAGAGATAATTGAGATGCCAATTTCGAGCCCCAAATTGGTTAATTACCGTTGCTGGCTATTTAAACATTTTCTACCTCGATGAAACCTATTACAGCTCGAAGAGGACACTATTCCTCACATTCGTGCATAAAAATTATTGTCGTACCTTGCTCTGGTACAGAGATAATTGAGATGCCAATTTCGAGCCCCAAATTGGTTAATTACCGTTGCTGGCTATTTAAACAGTTTCTACCTCGATGAAACCTATTACATCTCGAAGAGGACACTATTCCTCACATTCGTGCATAAAAATTATTGTCGTACCTTGCTCTGGTACAGAGATAATTGAGATGCCAATTTCGAGCACCAAATTGGTTAATTACCGTTGCTGGCTATTTAAACATTTTCTACCTCGATGAAACCTATTAGATCTCGAAGAGGACATTGTTCCTCACATTCGTGCATAAAAATTATTGTCCTACCTTGCTCTGGTACAGAGGTAATTGAGATGCCAATTTCGAGCCCCAAATTGGTTAATTACCGTTGCTGGCTATTTAAACATTTTCTACCTCGATGAAACCTATTACAGCTCGAAGAGGACACTATTCCTCACATTCGTGCATAAAAATTATTGTCGTACCTTGCTCTGGTACAGAGATAATTGAGATGCCAATTTCGAGCCCCAAATTGGTTAATTACCGTTGCTGGCTATTTAAACAGTTTCTACCTCGATGAAACCTATTACATCTCGAAGAGGACACTATTCCTCACATTCGTGCATAAAAATTATTGTCGTACCTTGCTCTGGTACAGAGATAATTGAGATGCCAATTTCGAGCACCAAATTGGTTAATTACCGTTGCTGGCTATTTAAACATTTTCTACCTCGATGAAACCTATTAGATCTCGAAGAGGACATTGTTCCTCACATTCGTGCATAAAAATTATTGTCCTACCTTGCTCTGGTACAGAGGTAATTGAGATGCCAATTTCGAGCCCCAAATTGGTTAATTACCGTTGCTGGCTATTTAAACATTTTCTACCTCGATGAAACCTATTACAGCTCGAAGAGGACACTATTCCTCACATTCGTGCATAAAAATTATTGTCGTACCTTGCTCTGGTACAGAGATAATTGAGATGCCAATTTCGAGCCCCAAATTGGTTAATTACCGTTGCTGGCTATTTAAACATTTTCTACCTCGATGAAACCTATTACAGCTCGAAGAGGACACTATTCCTCACATTCGTGCATAAAAATTATTGTCGTACCTTGCTCTGGTACAGAGATAATTGAGATGCCAATTTCGAGCACCAAATTGGTTAATTACCGTTGCTGGCTATTTAAACATTTTCTACCTCGATGAAACCTATTAGATCTCGAAGAGGACATTGTTCCTCACATTCGTGCATAAAAATTATTGTCCTACCTTGCTCTGGTACAGAGGTAATTGAGATGCCAATTTCGAGCCCCAAATTGGTTAATTACCGTTGCTGGCTATTTAAACATTTTCTACCTCGATGAAACCTATTAGATCTCGAAGAGGACATTGTTCCTCACATTCGTGCATAAAAATTATTGTCCTACCTTGCTCTGGTACAGAGATAATTGAGATGCCAATTTCGAGCCCCAAATTGGTTAATTACCGTTGCTGGCTATTTAAACATTTTCTACCTCGATGAAACCGATTCTGTCTCAAAGAGGACATTTCTCCGGAACTTTGAGTACATGAATGAGTATACTATCTAATGTAGTTCCGGAGAAAATTCAGATTCGATTCTGAATTTTCCAGATTTTTTAGGCGCCGTTGCTGGCCCCTTAGGCACACTTGCCGAAAATGACAACCCGAAATCTGGAAAGCTAACATTTTTCCAAAACTTTGGATACCCCAACGAGGTCTGTACCTGGAATAGTGCCTGAGAAAATTGAAAATAAAAATATGTTCTCTTATGTTCACATTTTACTGAAGAGCGTGTTTTTCTTGGAAAAACGTAAACTGAAAACAAAGTGGATGTTAGAAATACGTATACATACATATAATAATTAAGAAAAGTAGTATCCTAGCTTGTTTAACTCTGGAGCTATTCAAGATGATTTTCCGGTGTGGTCAGAAGGCGTTGCTGGCATCTGATGCCAAGTCTCGTTAGGAGCACCGAGGGTATATGGAAGAACATAGTTTTAGAAAAATATTTGCATCAAATTGAAAGAAGTGAAGCGATGGCTCTTCTAGGAAATCTGATGAATCCTTTCTGTTGAGAAAACTTCATGAGTTGGTTAGGAGGACATAGACGAAATAAAATAACATTATTTGCGATGAATTTATGTGCCAAAGGCTTTTCCTGAAAATCTCTGAAAATTTTCTTGGCTAAAAGTGTAATGGTCACATATTCATGTGTGAAAATTATTTTCGTAATTTTCCATATCGTATGTAGATGTTGATTTGATTCCAGGCATACATACAACGTAAATATAATATGTACACACATGTAAAAATCTAATTTGTTTAACTAACCACGAATCTAATTTGTTTAACTCAAGTTAGGATTTAAGTTATTGTCATTGTTATTAAATTTAGCTTATTTTACTCGAATTTCAATAGTTATTTTTATAGTTGTGGCAAGTTTACTAAAGAAGTTACAGTCTAAAAACGGAATTTAAGATTTTTGGACAATTTTTGGTTCAAATGTTTATGTGCCAAATCTCCTGAACGATTTTCACCAAAATGTTGTTGTACGTAAATGAAAGACAATTGAAATACCTTTTTGATGACATTAATGACATGACGTTATCTCGTAGAGTTTAGTTTAGTTTGGCACATAAACATTTGAACCAAAAATTGTCCAAAAATCTTAAATTCCGTTTTTCTCGAAAATTATAAGTTTTTCGATAAAAAAAAAAACATGAATGAAAGACATTTAATTTGTCTTTCTAACGGTACATACGCCAACTGTATACTTAGTATAGCTTAGGAGATATAGGTGGTTAAATTTAAAATTTCAAACGGTTATAAAGCTGGAAATGGAAGTGAGCGCAATTTGCTGTTGCTGTTGTTGGAATCACAGTTAAAAACTACAACAACGACATCAATAACAACAAAATTGGAGATATCGTCGGGATTAAAGCGACATTTATATTAAAAGTCATCACTTCTTAATTTACCTATCGGGTATGCTGTTAGAACCCTGGTTTTTTCTTTAAAATGATTTTTTTTATCTTCCAGGAATTTCAAATGTTTTTTTTACATTGCACTGTTGCTATGTGCCTACAAAAATTTAGCAGGAATTTCTGCGTCATCGAATTTCTGCTTAAGTTTGTTCGTTCAAGCAGAAGCATAGCAACGATTTTTTCATTACGAAACTGCGGCCGCTGCCGCTCTAACTGTTGCTGTCGTTGTCGCTGCTTTTGCTGCATTGTTGTTACACAATTATTCACTGCCTACAGGCATATCTGTGGCCACAAACCATAACAGCCTAACTCCGTTTTGCTTACTTTTCAGGAGAATAATTTAAAGTTTCACTTCATTTACTTATTTTATTTATTTATTTATTCATTTATTTCCTTTAATTTATTTATTTCATTATTTATTTAATTTTTTTTTTTGCAGAATTGCCTGCAATTTCTACTTTACTTTTTTTACTTAAGTATAGGTTAATGCAAAAAAAAAATAAAAAATCTAACAATGTAATGTAATTTTTATAATTTGTCTTTTAGACTGTAACTTCTTTAGTAAACTTGCCACAACTATAAAAATAACTATTGAAATTCGAGTAAAATAAGCTAAATTTAATAACAATGACAATAACTTAAATCCTAACATGAGTTAAACAAATTAGATTCGTGGCCACATATTTTACATGTGTGTACATATTATATTTATGTTGTATGTATGCCTGGAATCAAATCAACATCTACATACGATATGGAAAATTACGAAAATAATTTTCAAACATGAATATGTGACCATTACACTTTTAGCCGAGAAAATTTTCAGAGATTTTCAGGAAAAGCCTTTGGCACATAAATTCATCGCAAATAATGTTATTTTATTTCGTCTATGTCCTCCTCATGAAACTCATGAAATTTCATGAAACTTCATGAAATTGAACCAACTCATGAAATTTTCTCAACAGAAAGGATTCATCAGATTTCCTAGAAGAGCCATCGCTTCACTTCTTTCAATTTGATGCAAATATTTTTCTAAAACTATGTTCTTCCATATACCCTCGGTGCTCCTAACGAGACTTGCCATCAGATGCCAGCAACGCCTTCTGACCACACCGGAAAATCATCTTGAATAGCTCCAGAGTTAAACAAGCTAGGATACTACCAAAGAATATGTAGTAATATAGAAGACGCATGACTTCAAAAATTTCAAATTTTTCAAATCAGATGCGGTCGGTCGCAGGCAGCGGGTGTAAGCAAATGAGTGAAAACAGCTTCACTACTCGCGAAGTTACTCTCTTTGCCATGCTTCGGTTTTCTCAGCGCTGATAACAAAGCAAAATTGAATGATCTCCTAATGAGTGAGGGGTACGGAAGATCTTTTTAACGAGTATGAAGGGAGCGGAAGATCGACTTTGCTTCTGTTATTTGGCACTAACAATTCAAGCGAATATGCGTAAGAAAAGATCGATTCAGCACTCGCATGCCAAGTAAAGTGTGAAAGAAAGAAACGATCAATTTGTGGAGTACAGCGGGCGATGAGAAGAACGGTGCGATTCGTCTCCTTTTGCTTCTCTTACAATAACAAACCATGTGCCGCCGTCCGTCCGCCTGGAATCGTTTTAAATTTTGCATTTTATGGTTTTTGAAAGAATTTTTGCTTTTCGTAGCTTTGTTCTGCTTCTTATTCGATGTCCAAGCTATGTAAAGCGCTGGCACGATCTACGTTCCGAGCATAGCGTGCTCTTGAAGAATTCGTATAGGCAGAAAATTTAAGAAGAAGAATACTTTAGTCGGCATATCAATATATTTAATACCTTATACGAGTAAAAATAAAAGTTAATGGAAGCAAAAATAAAAAATGAAAGAATGGAAATATTTCAGAGAAAATATTTATATTATTTAGCAATTCAATTTTTTGTGAGTATGAAGGAATCGGAAGATCGACTTATGTTTGTTATTTTGTACGAAAAACTGAAGTGCTTTTGTCTTACCGTGTATGAATTTACCTTTTTATTGTAGAGTCCAAAAGCATTATTAAAATTAAATTAAAGGCTAAAATTTTTAAAATTTATGATCTTAGTTCTATTAAGGAAGCACTGCCTACGGGCTGGCAATAAAACGAAATCAACCTTGCATTGAGCTGTGTATCGAATTACCAATAACACATATTGGTACAATAATTATATTATAATTTTATACATATAAAATAACAATAAACAATAACCTAATTTAATAATAAACCTAATTTAAAATACTAAACAGTTTATTATGTCGGCAAAGTGTTCCAAAAAACAAAATTCCTTTATTTAATAACTTAACTTCCCTTACTTAAGCGAAAAAAATGCAAATCAAAAGACCGACAGACATAAGCACTTGAATTGTTATTGCAAGGGAACCAAAAAGAAGTCAAATTCCCTTCTTTCCTCAACCCCTGCTTTTACTTTCAATTTCATCGTTTCATTCTCACCTCCTTTGACATACAAGATTCCATCGCTCAACTCTTCTTACGCATAGTCATTTATGATGGAATACCAGCGAACCCGATTTGTATTTATACAAAAACAAAGCAATGGCAATGAGAAGCAAATAACACGAAATTGCCGCGAAGTTATCAAACAATGAGAGGAGAATAGAGAGAATGCGTAGCAACACAAAAAACTACTCAATGTTGCGCAACATGGACGTACGGCTACGTCCACAGCACAAATCTTGCTGTTCAAAAATTCGTATGAGATGCGCCTTCTATATATTGTATATTCTTTGATACTACTTTTCTTAATTATTATATGTATGTATACGTATTTCTAACATCCACTTTGTTTTCATTTTACGTTTTTCCAAGAAAAACACGCTCTTCAGTAAAATGTGAACATAAGAGAACATATTTTTATTTTCAATTTTCTCAGGCACTATTCCAGGTACAGACCTCGTTGGGGTATCCAAAGTTTTGGAAAAATGTTAGCTTTCCAGATTTCGGGTTGTCATTTTCGGCAAGTGTGCCTAAGGGGCCAGCAACGGCGCCTAAAAAATCTGGAAAATTCAGAATCGAATCTGAATTTTCTCCGGAACTACATTAGATAGGATACTCATTCATGTACTCAAAGTTCTGGAGAAATGTCCTCTTTGAGACAGAATCGGTTTCATCGAGGTAGAAAATGTTTCAATAGCCAGCAACGGTAATTAACCAATTTGGGGCTCGAAATTGGCATCTCAATTATCTCTGTACCAGAGCAAGGTAGGACAATAATTTTTATGCACGAATGTGAGGAACAATGTCCTCTTCGAGATCTAATAGGTTTCATCGAGGTAGAAAATGTTTAAATAGCCAGCAACGGTAATTAACCAATTTGGGGCTTGAAATTGGCATCTCAATTATCTCTGTACCAGAGCAAGGTACGACAATAATTTTTATGCACGAATGTGAGGAATAGTGTCCTCTTCGAGCTGTAATAGGTTTCATCGATGTAGAAAATGTTTAAATAACCAGCAACGGTAATTAACCAATTTGGGGCTCGAAATTGGCATCTCAATTATCTCTGTACCAGAGCAAGGCACGACAATAATTTTTATGCACGAATGTGAGGAATAGTGTCCTCTTCGAGATGTAATAGGTTTCATCGAGGTAGAAAATGTTTAAATAGCCAGCAACGGTAATTAACCAATTTGGGGCTCGAAATTGGCATCTCAATTATCTCTGTACCAGAGCAAGGTACGACAATAATTTTTATGCACGAATGTGAGGAATAGTGTCCTCTTCGAGCTGTAATAGGTTTCATCGAGGTAGAAAATGTTTAAATAGCCAGCAACGGTAATTAACCAATTTGGGGCTCGAAATTGGCATCTCAATTATCTCTGTACCAGAGCAAGGTACGACAATAATTTTTATGCACGAATGTGAGGAGTAGTGTCCTCTTCGAGATGTAATAGGTTTCATCGAGGTAGAAAATGTTTAAATAGCCAGCAACGGTAATTAACCAATTGGGGCTCGAAATTGGCATCTCAATTATCTCTGTACTAGAGCAAGGTACGACAATAATTTTAATGCACGAATGTGAGGAATAACGTCCTCTTCGAGATATAATAGGTTTCATCGAGGTAGAAAATGTTTAAATAGCCAGCAACGGTATCTAAATACATTGAATTATCGCTATTTTGAAATAGATTTGTATGAAAACGGTTCATCGGATTTTCAAGATCTTTGTGTTAAAAAGTTTCTGAAAGAGTCCTCTTTCGATCCCCACAACTGTCATTTTGTCGACATTAATCCCAATTCTATAAAAACGCATCGAATTGTAGCATCATTTTAATAATCGCTTTGTTTACCTTTTTCATTTCCAGGAAAAGCACTTCTTCACAACAGATTGTAAACAAAGGAGAAAAACATTTTCATTTTCACTTTTCTCACGCATTTTAAGACCCACAGACTTCGTTTATGTATCAAAATTTTTGTAAAAATCTCGGCTTTCCGCCTATCGAGTTGTCATTTTGGACAACTGCTCCTAAGTGGCCAGCAACGGTACTTGACCAATCTGGAGAATTATTAGGTTTATATCTAGAACCGAGCAAGCTAGGGAAATAGTTTTTATGCACGAATGAGAGGAGCAATATACTCTTCAAGATAGAACAGGTGTCATTTAAGTAGAAAATGTTTAAATAGCCAGCAACGGTAATTAACCAATTTGGAGACCCCAAATTGGGATCTCTGTTATCTCTGTTCCAGAGCAAGGTCGGGTAATAATTTTTATGCACGAATGTGAGGAAGAACATCCTCTTCAAGATAGAACAGGTGTCGTTTAGGTAGAAAATGTTTAAATACCCAGCAACGGTAATTAACCAATTTGGAGACCCCAAATTGGGATCTCTGTTATCTCTGTTCCAGAGCAAGGTCGGGTAATAATTTTTATGCACGAATGTGAGGAACAATGTCCTCTTCGAGATAGAATAGGTTTCATCGAGGTAGAAAATGTTTAGATACCCAGCAACGCTATCTAAATACATCGAATTATCGGTATTTTGAAATAGATTTGTATGAAAACGGTTCATCGGATTTTCAAGATCTTTGTGTTAAAAAGTTTCTGAAAGAGTCCTCTTTCGATCCCCACAACTGTCATTTTGTCGACATTAATCCTAATTCTATAAAAACGCATCGAATTGTAGCATCATTTTAATAATCGCTTTGTTTACCTTTTTCATTTCCAGGAAAAGCACTTCTTCACAACAGATTGTAAACAAAGGAGAAAAACATTTTCATTTGCACTTTTCTCACGCATTTTAAGACCCACAGACTTCGTTTATGTATCAAATTTGCGACATTTATATTAAAACTCATCACTTCTTAATTTACCTATCGGGTATGCTGTTAGAACCCTGGTTTTTTCTTTAAAATGATTTTTTTTTATCTTCCAGGAATTTCAAATGTTTTTTTTACATTGCACTGTTGCTATGTGCCTACAAAAATTTAGCAGGAATTTCTGCGTCATCGAATTTCTGCTTAAGTTTGTTCGTTCAAGCAGAAGCATAGCAACGATTTTTTCATTACGAAACTGCGGCCGCTACCGCTCTAACTGTTGCTGTCGTTGTCGCTGCTTTTGCTGCATTGTTGTTACACAATTATTCATTATATCTGTGGCCACAAACCATAACAGCCTAACTCCGTTTTGCTTACTTTTCAGGAGAATAATTTAAAGTTTCACTTCATTTACTTATTTTATTTATTTATTTATTCATTTATTTATTTATTTATTTATTTCCTTTAATTTATTTATTTCATTATTTATTTAATTTTTTTTTTTTGCAGAATTGCCTGCAATTTCTACTTTACTTTTTTTACTTAAGTATAGGTTAATGCAAAAAAAAAAATAAAAAATCTAACAATGTAATGTAATTTTTATAATTTGTCTTTTAGACTGTAACTTCTTTAGTAAACTTGCCACAACTATAAAAATAACTATTGAAATTCGAGTAAAATAAGCTAAATTTAATAACAATGACAATAACTTAAATCCTAACTTGAGTTAAACAAATTAGATTCGTGGCCACATATTTTACATGTGTGTACATATTATATTTATGTTGTATGTATGCCTGGAATCAAATCAACATCTACATACGATATGGAAAATTACGAAAATAATTTTCAAACATGAATATGTGACCATTACACTTTTAGCCAAGAAAATTTTCAGAGATTTTCAGGAAAAGCCTTTGGCACATAAATTCATCGCAAATAATGTTATTTTATTTCGTCTATGTCCTCCTAACCAACTCATGAAATTTTCTCAACAGAAAGGATTCATCAGATTTCCTAGAAGAGCCATCGCTTCACTTCTTTCAATTTGATGCAAATATTTTTCTAAAACTATGTTCTTCCATATACCCTCGGTGCTCCTAACGAGACTTGGCATCAGATGCCAGCAACGCCTTCTGACCACACCGGAAAATCATCTTGAATAGCTCCAGAGTTAAACAAGCTAGGATACTACCAAAGAATATGTAGTAATATAGAAGACGCATGACTTCAAAAATTTCAAATTTTTCAAATCAGATGCGGTCGGTCGCAGGCAGCGGGTGTAAGCAAATGAGTGAAAACAGCTTCACTACTCGCGAAGTTACTCTCTTTGCCATGCTTCGGTTTTCTCAGCGCTGATAACAAAGCAAAATTGAATGATCTCCTAATGAGTGAGGGGTACGGAAGATCTTTTTAACGAGTATGAAGGGAGCGGAAGATCGACTTTGCTTCTGTTATTTGGCACTAACAATTCAAGCGAATATGCGTAAGAAAAGATCGATTCAGCACTC